>CM055961.1:22252500-22722500 GCA_029531755.1 Holothuria leucospilota | reverse complement strand
GAGAAGTAGCTACTTTATATGAATGAGTCGAATCAACGCTGTATTAAATAGTCGCATAAAGACCTTAGGCCATATTTAACCTCTAACATAGACACTTGCTCTTTACTGAAAGAGGATTTTTAATACATGAATGAAATACTTAGCAGGATTCTGTTTGCAGGATTGGAACCAGTGACTATTTAATACAGCGTCGATTTACTCAGGCGCGACGAAAAATATGGGGGGGGGGGGCTGAGTGCCAGGAAGACTATCTAAGCGGAGCACCACCATCGGTTGGCGCGGAGCGTTCATGAAAATTTTTGACTTTACAAAGCCTCCACATGGCCGAAAACGGCACTTCCCGAGTACTGTATTAAGATGCATGTACCCAGCCTTGAAATATGGATGTCATATCTGCAATTTCTCAATTAATGTAAAAAGCAATTTATGAAAAATGATAACACATATCAGATGAGATGATACAAAAATCACAATGCATTATGCATCCTTTTTCATTTACTCTGCCTGCAATTCTCCCATATTCAACTTCTATATCTCTGTTACATTTGTTCATCACCCCATCCATAGCCTACGTGTCCATTACTCAATTATATATCCCCTATATCATACTGTAGTAAAGTGGAATTTTGACCTGTTTGGCATTCCTTGGGTAGAGTGAGTCGTTACGTAATGAAGCCTTTGTTCCATGCCGTTGACATGTGTGTGTGCAGAATGTGTAGTCAGACCTGTATGCAGCCGTCGTGTTTGGCAGACGTGCCTGTTGGCAGTCTCCGGCGATTCGTCGTCGTGATCCCGTTTTGTATTGTAAAAATTGTTACTGTGATGTCCGAGATGCTGGGACAACCTCTTTGGTATCCAGCTTAATGTATCTGGAGCTGGTTGAATCATTAACTGGACTGGTTAAAGTCATTTCATCATGACACCGTACGTAATCACCCTGACTGGAGACAAGATGTCCCTGAGGCAGTGTTCCTGTCCGGTAGGCTGTTGAGCCTAGCCCGATTGTGGTGATGGAGGTTTGCCAAGTAGCCGAGGCCTCTCCGATTGAGCTCAGACTTTCGCGTTTCGCGTTTCCTCTAATGATGTCCGCGTTCGCGTCAAGATTTTATACGCGACCAGTGAATAACAGAAGATGGCGACCAGTTAAGTTAATTGATTGTTAGTAATTTTAAGTGCAATTCAGAGTCCCAAATTTGTAACGTTACTTAGAAAATTGTGTTATGGCCTTAGCCAAGGTTAGGCCTCCGTTGAACCCAGTTAAGACATCCTGTGTATGTTAGGCAGTTGGCGAGGGATTAATGAGAATTCTGCAGAATGTCTAGAGTAATTGAATCTCTTATGAATGGAAAGTTATCTCAATGTTGTGTGAAGTATTTTTAGTCACTTGATGAATGTATTTGTATGCTGAAGAAATAGTTTTGGGAGAATTGAACAAATTTAGAGTGAGGGTTGAGAACAAAGGCACTTCATTGTTTAGGGCCAGTGGTCCATGAAGGGCGCTATGCTGTTTTGGTCAATGTCAGCTGTTATATAAGGGTGAGTCATGGGGATAATGAATGGGAGCTATTGTTTATTGTTTGCAGAGGCAGAGCAATGTGAGAGATCAGGGCTTATTCTTAGTGTTTTGTATTCAGATGGTGTTAGGGTTGTATCTGAGCTCAGTGGTTTGGGGGAAAGGGTTCTCACTGACGGTAAATGAGGTGTATCTTCTTAGCCTAGGCCGAAGGCAAAGGGTGACAAGAGGGATGGCTAACAAGCTGCAGAACGCATGCATTTGAGTTTTATCAGTGTTTATCGCTGAAGATAAATTGCTAGAATTGGGCTGACCTTGAGTATTATTTTGTACACTTGCATCATTCAATATTATAGTGTCCATTGTGTACAGTGAGAAGTTATAATGAGTTTTACCGTACATGGTTATCACTGTACCTATGTTGCGTCATTTAGAAGTTAGTCATTTAATGAGGGTTAATCTGAGAAGTTATGTTTTTCTGCTATTGTGTTTTTGTGAGAAGCTTGGTAATGTACTAATGCTCTTTTGTCCTGAGGTGAAAGTCCTCGTATCTATGTTTATATATGGTTAATGTACTCTAGAGAGTGAATTGAGATGTTATTGGGTATATGAGGTGCAAAGGGTCCTACATGGAGGAGAACATTGGGGTGTATCATTGCTTTTCATGACTTCTACATTTGTATGTTAACTGGATGTTACTGTGAGATGAAGATTCACATTTTGCATTACATTTCATATTGAGTATGAGACGTTTGGGTATTGTTTGGGTTTAGATGGAGTTTGGGTTGTGTTACAGTCTTTTGGGTTATCCTTGGTGAGGTTGCCAGGTGGATGTGTTCAATGGTTGAACAATGGTTTAAGACTGGTAAGCTGGTGTCCTGTAAATTGAGGACAGATGATGATGTGGGGAGTACGCCATGGATGGTCGGGATGGAAGGACGAATTCCTGGTCTTTTCGTGGTTGAAGGATGTGTATTCCCAGCATTAGCTGAGTTCCGTATGTTTGTTGAGGACATCCCCCTACCAGCTGAATTTATGCTGAATTCTGTATGTCATATGTGTGTTGCCTAAAAAGATGTTCCCTCGTATTGTATACTTCTGTAGTAACCTTATCGTAAGCCAGACATTATATTTTCACAAATTGTGATTTCATGTATATATTCACCGCTCACCTTTTATATTGAGAAAGAGAGAACTTCAGCTGAACAATAAACAGATTGGTTGTCGCTCCATCGCAAGAAAACTCTTGCTGTCGTTATTTATAACTTATAACGTCGGAGCCTAGGGAACTTAAATCCTGCAGCGTGCATATTGCCCTGCCCCGCCAAATACGGGATCACTTCAATACCATTTGTCCCCAACTCCCCCCTCTTTTTCTGAGGTTCCTCCCCAGGCTACCAACAACCAGAAATGTCCCCATATCCATCTTCTATATCTCTGTTACATTTGTCCAGCACCCCATCCATTCATGTCCGTTACTAAGATATAACCTCTAGGTCATACCATTTGTTCCCAACCCCAGCCTCCTGTGGTTCCGCTCCTTGTCTACCACCAACCTATTGTCCCATCTACCTTCTAAATCTCTGTTACATTTGTCCATACATGTCCACTACCCGAATCATATATCTCTGACATCATAATGCGTCAACATCCCCCTCTTTGGTGCCTTTCACCCACCCCAGGCTACGTGACCCATCCCACAAGAGGCTGACGCAATCAACACGACTATAAAATTGAGAAAACAAATAAATTTATCAATTGCCCTGCGTGGCAGTTGCCTAACTCGATTAATACTAAAGAACAGTCTGTCTGAACGCACTCATTTTAGGGAAAATGACAACACCATTCCAAATATTTTTCGTGGTGGGGCTCTCTTTCCCCTAAAAGTATTAGTATATTGTGCATTGGACCGATCAACATTATGCAACTTGTTCAGCACTCACTTCGCGCTCCCCACTTCTTGGAACACTTGGCAAATTATATCGGGGGTTGAGCCACCCTACTTTTTTCATTGGGGCTGAGCCCCAATCCCCCGGTTCCGCCGCCACTGGGCTGAATCTTAAGGATAAGCTCAGTTAAAACAAAACCCCAACTTCAGTGCCTCCATGACTGGGGCTGGGGTTAGGAAACTTGCAGTTTCACAATGAACTTAAAGCCAGCATAGCAGAAAGTTTCACTAGAGCAGAATTTGTTTATTACGGTTGTTTTCTTTGAGTATAGGTCCCCTGTAAGAAGAAAAATGTGGCATTCTAGAGGCAAAAATGTAGGACCTTGTAATTTATACTAAAAATTTGCAACCTTTTGTATGAGTAAGTGGGAACAATTGGAGAAAAATTCGGCTAACGCAAACGGACGTCAGAAAATACGGAACACTAAGAAAAAAAACAGCGTCGTATTTTCTGACGTCCGTGTACGTTGGACGAAAACAGAAAATGTCTTTTCGCTAACTGCTGTTTCGCAAAACCTACAATTGTTTCAGTCTAGAATGTGCGTTACCTGCTTTGCGTTTTGAGAAAAGAGTTGCAAGTCACAACCAATCAACATACTAAGATTGGTTCACATGATTACAAAATGGCGACCTACATGGTACCGTCTTGGGCCTCTGATGCGAAACATTTGTTAGTTGATATTTTCTGTGGGCCAAATGACCATGCTTGTTCATTGTTTCTTTCCCATGGAGTATTCCGGCAAGGAAATTAAGAAGAAGGCAGTGAAAAATTGCAAACTCTCTTCAAAAACATATTTTTTCCGCAGATTTCAAGTCTCGTGCAAACTTTCAGTACGACCATGAAGGTACTGCTTAAAATCAAAGTGCCGTCTACCCACTTTTGCCCCCACCCCACCCTCTGGTCCGTAGCCAGGAATTATGACATGGGTAGGAAGGAACGTGCGATACTTCAAAAGGGGGAATTGACCACGATTGTTTACTTTAATCGTTGGCAACAACGATGGTCGATGGTCTGTGTGGGGAGGGCCCTTCTGACTTCGAGCTGTTACAACCGATAACGTAGTAATTTACCGATAATGTAACAGCGACCGATAATGTAAAAGAAATTTACCGATAATGTAACAAAAACTTACCGATAAAGTATAACCACACAATAATGTAACAAAAAAAATTACCGATAATGTAGTAATTCGACCTTATATACCGATAATGCAACACAAATTTACCGATAACGTAAAAACTTCCATTAACAGATAATGTAGTAAAAAAATTACCAATAATGTAAAAACGTTTGAACTCATGTGAGAGGCTTAACATTCAAATTTTACTTTTGTGTACCTAAGACGTACCCAAGCATGTACATTATTAGGTAGTGTCAGATAGTATTTAGTTCATACTATCCTTTTCCAAGTAATTTATAGAATACGCCACGCAGACTTGTTTATCTCACTAGATTTTTTTTATTCCACCGCTTCTAGCACACCTGGTAGTCTTTCCGGTTTCCTGTCACGTGTTTTGGTGTAAGTGACTAATTCCACGTCCCCCATCCCATATTTTGTAGGGGCGGTCACTTTCACCCTTTACAGCCTCCTCGTTGGTCAACCGGGGTCATCACATTCATTAATATTTATTTTTGGGATGCGTCACAATTTTTGACCAACCAGGGGACTGCGGGTAGTTCCTAAAACTTCCCACAACCCTCGTGGCTTGGAAGCACGAGAAGGGCTCCCAGCCCGCAAGCTCTCACTCGTGCTCTAGACTTCTCAGACGACACATGTAGTCAACCTTGTACATAATGAATTTACAATTGATTATCAATATGGCCGGCCTTTTAATTTTTCCTGATTGTGTTTTTGCAACTTTATTTGAGGAGAGAGAGAAATCAATAAACAAGACGAATGGACTGTAATCGAATCAACTGTGTTTTGGTACAATTTGTGAATAAGCCCTGTGTGTTTCTTATGGAGCTAACCCCCAAGCCGCCGCACTTCACGACTGGTCCCTGCCGCTATTTTACACTTTAAAGTCGGAATGCCAAAACTACCTAACAGTAGGTTCCTAGGTAAGTGTAAGTGCAAGTGCATGCATGTGGGAATGCGTATGTACGTATGCATTACTGTACTTACATATGTTTATATACGTGTATACATTTTATATATGTACGTATGTACGTATGAGCTTATGTATGTGCAGTACCCATTTCAGGTTGTCGCTCAAGTCGACCCCGAACAAAGTCACCCCTAAAAAACTCGCCCCCGAAAAAGTCGCCCCCTCAAATAAATAAAGTTTTCCCATCCTCCGAAAAAACTTCACCAGGAATCATGAAGTAACTTAGGACTGTAGCTGTGTTAGAAGACAGATAATCCTGTTCCCTGTGATGACTAGATGGGACGCCTTACAACAACGTGGGTATTAGAGTGGAACGCCAATAGGGTCACTGTACTTCGACGTCTATTCAGAAAATCTGCCGTCTGCTCAGAAATTTTGCAGTCTACCCAGGTATTTTGGTGCCTGTTGGGATACTTTATTTCAGGAATACTGCATTCTAGATAGGTATTTCATGGTCAAAAATCAGGTTTTGTCGTTAATTTAGATGTATCTGAAGGCACCAAAATACTTCCTAAGTCATCATACTTGAGACGGCAAAATACGGGTGACCCTTTTGGCGCAACCCCTTCGCCGAACGGGTCCGTAGTAATATGCCGTCTCCATGTACTTTGTCGTCTCCAACTACATCGTTGGATATCCCATGAACAATGAATATGCACTACTTAAAATGGAGACGACACAAAATTTAGAGAAAAATGAACTTAGCTAATATTGCAAAATACCGTATATTAAGAACATTGGCTTATCATTCATATCGTATGGCAGATCCAGACCCCTGATTCTTCGCTGTTATAGATGAAACACTCCCAAAATGTCAATAGAAATTGTATAACGGGATACGTTTGGTAAATTTGTCAATGAAAACATGTTTCTTAAATTCAACACGTGGGAATTACGAAAGAAAAGCGATCGGTCAACGTAATACGGAGACTTTTAAAGGTCACATTCTCATTTCTGCCTTCTTTCCCAGGTTGCTTCGGCCGCGTCAAATTGACAGATAACCTACGTGCAAAGGGAGTCCCGACGGGAACGAAAGGGAGAAAAGCAGAAGGAAAATTGCACAGTGTATTTGGTGTCGGTGGCAGTCCCTGGAAGAGAGGGTCTTGTCCTCCAGCGCGGATCTAGGAATTCTCGGGGGAACCGAAGGGAAATCTCAAGTGCACCTTGAGTTCTAAGCACGATTTTATATTCTTGGGGGCTACACAGCAAAAAGTGCTGGGTCATTCTCGGCGACCTATATGCTGGGTCAGTCCTTATTTACCCAAAAATGGGTCAATACTTGCAGGTGGATTACGCAATAGCCCCACTTTTACATAAAACCCATGACCAAGCAGAATGGGTCATACAAAGACCAAGTTTTTGATTGGGTGATTCATATCACACGACCACTACAACCAGATGGAACCGGTTTGGGCCCAGTGTCTCATACTCATTTGTACATAACGTGTATGATACGTGTAAACCGTTACTGTTGCCTTCACGCTACTAGCTGCACCGTATATGCACCACGTACGTACATGCCGGCCATATGTATGCTGTAATCCATGCAACGTTCCTGGCATTAACTGGCCGCTGCAAGTGGTCAAACTGTGAAATGGATCCTTTAACTCGTGACATTCTGGAAATGTGGAATCTCCCATGTTTAATAGAAACAGTGCATGTAATATATAGTGCCTTGCATGAGACTGACTCAGCGACAACTTTCATTATTATTAATGAAAGTTTGCTAATAGGCCTGGGCTAGGCTAATGGAAATTTCGTACCCGTAGCCTAATGTTAGGCGTAACGTTAGGCCTAAACAAAGATTTAACATGCCACACCAGATTTTTCTCACCGGTGTCAAATGATAGTGCTCATTCACAGTGCCACTCACCTCAAAGCCTAAAGGCGTAGGCCTAGCCTAGCAAATGTTATAGGCTAGCCTAGCCTACTGTTTGTTGAAACAGGCTAGGCTTGTAGGTCCTACATGCAAAAACATTATTACTTTGACCCAGCTAAACTGTCATATTGGATTGACCCATACCATGGGTAGGTGGGTATCTAACCAATACTTGGGTCACTTTTGGGTCACAATACATCTTGGTCATGACAATTAAGTATGACCCAAATCTTAGTCAAACTGTTCGTAACCCATTTATGGGTCAATTTGACCCAAATTGGGGTAGGTGGGGATCTAACCAAATTCGTTGGTCGGATTTGGGTCATATTTTGACCCAGCACTTTTTACAGTGTAGAGGCCCGTGTTAAACCTCCTGACAGGCGTTCAGGGTTGGCGTTTCGATGGGGGTCCCAAGGGCGAAACCCATGAAGTCTTCCAATGAATGTAACATGATTAGAATGAAGAATATCGGTCCCAGTTTCTTAGTTAAAGGGGATGACAACAATAACCATTTCAGTAACATAATTGAAAATTAAATAAAATTCTCAACACAGTGCAAAAAACCCCATCTGCATAGCTTATTCGGTTCTTGAGATATCGCCATTCTTATCATTTACATTAGAGTTGCCATTTTCCAAACAAACTGACTTGTAGCAAGTTGATTTTGACCTTCCAGGCTCACTTCAAAATTGAGGTGTTATTGTCTTCCTTTGTATTTTGTTTCATTGTTTCTCTCCACACAGTTTTAGCATGTTCTTGTTGGTATCAGATTTCAAAATTACAAGGCTCGCTCTCTGCATTCCTGAAATGTACGTAGGCGCATTTGTGCGCATTCTTATAGCAACTGGTCGGCCGATAATATTAAGGCTGTTTGTTACAATAGCCGAGCCAGGATATTTTTATTATGGAAAAAGGGTAGCTGCACAAAAACAAAAGTACAATCAGTTTGGGTGGTTGCTCTGTATCGTAGACTGCATTGTATATCGTATGTACAGTACCTGATGCGTCGGCCTCGGCTACTAAAGCTGTGCAGTCTACATAAGAAAGTATGATGCAGGTTATTTGAAGGAAAGTGGGATATGAAAGAGTAGCTTTTAGGACCTTACTTTCGCTGGATCGTTTCAAATGTCAGCTCAGCTGTGCTTTTGCAGCTTCCCTGTTCTTAGCTTTTAAGATCACATTGAAACACGGCAATTCTAGTTTCATCCTTGTTCCATTTTGCCCGATTTTCTACCTGCAGGTGGCCTGGTTAGACGGGGAGGGGGCAACAGGGCGGTTGATTCCAAGGTTGATTCCAATTTACAAATCCTCCAAAGTCCTTGTCGGAAACTTTTGCACACATTATTAACCTTACTATATAAACAATCCAAATACTCAAGCTTTCCTGGCGCGCTTCGCGCCCACCCAGTATGCAAAGGTGCTAGTCTCATTATTTCCGACATCTGTAGCTCAAATGTAGTGGAATTGTTTGATTATTACTTCCTGTACTACAATATGAGTGGGGTTATTGCTTGGAAAACCATTGCAACCCCTCCAGCAATCTAGCAACTACCATATCAACTCGACCGACAGTTAATATGAGTTATTTGTTAAAATTTACATGTGCTCAGTTATAATCTATATGGTCTGACATTGTCAGTGCCATTAGCAGACAGTTGAAAGCCTCATTTTAATGTTCACAGTTCTTCAAATAGCCTAGAGATTCAAAGGTTGCTACTGGACCTCACTATGGGCTCTTTCCCGCGGAACCTACCATTGAGGTTAACACTGGGTGGCACGCCAGGGAGCGGTAGCCTACAAGCAGCACCTTTGCGAATTGTAATGAAAATTTTCGGTCAGCACCTATAATTTGCAAGTATCGTCAGAGAAAATATTTTATTAGCATTTTTAAATAACACATGGAGGACACATAGTTTTCTATAGATTCATTATAACCACAAAATTAATTTAATTGAAGAAAACTCCTGGGGAAAGACGCCCCTTGGCTTCGTCGGCCACACTTTACCAGAATGAAGCCTGCGTTAAAAGTCTTTTCGCAATGGCATTTATTTCTAACGGATGTCTTTTATCCTGTCTATGTATGAACAACCCATAGAAACAGTATTTATAAACTTATTACACCTTACCCTCAAACAGTAATAAAACCCAGTTTTGAAAGGTTTTTATATAGTTTCCTAAAATCCATTTCTAAGCTCCATTTTGTGTTTAAGCGTTGAGTCTTATATAATCAAAAAAGATAGGGGGTATTCACCACATACCCTACCAAGACAGTACATAAATTTTCGGGCAAACTCTCCAAACACCCAAGGGGTGAAGCAAAGATTTGCCCGACATGGGCTAGGCTCCCGGAAGCCTCGACAGGTCAGAAGTCAAAGGTGGGGTGAGGAGCGTATTTGAAGGCCTTTGTACTTTACTTCACGTTTTGCGTAATATCCGTACATATTTGAAGTGCCGAGTTGTGTGCTGATTTAGTGCTTTTGCCGGAAATCTGAATTGTGTAATAGACCTGATGCATATGACGTCACAGAAGAACACGCACGTCCTTCAATGGAGGCAAGCGAGTGTCATTGCAACTTACAACAACAAATGCAGATAGCTGATCTGTGCACATGGAGATATGTGCGTAAGTCTATTACGGCGTGCGTGCAGTCCGCTTCATTGTATACCTCCAAACTGACGTCCCCTGACGTCAATGCATAAGGTCTATTGTAAAGAGCGCGAAAATCTTTAGGTAGGATGTAGAACAAATATGTTATTGAATTGTTGGTAAGGTTGGGCCCTATCGGGGATAACATACATTCATTACATTGTAGAATACACGTAAGCCCTTTGGAATAGCAAAACTTCGTCCACGAGTCGCTTATCTTATACCGTACGACTAGCTAGGCTGTATAATATGGGATAAAATCACAGACCTTTACATGTAAGTATACTCTACTACTATGTTACTTCGTAAGGTGGAAAGGGCTTGTACTATTTAGCTACATGGAACGGAAAAAAAGAAAGAAATTGAAATAAATCTACAGCGCGCGAAGCGCCCCTAAAGTTTCGGGGTCCAACTGACGAAATTGCCCTCTTGATAGCAAAAACAGCTAAACCGTAGGCAAGACAGGTCACTGTCTAGTACTACATACTTTATCGTGCCGACCAAGGCTTCCCGGTGGGGGTAGGGGGGAAGCAAACAGAGGGTATTGTGAAACAAGAACAGTTCGTATGATTTTACATTGAGCTAGTGTAGTCATTCGTTTCATAAGACTCGGGCCTGATTTCCTCTTTGCTTTCAATTTACGTTATTTCCCCAACTGAAGGGAAAGAGGATGTATATAAATAGGCAAATTAAATAGTTTTATTTTTAAGTAGTCCTATCTTGCAAAGTTTCTGGCATCATGGAGAAAGACCAACGTTAAACTGTCAGCCCTTTTTGAAAAGTTGTAACACGTCCAACCGATTTATTTTTCGGAATGTGAGGAGATACTCCGATGAACAATAGAGGTTTGCCTTGATGACTATATAGTTCAGGTGAAGATATCATCGCAAAGGAACATTTTATTGCCGCAAGTATCTTCCACAAAACCGCATTCGAGAGCTCCCCAACATTTGCATCAGTCTTATGCGCAGGTCACACTACAGCGATTTCGGATAGGATTACGGTCCGATATTTGTGAGTTTTAGTTAACATCTTGTCCATCCCTGGTCGGAAAGAGCCAAAAATTTACCAACGTGTGTAACTATTTGATTTGCATCATAAAACTACGAAAATAAAATGTACCACAGAAATATAATTTCCTTGTTACAGTTAATGAAGGCGATGTATTTAAGCTTTATCTAATATTATCTCATCTCATCTTATCTTTAGTTCCTTTTGCAGTGTCCTACAACCATAAATTTAAAGGCCGCATGATGGATACTGGTGCCCACTGAGTCTGAAGTTCCAAAGATCGTAGCTAGGTTCAGGCCAACTCTTTTATCTGTAGAATGAGGGTCAGAGCCAAAACGAATGAAAGAATTTTGTAATATAACATACCTTTTCATCTTCCAAACATTTCTGCATTGAAATCCTGAACATTTTGCAAGTCAAGGTTCACTCAGGTCATTTGAAAAACAAATTAAATAACAGAAAGTAGAAGTAGTTACTCTAGTCTCCGTGAAATATTCGCCTTCATTTTCAATCGAGGGTAGAATTGTTTCTCTTTCTGTTTGCAATAGCAACAAAGTTAGTTTTGTGATATTCATCTTGGGCCATATATCAAAAGTGCATATGTTAACCAAACTGCAGCCGTGAGAAATTTTAAAGATTGCAGTTATTGCGGCAATAAAGCAATGCCTTGGGATGCTTCATGGAGACTTTCACTTTACTAAAAACAAAGGCAAGAAACGTCAGTACATTATTTCATGTGCGGAACCCGATTTGATCGAATTGGTCGGGGAGGGGGGGGGGGGTCGAATCAAACTAACCCATTGGCGCCAGATCGCCACATCGCAAAGCTTCCTCTATGGGCATGAGGTCTATGAGCACAGTGGCGGATTTAGACGGGGGCGCACCCGGCGCGCGCCCCCCCCCCCTAAAATTTTCCAAGGTTTGTTTTTTTACCTTCGTAGAACGGATCATTTCGCCTACTTGATTCTTCATCATGTTGTATTGTCTTATAATTGCTACAAAATAATAGCAGTTTAAAAGTATACAGTTTCAAGTTTTCCGATGGAATGGCAACAGGGTGACATCGAAGATCTCGACCATATCTCGCAACTTATAGGGCATGGGAAGGGCCATTTCCTACAATCTGGGAGGCTCATTTTGCAAAATTTCACTCTTACGCTACGCGCGAACCAAAGATCGCTTACGGCTTACAGATACTGGGAAAGTCGAACTCCAAACTGGTCATTTGTCAAATAGGCGTACAAGGCAGGGGCAGAGGGCAGACTGTCCCCAAATTTCCACAAGATCTTAATTTCTGGCATGGGTTTGCACAGCCATTTGAGTCATAAAAAATCTCACAGGTTTTAATTCCACTCAAAATTCCTCTCGTTCCCGAATTCTTCCAAAGATTTGCCAGAAAAATTAAAAAGCGTCAAAAAAACTTTTATTCCTCAGCCTCTTTTTATAGTCTTGCGCAACACTTTGCCCGGAAAGTCCGAATCTCCCAATTCTTTGAAACATTTGCTCGAAACATAAAAAAAGCATCATAGTCAAAGTAAAAATTTCATGACGAAACGAAAAGAACGCAAAAATTCGCGACACATCCGGGTCGCTTATGGAAACATAATTTTCCTCAGTCTCACTTCATAGTCCCGTGCAAACTAAACTTTGCCCCAAATGGTAGAATATTCCCGCGAAAGTTGTAAAAGTTCTGGGATGTTTTCAATTGCGAGATTACACTGACAGACGGGAGGGTGTATAGGTGTATACAAAGCCCAAAATTTTGCCCAAAGAAATTAATCAAAAACCATTTTTGACGTGTCATATTTCTTTATGACAATACTACCAGTGGTCATCATAAGGCGAAGATTCGGTTTAGTCGGGACGTATTCGGGCAGCTATGTGTGGTCATGATTTTGCATTTTTCAATGTGAGCCACCGTCAATTGTGCAAAACTTGCTACTTATAGGCTGCAGTGCTTTTAACCTCAAATCGGGCAACGGTAAAAGTATCTTTTTCTTCAATTGCACATATGAATTTAGTGTGAGAAAATCTTCCCATAAGTCCGCCTAAAAATTCTTCAAAGCCATGAACGTGACATACCGGTTTTTCTCAGAAGGTGTTAGTAGTAAACTCAGTAGCGTGCGCATGGGGGGGGGGGACGGACGGGTGGGCCATGGGCCCCACCTCTATAAGTTGTCGGAGGAAAATCAACTGGTCGGGGGAAATCGGGAGCAGTCTGACCTACTCTGGAGGAGCAACAGGCGCGCTCTCCCATGTGTGTTTTAATATGCTTCAAAATGTTTCAGATATAGCACCATTTTGCATCTCAGCTCTCTTTCTTAGGCAAAAGTTTCTAGACCCCTCCCCAGGACAGCAAAGAATCAAACCTTGCGCACTTCTGTTAAAACTTGTTTTACCTTCCAAAGGTTTACCACTAAATAAACAGCAGTTCTGAAAAAAAAAACGGTAAATCATCTATTAATCTATAATTTGACGAGTATGATTTTTTTAATTAATCATCTATTATAAGCCAAGGAGGAGGGGCGAAGGGGACAGTCCCACCTTATTTCTAGTATTCTATGTTTATTTTTTACAATATTGCTAGTGTTTCTCCAAATTTATATGCGGTAAATAGGCTTGGGAAGCGCCATTTCCAGCTATCTGGGAGGCATTTTGAGCCAAAATTTCCTTGCGCTCCGCGCCAAACGAAGGTGGCGCGGAGCGCTGAGAGTCTTTCTATGGGCTACGTCTCCCCCTCTCCTCAAATTTCTGCGCACGCCACTGAGTAAACTCACCTATAGTCGGGAGTTCGGGCAGCAATATAGACAGTGGCATAAATTCAGTGGACCTTCAGTTCGGACAAGTGTCGTAAAAGATACGCAGTCATAAGCATGTTTTCAATTCCGTTGTATGGTTTTTTGGAAAGGTACAAGACCATTTAATCCAATGGTAGTGGTACATGTTTTCACTGACCTAGCCAGCAGGGGGCAGAATGCCCGCACAGAAATTTTAGGGACGCGGTCGACGATGTTGAAAAAATGAAGGGGATCAAAAATAAAACGGCGAGAGGAGAGACGGTTAGAGGCCTAGAGATAGAGGGAGGGTAATTGGGAAATATTTCCTTCACAACTGTGATCTTTTTATGATATTGAAAACTATGACGAAACAGATTAACAGAACAATGTAGGCGTCCACATCGTATTTCGTTTTTCGTAAAAATTATGAATAATATTATTCATTGATAGAATGAAAATCAAGACATTTTCAGCACATGGATCTAGTGTGAAAAGAATCAAAATATAGCACGATTTTTTAAGCCCTTCGGGACAGCAAAGAAAATTTCAAAAGGAAAGGGGACACTCCATGACGGCGGTCAAGAACGGGAACTATGAAAAGACTTTGCCCCTGCATTTTATTTGGTAATTTTCTAATCATTTTGCAATTTTCTCATTTTTAATTGAAGGGAAAATTTTTTGGCAAACGAAAGCTCAAAATATCGACTGCTTAGACTCTACTTACAAGCCTGGGAAATGCCATTTCCGGCTATCTGAGGGGTCGCGATTTTTCAAAATTTTCTGTACGCTCCGCGCCAACCGATGGTGGCGCTCCGCTTAGATAGTCGTTCGGGCGGATGTTTGGCCGTCAGCGCGCCCCCCCCCCCTAAAGAAAAATCCTAGATCCGCCCCTGCATGAGCACGCTTCGGTTCGCTTCTCCGTAATAAGAATTGCACGTCAGGGGATAAGGAGAAGCTGTCATAGCATTAAGGAAGTCAGTGTCCCATGGAACAGGGATTTCGAACAATTTTTGGCACTTGGATTATGACGGTTCGATCCCCTCCCTCCGGTAGCTTAACTCCTGCATTATTTATGGTAATGTCCAAGTCCTCGAATTTCCTTCCTATCTTTATTTCTCTGTTCTTTTCACTAGGTCATCCCGTATTTCTAACAGAAGTTAACAAAATTCCCTTAAATGTCACAAACTTGTAAGCTATTTTCTGTGTTTTTTTACTTGTATTAACATCAGATTTTAAGTTAGTATTAGTGCATTTTGAATTAATCCGGGACTGCAATGCTTACATAGCCAGTGTTAAGGGACTTAGGCAGTGGCCTCAAATTTATTTTGAAATAACATCTCAATTTCAAAATATCCTATAATTTCCCTTCTTAGTATCTTTCACGAATATTTCAGGACAATATAATTTTAAATTCATGGTAACGCAAGTGGTTACTCTTGGTTAATTCCACAGTCAGTGAGAAAATATTTTCACATAGATTTCAAGAACCATTCATGAAATAGGATACCCAGGTACATTACTCCAATTTGGGGTGACAGCATTTTTTTCTTTAAATTGTGATTAAAAGACACACTTTTTGCAAGATTTCCTTGTAGTATTCTCACTTGTGATCGCAAAATTGATTTCTTACTACGATAAAAATCCAATCTGAAACACAAAAGTAGAAACTGCAATTATCATTGTTCGTTCGTAATAGTTATTCCATAGATGCGTGTGATATTCTTCCCAATTTTCTTTACGCGGGTAGCATCTTATAGAGGGTCGGAGAGCGTTAGAAAAAATAATTTTCTTAATAAAATAAGTCATGCTTGCCGCCCTTCCATGAAAAAATGGCTGTCAAATCCGTTTTTATAATTGTGATGTAATGGAAAATTTACCAATATCACAAAATACCCGTCAGTCCGCTTGAAAAAAAAAATGTCGAATTTATGACTATATGCCTGTGTGCTAAAAAGTGTTCAGAAATAGTCTTTTGGGGTACTGTTTAAGTGGTATCTTGCCAGCATATTAGTTTAATAAACGTCTTTGAGTAATATGAGTGGATGTATGATTGGACGATAGAATAGTGACAAATTGGTGTACTACCTCACCAACTAAGGGACTCCATACATAGCTTTTTGTATCAAATCAGTAAAAAGTCCCAGGAGACGGCATTACTATGTGCACAGACCCTACCCCGAGTCTCCAGAAACAACAATTAACTAATTCCATAACAACTGTTGTAGATGAAATCGAAGTTAAAAGTTTTTAGCAACATGCAAAACTGGGTTAAAAGCGGAATTTAGAATAGAACCTTTTAAGAATAATTTTAATGGTTGGTTAGTTGCACAAATGGTAATATTCGAAAACATTTATTAACCAGTAAATGGCAGTAATGGATGGGTAAATGAAGCAATGCACAAAGTTTGTCTACAATTTTCCGTTGCCACATTTAAATTTAAATTTTACACGTTTGTGCAATCTTACAGAGTTGGGTGCTATTGTTTACATTAAATGTTCAGCCGCAATATCTCGTAGAGAACGTGATAGAGTCGTGATACGTAAATCGAATATCCCGAAACCTCGCGGACGCTTGTTGTACTAAGACGTCAGACAGGACCGGATCCAAGGGGGCGTAAGGGGAGTACGCCCCTATTTTCTGCAAAGCAATGATTTTTGTAACAGAATTTTACATCTCCAACCCCAAATCTTTGCATCATGCACTTTCTGCACACGGTTACGCTCCCCTTTCTCACATTCCTGGATCCAGCCCTGGTCAGAGTTTTTCCTTTCAAAGAAGTCCCATTTAAGCTTAAAATGCCCTAAAATCAATTCAACATGATTTCTTTAAAAGTTTAAGACGTTGCTGACAAAAAACAGGTATTTCATTTCAAGACCGTCAATATTTGGACGCATTTGACGCTTAACGGCTGGATGAAAACAATATACATGTTTTTGATACAGTTTTCGTTTTCACGCCGTTTTCATATTCAGTTTTAAAATTAATTTTTTTGGCAACAATCAATATTTCATATAATGACCATTAACCTTTTAAGCATATTTACAGTACCAGGATCCTAAGTAGGGTGATCATGTTGTTAGCAGCAGCGTACCATTACTCCCGTAAAATCGACATTGCTATACCTTTAACGTGCTTTTCGTGTGTACTTTTTCTAAAAAGAAACTGTCCATTGGCAACCATTTTTGCAGTGTGAAAACAAGATAAGAAAAACAGTTAACATTTTGGATAACTTTCATACGACGTAAATTCGAAATGTTTGTTTATTAAATTCAAATTTTCTTAGATGGTATTACCTGAGCCACCTTTAGTAGTTTATAATCTATTTAAATACAATTCGAGCCTACTCTAAAAACATTGAAGTACACATGTCCATAGTAAACAGTTAGCTGCATTACCAAAACAGCCTACTCTAAGAATCTGAAAATTATTTTCCATCGTAGCAATTTTAGATGATGCTAACTATAACCTTATCAAATGAGTCATCTTGCATAAGTCTTAAACATTACACTGCTGAATGTACCACAAAATTCACAGAATAGCTAGTTTCAAACCTTTCACATGAACATAGTAAACAGAAAGGGTATTTGACCCACTGATGCACTGGTAAATCCCCTCGTTGTTCACAGAGGCAGGTGCGATGGAGAGTGAGCCATTTGGCAAAAGGTTTATCCCGTCATCATAATATTTGTCAACACGGTCTATGTTAAAGAAAATAGTGACATTTTCAAACTGCCATTTATTATTCCACTCGTTTTCATTGTAACAGCTGCTGAGGAAAACAGTGTCCAAGGAGGCTAAGGCATAAACGTTCTCCGTTCGAATTCCAAAAGAAACACGTGGAGGGAAAATTAACGAAGCACTTACGATAGCAGACAAAAGATAGATTAAAGGCATGATAAGACAAAATGGGAGCTGCCTCAACTGCTGCAGTTAGTACATACTAGTAGTATACACATACTAGCAGTATACTGAAAATGTGTTTTGAGTGTTTGTGGTTGGTCTATTTTGCAGTTGCATAACCCCTTCAAAAGCTTAACAGGAAATCGAAACGCTTTCGTTGTAAGGGAGCTTTGTAGGATCTGCAACGTCTTCTCCATGTAGCTTACGACCGCTGGTGGTATGCATTTTTAGGCAGCTGTACCTGTATGTTCGAAAACAGTTCGTTGGTAGTTCAGGAAGGGGTTCGCTGGCCTTAAATAACGATAAATAGACGAAAAGAGGAAAGAAGAAAAGAAAGATAGGCGTACTTAAGAGACAAAAAGATTATTTCGTAACCAAGACTAAATTTTCAAATCTAGGCTAGCATGAAGTAAAATCAAGAAACTTGCTTAAAACGTCTTTAGCAATTGGACGTTAGTCTTAATGGGTAATATTCAGTCGGAGGGTTTCGTAGAGAAATTAGGACTAGCAAGTATTACCTCAGTTCCTTCTTTTTTCAATGGAAAGTCAGGTGTGTCCTCCATATTCACCTCTTTCAAAAGGTTCAGGGGGTTGTTTTATGGAAGGTTTTATCGAGAGTGTACCATTTCTATGTGGACTATCTAAGCAGACCAGGCGCGGATCCAGGATTTTGAGAAAGAGGGGCGCACATACAGTCGACCGAAGTTCGACGAGCGAGCACCGAAGGCGCGAAGCCACGGTCGGGGGTTGGGGGTCCTCCCCCAAGAAAATTTGAATTCTAGATGCGCTTAGATGCGATTTCCAAGCATCTAGGAAGCATACTTCCCATATCCATTTGCGCATTTTTTGGGAGTAAAAAATCGTTGGTCATCGAAAAAAGGGGGGCGTGTGCCGGGTGCGCCCACACCTGGATCTGCGCCTGCAGACCGCTACCATTAGTTAGCCCGTAACGTAAAAGGCAAATTTTCACCAAAGGTGCCCCTAGATTGCCGGCAACGGCACTTCTTTGGCCGCTTTAGTGGCTCGTAAGCATTTTTGTTGTGTTATATCAAGTGTGAGAAACTGTCACTTCAAATGGTAATGTAAAATAAAAAACCTTTTGTTCGATAAAATCACTGAAGCCTTTGATGATCATCCAAATAGCTTATCAGTATCCTCGCTTTTTTACGTTGACTTCATGCGTACCCGGTGTGTGTGAAAATTAATGTAAAATGTTAAACTTATTGAATTAGATGCTAAATCTTTGTCCGTGATCAATCTTGTAAGTTTTAAGGCCTGAAGGCATGAACTCCAATTAGTGTTCAACTAGAGTTAATACAGTAAAAGTGGTTGAGAACAAGGCAATATTTAGGGGAGGGGAAATCAAATACTGCCCGACAATTGAAAATTTTGAATAAATTTACAAAGATTTTAAATCTTAAAAAGTGTCGTGAAGACACTCAGTTGCATAATCCGCCGTACCCCTCACTGGGCGAGCAACTGTTTAAAGACAGACACTTATCACCCTAAGTAAACTTTTGGTTGGGGGAAATCAAAATTCTCAATTGGCTGATTGGTGACTGCTCCTTAATTGACATCAAATTCAAAAGATTCAAAGTGGCTCACATTACACATCATGCACAGAGCGTGTTCTGATTACACATTAGGGTCTTGTATGTTCACCAGAACATGGCCTTAAAAGGAAATATAGCTTTTTTGTACAGCAAATTTTCATATTTTTAAAACCAATAAAAGACAGTTCAACATAAGGGAGACGGTAGCTTTTTGTAAGAAATAAATTTCTCACAGAAAGAAATTCAGTTTTTTTTTTTGTTGCTCAAGAATATTTTCTTGGCCCAAACTTTCAAACTATGCAACATCCGTTACTCTTGCAATGCATAATATTTTGAGGAGCTAAAGCTTTTGCTGGAGTTTATTGGTTAAACTGAATGGTTTAATTTTCAGGAAAGCTATTTTCTTTGTATGCCATGTTGGTGCATTTTAAACACAGCATTTCCCTTAAAGCAATAAACTAGTCTTGTGTCTGCAAAAGGAGGAGCTTAAGGTAGTTTTGGAAGGGGCTAGAAGTAAGGGTTGGAAGAATTGGAAATGTAGGGGATAAGGAGTTCCGCCCTTTAGCACGGGCATACCTGTCTTGCAAGAAACTCTGAAAACCTCTGAAATTGTCTAGTAAAGATGTAGGCTCACGGGATCAATTAAGATCATTCACAGCCTTCAATTTATCTCTTGTCTCTTCCAAGGAAAGAGTAGACTAACGCTCATAACACACGGAACGGAGAAAAACCTCATAGAGTACGTCAATGTAAGACCTTTAAGAATTAAAGATTTAAGAAGTGTAAATATCTATACGGACAGTTGAGTAACCTAACAGTTCGGTAGTTTCAGAATAAAACCAAAAGGGCGCACGACGGTTCACCACGGATGAAGCTGTGCCAAGTATTACGTATGAGCAAGACAACAGAAGCCGGTCTAGCCTGGTCTAAAAAACTCAAATTTTAACGTTAATTTCAAGTTAATTTCAAGTCTTTTTCTCCCCTAAATACTAATGTTATGGATTAAAATGTGTCTGAGTTGTCCCTCTTTAGGAGGGGGTTGAAAATTCCTAAATCATGAAATATTGAAAAGTCTATACACAAATTGAAGGGCCTGGAAGGTGCCATTTCCGACAATCTACCAGCAGCACATTTTTGCCCAAAATTTCTTTACAAGCTACACGACAACTGATGGTGGTGTTTCGCTTAGATAAAGTCACGTCATAGTCCAACCTCACAAAAAATGTCACAGGAATTGGGATTGAAACGGCCCCTCAAATGATAGGTTTTGGGACTCCTAAAGGTAAATCCCGGGCTATGGTGGAGAGGGGGACAATCCGCCCACACCTAGCTACGCTAAGAATGTCTCTAAAATTGTTGGCTAAAACTTCAACTCCCAAGTTTTGCTGTTTTTTTTTCTAATACAATTTTAAACGTTTCAAGACAAAAACCTTCAAACTGAAAATAATTAAGTGGTTGCAGCCCAACCCCTCCTTCATCGCCCAGGTTTCGATGGCCTCGATATAATGTAATCTACTAGCATTCGTAATTTCATCAAATGTCGTACCCTAGAGAAGACTCTCAGGTTGACTTTTCTGAAGTGCACTAAATACGCATGAGTGGGTTAAACGTGACCATGAACAGCGTTGGCACGATTCAGGGTAGGATTTTTTCGGGCCTGAAGTCGACCTCAGGACCACTCGTGACTGGACCCGTGGTAAGAAACTTTGACATAACATACCCGACAACAATTAACGACACTGCATGAAATGCCCCCCGATAAACAAATTGCTAGCTACAATTCCTCCTCTACAATGCGTCAGGTAACTAGTATGGAAGACAAAAATTTAATTCCAACACGCTAGAATGAAGGAACTCGCATATTTTAAACAGAAACTTACGTGAGGGGCTCCGGATGACGATTTCGAAAGCCCTGGTGTAGTTTACCAAACTGTGGGTCGTTAGAAGAAAGTGTGCCAGTACGCTATGAAAGAAGAATTGCCGTCCATAATTGCCGGACGTCGGCTAAAAATTCCAACGCTAGAGGTACGAGGCAAAGGCCGAAGCTGAGGCATCCCCCGGCCAAGACCGACGACAAGACCTCGAGATCTCCATAAAGTGAAAATGATGTCGTATCGTTGTTTATAATAAACATTGAAAAGTTGATCAAAATCATAGTTGGAGTTCTGACAGACCTATACATTTATATTTAGGTGACAAATAGCCGTCCTGACATAGGGGTGTTCCACTCTTCCTTTTAAAAAGTTTTTCTTCCGTAGGAGCTAAGGGCAAGATGGTACTGAAATTTTCGTCATTTTCAGGTATGTTTATTTTCGAAATTTTCGTTGTTTCGTGAAAGTAATTTAAGAAACCAAGAACTTTAGGAATTCTTTGAATGGGCAAAAGTTATGTGAAAGCTGAAGCTGGCTCAGTTTATTGTCAGGGAGGTCTCTAAGATTTTCCTGACGAGGGTCCACACTCCCAGGCGGGATAGGGTAGGGGGCAGCAACCTCACGCTCCAATAACAGTCGACGAGATCCCAAAGGGTATCAACGAAACAGTTTTTTCGCCTTTGGCTTTTCATTAAAGATAATTTAAATTTTTTAAGGAAATTTGAAAATTTCGGATTTTTGTTGGTGTATCTAACCTCCTTGACAGCTGAAACATGCAGCCCGTTGTGTCGAATAGTAGCCGTCGGAGGTGGCATAGTCAAATGGGGGGAGGGGGGCACTTTCTGTTCTGTGACTTCATTTGCATAGGTGCAGCATTTTTTTTTTAAAATTGTGTTTAAAAAGACACACTTTGGGCCCAAGATTTCCTTGTATATTCTCCCTTGGGGTTTTCGAAAAATTTGTTTTTTACTACGAAAAAAAATCAAATCGGAAACTACAAAAGTTAAAAACTGCAATTATCATTATTCTTTTGACAATTTAATTATTCCATAGATGCCGTGTATTCCCCCCAAATTTTCTTTACGCGTTTGGGGCATTTTAAAAAAAAGCCCGGGGGGCAAAGGGGCTTTAAAAAAAAATAATTTTGTTAATAAAAAAAGTCAGGGCTTGCCACCCTTTTTCCAAATGAAAAAAATGGCTGTAAAAATTCCTTTTTTTAAAATTGTTTGAATGGAAAAAATTTCCCAATTCAAAAAATCCCCGGGTCTTTCGGGCTTAAAAAAAAAAAGGTTGAATTTAAAGATTTTTAATGCCTGTGGGGGCTAAAAGTTTTTTCAAAAATAGCCCTTGGGGGGTTTGTTTAAGGGGTTTACTCCCCCTTAAAGGCCTCCCACAGCATAATCGGGGTTGCGGGGGGAACATTTTTTCCAGCATTTTTATTTTTTAATAATGTCTTTTGAGTGTTTTATTGGATGTTTGGTTTTTGGGGACGATAGAAAAAAGGTGAAAAATTGGGGTGTACTTCAACCCCGTTCCCCCCCAACAAGGCCCCCCTTTCCATACATTTTCTTTTTGTATAAAAATAAATAAAAAGTTCCCAGGGAAAAAACGGGCATTATTTTATGTGCCCAAAAGGGAACCCTACCCCGGAGTCCCCAGAAAAAATTTCCCCATAAAAAAACTGTTGTGATGAAATCAAATTTCAAATTTTTTACAACATGAAAAACCTGGGTTAAAAGCGGAATTTAAAATAGAACCTTTTTTAAAAAAAATTTTAATGGTTGGTTATTTTGCAAAAAGGGTTAATATTTCGAAAACATTTTTTTAAAACCGGGAAAATTGGCAGTAAGGGATGGGTAAATGAAGCAATGCACAAAGTTTGCCCTCAATTTTCCGTGGGGCCCACATTTAAATTCATTTTACACTTTTTGGGGCAATTTTAAAAAATTTCGGTTTGGGGGTTGCTTTGTTTACAATAAATTTTCAGGGGGGCAAAAAATCCCCGTAGAGAACGGATAGTTTCGGGGTTTCCGAAAGATCGAATTTTCCCGAAACCTCGGGGGAGGGGCCCTTGTTGTATAAGACGTCAGACCGGGCCCGGGGGATCCAAGGGGTTTTAAAGGGGATTACCCCCCTTTTTTCCCTGAAAAGGGAAATTTGTTTTTTGAACAGAATTTTACATCCCCAAACCCCAAATTTTTTGCACATGCACTTTCTGCCAGGGGTTTCCCCCCCCTCTTTTCTCACTTTCCCGGAACCCGGGCCCCTTGTCAATTTTTTTTTCCTTCCAAAGAAGTCCCTTTTTCGGGCTTAAAAATCCCCTAAAATCATTAAACATGATTTCTTTAAAATTTAAAAAGACGTTGCTGACAAAAAACGGGTATTTCATTTCAAGACCGTCAAAAATTTTGGACCTTTTTAACGTTTTAAAAACCGGCTGGATAAAAAAATAAAACCCTTTTTTTTGATACGTTTTTTCTTTTTCCCCTTTTTTCATATTCATTTTTAAAAATTTTTTTTTTTTGGCAACCAATCATTTTTTCATATTTAAACCTTTTTAACCTTTTAAAGCATATTTACAGTACCAAAGGATCCTAAGTAGGGGTTTTTCTTTGTTTTTACCCACCCGGGGCGAAACCATTCTCCCGTAAATCGACATTGGCATCCCGGGGGGTTAACTTTTGCTTTTCGTGGGGTATTTTTTTCTAAAAAAAAAAAACTGTCAATTGGCAACCATTTTTGCAGTGTGAAAAAAAGGATAAGAAAAAACAGTTAACAATTTTGGAAAACTTTCTTTTACAAACGAAATTTCAAATTGTTGTTTTTTTTATTAAATTCAAATTTTTCTTAGATGGTATTCCCTGGGGAAAACCCCCCTTTTAGTTTTTTAATCTTTTTAAAATAAAAAAATTCGGGGCCTACTCTAAAACATTGATTTTCACTGCCATAGTAAACGTTAGCTGCAAAACCCAAAAACAGCCTACTCTAAGAATTTTGAAAATTTTTTCCCCCATCGGGGGGCAATTTTAGATGAGGGGTTTAACTAAAAACCTTATAAAATGATCATTTTGGGCCAAAAGTCTTTAAACATTACACGGGCAAATTTGAAACCCAAAAAAAATTCACAGAATGGTTTAGTTTTCAAAACCTTTTCAAAATGAACAAAAGTAAACAGAAAGGTTATTTAAACCCCTGTTTCCGGGTTTTAAATCCACTCGGTTTTTCACAGGGGGCGGTGCGATGGAAGGTGGGGCCTTTTGGGAAAAAGGTTTTCCCTTCATCATAATTTTTGCAACAGGGGTCTATTAAAAAAATAGTGACATTTTAAAAGGGGGGCCATTTTTTTTTCCCAAACTCTTTTTTCATTGTAAAGCTGTTTGAGGAAAACTTTGCCCCCAAGGAGGTTTAAGGCTAAACTTTCTCCTTTTTGAATTCCAAAAGAACCCGGGGAAAGGGAAAAAATTAAGACCACTTACGAAAACAGCCAAAAGTTTAGATTAAAAGGGCATGATAAAAAAAACAAATGGGAGCTCCCAACAACTGCTTCGGGTTGGGTACAATACTAGTAATTTAAAAATTTACTAAAAATGTGTTTTGAGGGGCGGGGGGTTGGGGTCTTTTTTGGGCGGGCTCTAAAACCCCCTTTCAAAAAGCCAAACAAACAAAAGGGCTTTCGTTTAAGGGGGGCTTTTTTGGGATTTCAACGCCCTTTCTCCATGTATTTTAAAGACCGTTTGGTGGTATCCCTTTTTTAGGCAGACGAAACCTGTATGTCCGAAACATTTCTTTGGTAGTTCGGGAAAAGGGGGGTTCGCGGGCCCCTTTTAAAATTTACGGAAAAATGGGGCAAAAAGAGAAAAGAAGAAAAAATTTATAGGCCTATTTTAAGAAAAAAAAAAAAGATTTTTTTCAAACCCAAAGACTAAATTTTCCAATCTGGTTTTTAGCATGAAGAAAAACCCAGAAATTTGCTTAAAACTTTCTTTACAATTGGACGTTAGTCTTAAGGGGTTTAATATTCAGCCCGGGGGGTTTTTCGTAAGAAATTTAAGATACCCAAAGTATTACCTCATTTTCCTTTTTTTTTAAAGGGGAATTTAAAGGTTTGTGCCCTTTCCATTTTCCCTTTTTTAAAAAAGGTTTCAGGGGGTTGTTTTTTTAAGGTTTTATCGGAGTGTACCATTTCTTATTTTGGGGACTATCTAAGCGGGCCCCGGGGGCCGGACCCCAAAGGATTTTGAAAAAAAAAGGGGGCGCACTACATTCGACCGAATTTCGCGAGCAAAGCACCAAAGGGCCGCGGGGGGGGGGGGCCCCCGATGGGGGGTTGGGGGTCCCCCCCCAAGGGAAAATTTAAATTTCTAGATGCCCCTTAGTTTCGATTTCCTAGCATCTGGGAAGCATATTTCCCATATCTATTTCTCATTTTTGGGGAAAAAAAGTAAAAAAAACCCTTTGGGTTAAAAAAAATGGGGGTTGTTAATCAAAAAGGGGGGCCCGTGTGCCGGGTGCGCCCCCCCCCGGGATCTGCCCCTGAAACCCGGGGTTCCCAAATTGTTGGGGCCCGTTACGAAAAAGGGAAAATTTTTTCACCAAAGGGGGCCCCTAGTTTGCCGGAAACGGAAATTTTTTTGGGGCCGTTTTAAAGGGGCCGAAAGCTTTTTTGTTGTGTTATATCAAGTGTGAAAAACTGTCACTTTCCCAAAGGGTTTAATGTAAAAAGAAAACCTTTTGTTCAAATAAAATCACTGAACCCTTTTGGGATGTATCTTTTCCCAAAATAGTTATCGGGTTATCCCATTTTTTTTAATTTGACTTCATGGTGCCCGGTGTTTTTAAAAATTAAAATGTAAAATGCTAAACTTATTGAATTAGATGGCTAAATCTTTGCCCGGGTGATCAATCCTTGTAATTTTTAAAGGGCCCCTGAAGGCATTTACTCCAATAATTTGTTTCAACTGAATTTAATAAAATTTTTTTCCAAGTTTTGGGAAAACAGGGAAATATTTCGGGAGGGGGAAAATCAAACACGGGCCCGACATTGTAAATTTTGAAAATTTTGGGCAAAGTTTTTTAAAATTTTTAAAAAATGTCGGGGGGGCATTTTTCAATTTTGCTTTTAATCCGTCATACCCCTTTAGGGGGCGAGCAACGGGTTTTAAAGACAGCACTTTTTTCCCCCTAAGTAAATTTTTGGTGGGGGAAATTTCCAAAATTTCTAAATTTTCTGTTTGGTGATTTGCCCCTTTAATTGCACCAGTTTTTAAAAAGGGATTCGAAGTAGCCCCCCTTACACATCATGCCCCAAAGCGTTTTTCTAAATTAACTTTGGGGGTTCTTGTATGTTCACCCAAAAACCGGGCCTTAAAGGGGAAAAAAAAAATTTTTAGTTTTTTTTGAAACAAAAAATTTTTCCCATTTTTTTAAAAACCCAAATAAAAGACAGTTCAACAAAAGGGGAAAGGCAGGGTTTTTTTTGCAAAAAATTTAAGTTTCTCCAAAAAGGAAAATTTCATTTTTCTTTGCTCAAAATTTTTTCCCTTGGCCCAAAGTTTTAAACCCGTTTTCAAATTTTTTCCTTTAAATCTTTGAAATCAAAATATTTTGAGGAGAAAAAGTTTTTGGGGCGGGAGTTTATTGGTTAAACTGAAGGGTTTTTAATTACCCAGGAAAGCTATTTTCTTTGTAGGGGCAAAATTTGGGGGGCTTTTTAAAAACCGCAAAAATTTCCCCTTAAAAAGAAATAAAACTAGGTTTGGGGTCGGGAAAAAAGGGAGGGTTTAAATTTAAGATATTTTTTGGAAAAGGGGCTTGGAATTTTACTTGGTTGGAAGAATCAAAAAAAAATTGTGGGGATTTAGAATTTTTTGGATTTCCTCCCTTTAAACAGGGCATACCCTTTTTGCAAAAAATTCTGAAAACCCCCTGAATTTGGGCTGTAAACGATGGGCTTCCCGGGACCCTTTTGACTTCCCCAAAGGCCTTTCTTTTTATCTCTTGTCTCTTCCAAAGGAAAAAAAAAGGGGTAGACTAACCCCATAACACACGAACGGGGGTTAAAAACCCTCATAGATTTTACGGTAAAAGAAAACCTTTAAGAATTAAAGATTTAAAAATTTTGCAAATATCTAACGGACATTGCATTTGGGAGCAACCAACAGTTCGGGAAAATTTCCCAAAATAAAACCCAAAAAAAGGGACCACAAAACGGGTTTCCCCACCGTTAAAACTGGGGCCTTTATTACGCATGGGGGCAAGAAAAAACAAACCCGGGGGGTTTTAAGTTTGGGTTTCTAAAGCCCAAAAATTTTTATTAAAATTAAATTTTTTTTAATTTTCCCAATTTCTTTTTTTTCCCCTAAAAAACTAATTTTGGGGGAAATTAAAAATGTTCTGGTTGTCCCCCCTTTTAAAGGGAGGGGGTTTGAAAATTTTTAAATCATAAAAGGGATTGAAAAGTCCAAATACAAAAATTTAAAGGGCCGGGAAAAGGGGGTGCCTTTTCCCCGGACAATCGGGGGCCGGCAGCATTTTTTCCCCAAAAATTTCTTTACAAGCTACACGAAAACCCGTTGGGGGTTGTTTGGGGGGCTTAGAAAGGCGTACGTCATATCCCCCTCAAAAAAAAAATGTCACAGGAAATTGGGTTTGGGAAACGGCCCCTCATAGGGATGGGTTTTTGGGGCCCCCAAAAAGGTAAATCCCGGGTTTTAATGGGGGAGGGGACAACCCGGGCCCACACCAAAGCTACCCTAAGGAATTTGTCTCTAAAATTGTTGGCAAAAAATTTAAACCTCCCAAGTTTTTGCTTTTTTTTTTTTTTTTCCCTTTTTAAAAACTTTTTCAAGAAAAAAACCCTTCAACTAAAATTTAATTAAGTGGTTGCAGCCCAACCCCTCCTTCATCCCCCGGGTTTTTCGTTGGGGCCCTTTGGGTAAAAAGTATCTACTAGCATTCGAAAACCTCATCAAATGTCGTCCCCTTTAGAAAGACTCTCGGTTGACTTTTTTTTTAAAAGTGCACGAAATACCGAAATGAGGGGGTTTTAAAGGGTCACTGACCCTTTTTTCTCTGACGATTTTGGGAAAGAAAATTAAAAGGGGCCATTACTTGCGTTGGCCCCATTCAGGGTAGGTTTTTCCGGGGCCCTTTAAAGTCGACTCTGGGGGCCCTTGTGACGGGAACCGGGTGGGTAAGAAATTTTGACATAAACAACCCGAAAACAAATTAACGACACTGCAGGGGAAATGCCCCCCCGATAAACAAATTGCAAACTCCCAATTCCTCCTCTACAAAATGCGTCAGGAAACTGTATTGGAAAAAAAAATTTTTAATTCCAACACGCTTAAAATTTGAAGGAACTCGGCCTTTTTTTAAACAAAAACTTACGTAAAAGGGGCTCCGGATGAACAAATTTTCGAAAGGGGCCCTGGTGTAGTTTACCAAACGGGGGGTTTCGTTTAGAAGAAAGTGTGTATAAAAGAAAAATTGGGTCCAAAATTTGCCGGACGTGGGCAAAAAAATCCAACGTTTAAGAGGTAACAAAGGGGCAAAGGCCGAAGCTGGGGCATCCCCCGGGGCCCAAAAGACCGCCCGAAAATTTCCCCTCGAGATCCCCCATAAATTTGGAAAATGATGTCGTTTTCGTTTTTTTAATTTTTAAATAAACATTGAACAGTTGATCAAAATTATAGTGGGAGTTCTGACAGACCTATACATTTATATTTAGGTGACAAATAGCCGTCCTGACATAGGGGTGTTCCACTCTTCCTTTTAAAAAAGTTTTTTCTTCCGTAGGAGCTAAGGGCAAGATGGTACTGAAATTTTCGTCATTTTCAGGTATGTTTATTTTCGAAATTTTCGTTGTTTCGTGAAAGACATTTAAGAAACCAACTTTAAAAATTTTCCCCTTTGAAGGGGGAAAAAAAAGTTTTTTTAAAAGTTTGTTTTCTGGCCGGGTTTTTTTGGGTCGGGAAGTCTTACCGATTTTCCTGACGAGGGTCCACACTCCCAGGCGGGATAGGGTAGGGGGCAGCAACCTCACGCTCCAATAACAGTCGACGAGATCTCAAAGGGGTTTCCCCCCCGAACATTTTTTTCTTTTTGGGGCTTTTCTTAAAGAAAATTAAAAATTTTTTTAAGGACTTTTGGGAAAAGTTTCGGATTTTTGTTGGTGTATCTAACCTCCTTGACAGCTGAAACATGCAGCCCGTTGTGTCGAAGAGTAGCCGTCGGAGGTGGCATACTCAAATGGGGGGGGGGGCGGCCCATTTTCCCTTTTTTCTGTGTTTTTCATTTGCATAAGGTCGGACTAAATTTTTATGGTTTAATTTTATATCTCAGACAAGATATCCTGTAAAAAATTTGGGTTTGGAAATTTTAAAAATTTTTTAAGGAAAAAAAAATTTTTTTTTTTTGGGTTTTTTCCCCAAAAAAAAGGGGGGTAATTGTTAAAAAATTAAAAAAAAAAAATTTTAAAATTTTTTTCCCCCGGGGGTTTTGCCGGGGGAGGGGTTTTTCCCCCGGGGTTTTTTGGGGGGAAAAAAAAGGGGGGGGGGGGGGAAGGGGCCTTTTTTTTTGGGGGGGGGGGAAAAAAAATTTTTTCCGGCCCCCCCCCCGGGGGGGGGGGCTTTTTTGGGGCCGGAAAAGGGCCCCAAAAAAAAAGGGGGGGATTTAAAAAATATTTTTGGTTTTTTTTTAAAAAAAATTTTTTTTCCTTTTTTTAAAAGGGGGAACCAAAATTTTTTCCCTTTTTTAAAAAATTTTAAAAATTTTTTTCCCCCCTTTAAAAATTTTTTTTTTTTTTCCTTTAAAAACCCCCTTTTTTTCTTTTTTTTTTAAAAAAAAAAAATTTTTTTGGTTTTGGGTTTTCCCCAAGGGGGGAAAAATTTCCCTTTTTTTGGGGGGGTTCCAATTTTTTTTTTTTTTTTGGGGGGTTTTTTAATTTTCCCCGGTTAAATGGGGGTTTTTTTTTTTTTCCGGGGGAAAAAAAATTTTAAAAACCCGGGAGGGAAAAACCCCTTTTTCCTTTTGGGGGGGGAAAAAGGGAAAAATTTTTTTCCCCGGGGAAAGGGGGGAAAAATTTTTTGGAAAAATTTTTTAAAATTTTTTTTTCTTTTTTTGTTTTTCCAAAAAAGGGGAAAAACCCCTTTTTTTTTCCCCCCCAAAAAGTTTTGGGGGTTTTTTTTTTTCCCCGGGGGCCCCCGGGGGGAAAAAAAATTTAAAAAATTTTTTTTAAAAAGGGGTTTTAAAATTTTTTTATTTTTGTTTTTTAAAGGGGAAATTTTTTTTTTGGGGGTTTTTTTTTTTTTTTTGAAAACCCAAAAAAAAATTTTTTTTTTTTTAAAAAGGGGGGGAAAAAAAAAATTATTTCCCTTAAAAAATTTTTAAAAAAATTTTGGGGGGTTTTGGTTTTAAAAAAAAATTTTTTTTTAAAAAAACCCCCCCTTTTTTTTAAAAAAAGGGGTTTTTTAAAAATTTAAAAATTTTTTCCTTTTTAAAAAAAGGGGAAAATTTTTTTAAAAAAAAAAATTTTTTTTTTTTTTTTTAAAAAAAAATTTTTTTTTTTTTTTATAAAAAAAAAAGGGGCCCCCCCCCCCCCCCCCAAAAAAAAAAAAAACCATTTTTTTTTAAAGGGAAATTTTTTTAATTTGCGGGGGGAATTTTTAAAAAAAAAAGGGGAAAAAAATTTTTTCCCCTTTTTTTTTTGGGGGGGGGGGGGGGTTTTTTAAAAGGGGAAAACAAAAATTTTTCCTTAACAAAAACCCCTTTCCCTTTTTTTAAGTTTTAAAAAATTTTTTGGGAAAAAAAAATTTTTTTAAAAAAATTTTTTTTAAATTTTTTTTTTCCCCCCTTTTAAAAAAAATTTTTTTAAATAAAAAGGGGGGGTTTTTTTTTTTTTTTTAAAATTTTTTTTTTTAAAATTTTTTTACCAAAGGGGGAAAAATTTTTTTAACCAAAAAGGGGGGGAGGCCAATTTTTTTAATTTTTTCCCCGGGGGGGCCCCTTTTCCCCCCCCCCCCCCCCCCTTTTTTTTTTTTTGGGTTTAAACCCCCCTTTTTTCCCCCTTTCCCCCAAAAAAAAAAAAAAAAAAAATTTTCCCCCTTTCCCCAATTTTTTCTCTCCCCCCCCTTTTTTTTTTTTTTTTTTCCCCCCCCCCCCTTTTTTTTTCCCCCCCTTTTTTTTTTTATTTTTTTTTTTTTCCCCCCCTTTTTTTTTTTCCCCTTTCCTTTTTTGGGGTTTTCCCCCCTTTTTTTTTTTGGTTTTTTTTTTCCCCCCCCTTTTTTTTTCCCCTTTTTTTTTTTTTTTTTCCCTTTTTTTTTTCCCCCCGTTTTGGGCCGGGTTTTTTTTTCCCCCTTGGCCCCCCCCCGGCCCTTTTTTAAAAAAAAAAAAACCCCCCCCCCCCAAAAAAAAAAAAGGGGGGCCCCCCCCTAAAAATTTTTTTTTTAAAAAAAAAATTTTTTTTGGGAAAAAAAAAAAAAATTTTAAACCCCAAAGGGGGGGGTTTTGTTTTTTAAAAGGGGGGGGGGGGGGGGGGGGGGGAAAAAAATTTTTTCCCCAAAAAATTTTTGTCCTTTTTTTTAAAATTTGGGAAAAAAAAAAAAAGTTTTTTTTTTTTTTTAAAAGGGAAAACCCAAATTTTTTTTTTTTTCCCCCCAAAAAAACCCCTTTTTTCTTTTTGTATAAAAAAAAAATTTTTTTAAAAAAAAAAAAAATTTTTTTTTCCAAAACCTTTTTTTCCCCAAATTTTTTAAAAAAAAAAAGGGGGAAAAAAATTTTTAAAATTTTTCCCCCGGTTTTTTTTAAAAAAAAAAAAAAATTTTTTTTTTTCCCTTTTTTTTTTTTTTACCAAAATTTTTGGGGGGGGTTGGGGGTTAACCTTTTTTTTTTCCTTTTTTTTTCCTTTTTTTTTTTTTTGGGGGGGTTTTTTTTTTTCCCCAATTTTTTTTCCCTTCCCCCCCCTTTTTTTCAATTTTTTTTTAAATTTTAAAAATTTTTTAAAAATTTTTTTTTAAAAAAAAATTTTTTTTTTAAAAATTTTCCCCCTTTGGGGGTTAAAATTTTTCCCCCCCCAAAAAAAAAAAAAATTGGGGGAAAATTTTTAAAAAAAAACCGGGGGTTTTTAGGTTTTTTTTGGGGGCCGGGGGGTTTTTTTTCCCCCTTTTTTCCCCCCAAAAATTTTTCCCCCCCAAAAATTTTTTGGGGGCCCCAAAAGGGGTTTTTAAATTTTTTTTTCCCCCCCCCCTTTTTTTTTTTTTTTTTTTTAAAATTTTAAAAAAAAAATAATTTTTTTTTTTTAAAAAAAAATTTTTTAATTTAAAAAAATTTTTTTTAAAGGGGTTTAAAAAATTTTAAAAAAAAAACCAAAAAAAAAAAAAAAAGAAAAGGGAAAATTTAAAATTGAAAAAAAAATTTCCCCCAAAAAGGGGGTTTTTTTCCAAAATTTTTTAAAAACCCCCAATTTTTTTTGGCCCCCCCCCTTTTTTTTTTTTAAAAATTTGGGGAAACCCCCCCCCCCCCCCCAAAATTTTGGGCCCCAAATTCTTTTTTTTTTAAATTTAAATTTTTTTTTTAAAATTTAATAAAAAATTTTTTAAATTGTAAAAAAAAAAAATTTAAAAAAAGGGGGGTTTTAAAAGGTTTCCCCAAGGGGGGGGGGGGGGGGGGGGCCCCCCTTTTTTTTTAAAAAAAACCCCTTTTTAAAAAACCCCCCCGGGCCCCGGGGGAAAAAAAATTTTTTTTTAAAAAAAGGCAAAGAATTTTTGGGGGAAAAAAAAATTTTAAAAATTTTTTTTTTAAAAAAAAAAAACCAACCGGGGTTTTTTTGGGGGATTGGTTTTTTTTTCTCTTTGGAATTTTGGGGCCTTTTTTTTAAAAAACCCGGGGGGTTTTCCCCTTTTTTTTTTTAAAAATTTTTTTTTTTTTCTTAAATTTTTTTTAAAAAAAACCCTTTTTCCCCCGGGGGTTTTTGGGCCTTTTTTTTTGGGGGAAAAAAGGGGGGGGGGGAAAAAGGGAAAAAAAGGGGGGGAAAAAAAAGGGGAAAAAAGGGGGGGGAAAAAAAAAAAATTTTGGGGAAAAAAAAAAAAAGGGGAAAAAGGGGGGGAAAGGGGAAAAAAGGGGGGGAAAAAAAAAAAAAAAAGGGGGGGGGGGGGGAAAAAGGGAAAAAAGGGGGGGGGGGAAAAAAAAAAAAAAAAGGGAAAAAAAGAAAAAAGGGGGGGGGGGGGGGGGGAAAAAAAAGGGGGGAAAAAAAAAACCCCCCTTTTTGACCAACCTTTTTTTAAAAAAAAAAAAGGGCAAAACTTGGGAGTTGAAGTTTTAGCCAACAATTTTAGAGACATTCTTAGCGTAGCTAGGTGTGGGCGGATTGTCCCCCTCTCCACCATAGCCCGGGATTTACCTTTAGGGGCCCAAAACCTATCATATGAGGGGCCGTTTCAATCCCAATTGCTGTGACATTTTTTGTGAGGTTGGACTATGACGTGACTTTATCTAAGCGAAACACCACCATCGGTTGTCGTGTAGCTTGTAAAGAAATTTTGGGCAAAAATGTGCTGCCGGCAGATTGTCGGAAATGGCACTTTCCAGGCCCTTCAATTTGTGTATAGACTTTTCAATCTTTCATGATTAAGAAATTTTCAACCACCTCCTAAGGAGGGACAACTCAGACACATTTTAATCCATAACATTAGTATTTAGGGGAGAAACAGAACTTGAAATTAACTTTAATTTAACGTTAAAATTTGGGTCTTTAGACCAAGCTAGACCGGCTTCTGTTGTCTTGCTCATGCGTAATACCTGGCACAGTTTCATCGGTGGTGAACCGTTGTGTGTCCTTTTGGTTTTATTCTGAGACTACCGAACTGTTAGGTTGCTCAACTGCAATGTCCGTATAGATATTTGCACTTCTTAAATCTTTAATTCTTAAAGGTCTTACTTTGACGTACTCTATGAGGTTTTACTCTGTTCCGTGTGTTATGGGCGTTAGTCTACTCTTTCCTTGGAAGAGACAAGAGATAAATAGAAGGCTGTGAATGATCTTAAATGATCCCGTGAGCCTGCATCTTTACTAGACAAGTTCAGAGGTTTTCAGAATTTCTTGCAAGACGGGTATGCCCGTGTTAAAGGGAGGAACTCCTAAACTTCTAAATCCCCACATTTCCGATTCTTCCAACCAAGTAACTTCTAGCCCCTTCCAAAACTATCTTAATTAAGCTCCTCCTTTTGCAGACACAAACCTAGTTTATTGCTTTGAGGGAAATATTGCGTTTGAAATGCACCCGCAACATTGCATACAAAGAAAATAGCTTTCCTGATAATTAAACCATTCAGTTTAACCAATAAACTCCAGCAAAAGCTTTATCTCCTCAAAATATTATGCATTACAAGAGTAACGGAAGTTGCATCGGTTGAAACTTTGGGCCAAGAAAATATTCTTGAGCAACAGAAAACTGAATTTCTTTCTGTGAGAAACTTATTTCTTGCAAAAAGCTACCGTGCTCCTTATTTTAAAACGTCTTTTTTTGGGTTTTAAAAATATAAAATTTCTGTAAAAAAAACTATATTTCCCTTTAAGGCCATGTTCGGGTGAACTCAAGACCCTAATGTGTAATCGAACAGTTCTGTGCGATTGTAATGTGAGCTATTTCGAATCTTTTGAATCTGATGTAAATTTAGGAGCAGTCACCAATCCCCAATTGAAATTTTGATTTCCCCCCCCAAAAAATTTTCTTAGGGTGAAAAAGGGTCTGTTTTTAAACAGTTCTCGCCGTAAAGGGGTATGACGATTAGGCAACTGAGTGCCTTCCACATTTTTAAAATTTAAAATTTTTGCAAATTTATTAAAAATTTTCATTTGTCGGGGCAGTTTTTTATTTTCCCCCCCGAAATATTCCTTGTTCTAAACCATTTTTTATGTATTAACTCTTTTTTGAACACTTATTGGAGTAATGCCTTCGGGCCCTTTAAAAATTAAAAGATTGATCAGGAAAAGTTTGCATCTAATTCAATAAATTTGCTTTTTACATTAATTTTCACACACCCGGGCACGCATGAAGTAAAACTTAAAAAATGAGGATACTGATAACTATTTTGATGATCATCAAAGGCTTCATGTTTTTTTATCGAACAAAAGGTTTTTTATTTTACATTCCCTTTGAAGGACAGTTTCTCCACTTGTATAAACAACAAAAAATGCTTACGAGCCACTAAAGGGGCCCCCAAAGAGTGCCGTTCCGCAATCTGGGGGGCCCTTTGGTAAATTTTTTCCTTTTACGTTACGGGCAAACTAAGGGGAGGGTTGGGGGCCGCAGATCCGGTGGGGGCGCACCCGCACACGCCCCCCTTTTTTCGATGCCAAAACGTTTTTTTTTGCCCCACTTTTTTTTTATCCCCAAAAAGTGAGAAAATAATAGGGGAAATCCCCCCCCTTCCCAGATGCTGGGAAATCGCATCTAGCGCATCTAAAATTTAAATTTTTCTTGGGGGAGGACCCCCAACCCCCGATCGTGGCTTCGCGCTTCGGTGCTCCCCCCTCGTCAAACTTCGGTCGACTTATGGCGCCCCTCTTTCTCAAATCCGGGATCCGCGCCTGGTCTGCTTAGATAGTCCACATAAAATGGTACACTCTCGATAAAACCCTTCCTAAAAACAACCCCCCTGAACCCTTTTGAAAGAGGTGAATTGGGAGGACACCCTGACTTTCCATTAAAAAAAAAGGAACTAGGTAATACTTGCTGTCCTAATTCTCTACGAAACCCTCCGCCCTGTTTTAAAAACCCTTTAAAAGACTAACGCCCAATTTGCTAAAACGTTTTAAGCAATTTTTCTTTTTTTTCCTTCATGTTTACCTAGTTTTTTGAAAATTTAGTCTTGGTTACGAAAAAATCTTTTTTCTCTTAAGTGGGCCTATATTTCTTTTTCTTCTTTTTCCTTTTCGCCCTATTTATCGTTTTTTTAAGGCCCAGCGAACCCTTCCTAAACTCCCAAGAACTTTTTTTTCGGAAATTACAGGTACGCCCTGCCTAAAAATGCATACCACCACCCGGTCGTAAGCCCTACATGAGAAACGTTGCAGTCCTAAAAAGCTCCTTAAAAACGAAAGCTTTTTCGATTTCCTGTTAGGGCTTTTAAAGGGGGTTTTTGCAGCTGCAAAATAGACCTCCCACAAGCACTCAAACACATTTTTCAGATACTACTTATGTACTACTGAAGCATTGTGGCAGCCCCCCTTTTTTCCCCTTTTTCATCCTTTAATCTATCTTTTGTCTGCTATCGTAAGGGGCTTCTTTAGTTTTCCCCCCCCGTGTTTTTTTTTTGGGGAATTCAAACGGAGAACGTTTGCCTTACCCTCCTTGGACACTTTTTTCCCTCAGCAGCTGTTCAATGAAAACGATGGAATAATAAATGGCAGTTTGAAAATGTCACTATTTTTTTTTTAACTAGACCGTTTTTGACAAATTATTTATGACGGGATAAACCTTTTGCCAAAAGGGCTCATCTCCACGCACCTCCTCTGTGAAAACGAGGGGAAATTTTCCATGCATCAGTGGGTCAAAAAACCCTTTCTGTTTACTATGTTCATTGGGGAAAGGTTTTTAAACTAGCTTTTCTGTAATTTTGTGGTACATTCAGCATGTAATTTTTTAAGACTTATGCAAGATACTCATTTTTTATAAGGTTATGTTGCCATCTAAAAATTGCTCGAGGAAAATAATTTTTAATTCTTAGAGTGGCTGTTTTGGTAGGGGGAGCTTTTAAATGTTTACTATGGGGCAGTGTACTTCAAAGTTTTTAGAGTAGGCTCGAATTTTATTTAAATGATTATAAACTACTAAAGGGGGCTCAGGGATTACCATCAAGAAAATTTGAAATTTTAAAAAAAAACTTTCGAATTTTTCTCGTATGAAAGTTTTCCAAAAAGTTAAATGTTTTTTTTATCTTGTTTTCACACTGCAAAAATGGTTGCCAATGACAGTTTTTTTTTTTAGAAAAGTCCACACAAAAAGGCCGTTAACGGTATAGCAATGTCGATTGTCCGGGAGTAATGGTACGCTGCTGCTACAACACGATCACCCTACTTAGGATCCTGTACTTAAATATGTTTTAAAAGGTTAATGGTCATTATATGAAATAATGATTGTTTGCCAAAAAAATTAAATTTTTAAAACTGAATATGAAAACGGCGTGAAACGAAAACTGTATCAAAAAAAGGTATATTGGTTTTTCATCCAGCCGTTAAGCGTCAATCCAATTATTGCCCGGTCCTTGAAATGAAATACCTGTTTATTTGTCAGCAACGCCCTTAAACTTTTAAAAAAATCATGTTGAATTGATTTAGGGCATTTAAGCTGAAATGGGACTTCTTTGGAAGGAAAAACTCTGACAGGGCCGGATTCCCGGAATGTGAGAAGGGGGCGTAACCGGTGCAGAAAATGCATTGTGCCAAAAATTTGGGGTTGAGATGTAAAAATTCTGTTACAAAAATCATTTCTTTGCGAAAATAGGGGCGTACTCCCCTTACACCCCCTTGGATCCCGGTCCCCGTCCTGACGTCCCTTAGTACAACAAGCGTCCCGAGGTTTCGGGATATTCGATTTACGAAACACGACTCTATCACGTTCTCTAACGAGATATTGGCGGCTGAACATTTATTGTAAACAATAGCCCCAACTCCTGTAAGATTGCCAAAACGTGTAAAAATTTAATTTTAAAAATGTGGGACGGGGAAATTGTAGACAAATTTTTCTTTTTTCATTTTCCCATCCCTTACTCCATTTCTGTTAATAAAAGTTTTCGAAATTTCCTTTGTGCAACAACCAAAACCATTAAAAATTTTTCTTAAAAAGGTTCATTTAAATTCCGCTTTTAAACCCCTTTTTTCCTTTTTTAAAACTTTTTTTCTTCATTTCATTAAAATTTTTTTATAATTGTTTTTGGAGCTCGGGGGGGGTCTGTGCCAAAATCCCCTCCCGGGCTTTTTCTGAATTTTATACAAAAACATTATGGATTTTAGTTTTGGGGAGGTGTAACCCCATTTGTCACATCTTCGCCAATTTTACTCCCCCCTCATATCACTCAAAACGATTATTAAACTAATTTCTTTCAAGAAATGTTTTCCCCCGCCCCAATTTTTGTGTGGGAGGCCCAACAGATACCACTTAAACAAAACCCCCAAAAACCTTTTTGACACTTTTTTTTAAAAAGGCATATAATTTAAATTAACATTTTTTTTTCAAACGATGACGGTTTTTGTGATATTGGTAAATTTTCCTTACAACACAAATTTAAAAAGGATTTAAAAGCCTTTTTTCATGGAAGGGGCAAGCAAAGATTTTTTTTCAAAAAATTTTTTTTAAGCTTTTGCCCGACCCTTTGAAGATCTACACCCGAAAAAAATTGGGAAGAAATTTACGCCATCTAGGAATAATTTAAAATTTCAAACAAAAATGATAAATTTCAGTTCTACTTTTTTTTTTTCAATTTGATTTTTACGTAGTAAAAAAAATCAATTTTTGCGATCACAAGGGGGAATCTACAAGGAAATCTTGCCGAAAGTGTGTCTTTTTTTTCACAATTTAAAGAAAAATCTGTCACCCCCCAAATTGAGTAATGTACCTGGGGATCCTTTTCATAGGTTCTTGAAAAATTTTGTGACAAAATTTTTCTCACTGACTGTGGAAATTTTCGAAAAAGTAAACCCCTTTTCTTCCCTAAATTTTGAAATTTATTGTCCTAAAATTTTGTGAAAGCTAAAAAGGGGAAATTTTGATATTTTGAAAATTGAGTGTTATTTCAAAAAAATTTGAGGGGCCCCCTGTTTTTAAGCCCCCTTAACACTGGCTTGGTAACTTCAATCCCCCGGGTTTAAATTTAAAAAGCCCAAAAATTTAACCCTTTAAATCTATGTTTAATCAATAAAAAAAAACAGAAAAAAGCTTTTTCAATTTGGACTTTAAGGGATTTTGTTAAATTCTGTTAAATACGGATGACCTAGTGAAAAAGAACAGAAAATAAAGATAGAAGGAAATTTGGGACTTGACATTACCATAAATAAAGCAGGAGTTTAAGCTAACCCAGGGAGGGATCGAACCGTCATATCCAGTGGCGAAAAATTGTTTCCAATCCCTTTCCCATGGGAAAACTGTACTTCCCTTAATTGCTATGACAGCTTCTCCTTAATCCCCCTGACGTACAATTCTTATTACGGAAAGCGAACCGAAGCGTGCTCATCATGGCGGCATTTGGGGCTTTGGGGGGGGCGCGCTGACGGCCCCCACTCCGCCCGAACCACATCTAAGTCGGAGCCGCACCCTCGTTCGCGGAGCGCGAAATTTTTGAAAAGGGGACCTCCTGATATAGCCGGATTGGGTTTCCCAAAACTTTTAATTTAATCTAAGCCCGTTTCCATAATTTTGACTTTCGTTTGCCAAAAATTTCGCTTCATTAAAAAATGGAAATTCATGATTTAAAATACAAAAAATCAAGGAAAGTCTTTTTCTATAATTTGTTCTTGAGGCCCCTGAGTGCCCCTTTCTTGAAATTTTCTTTCTGTCCGAAGGGCTTAAAATAACGGTCATTTTTGATTTCTTTTCCACACTAGATCCATTGGGTGAAAGTCTGAATTTTATTCTACAATGAAATTTAACAAAATTTTACGAAAAACGAAAAAGGAAAGGGGACGCTAATTTTCTGGTAATCTGTTTCTCCCTCGTTTTTCAAATCTAAAAGATCTAAGTGTGGAAGAAATATGTCCCAAAATTCACCCTTCTCTATCTCAGGCTCTAACGCGGGCTTTCCTTCGCCTTTTTTTATTTTTGATCCTTCATTTTTCCACACGTGGGTCCCAAATTTTCTGTGCGGAGCATTCTGCCCCCTTCGGCTAGGTATGAAAAATGTACCACTACCATTGGATTAAAGGTCTTGTAACTTTCCAAAAACCATAACCAACGAATTGAAAAACCAATTGCTTGACTGCGTACTTTTTACGAAAAAACTTGGGTCCGAAAACTGAAGGTCCACTGGTTTTTTCCACTGTTCCTATATTGCTGGAACTCACACTATAAGATTTTATTTTACTCCTTCGTGGGCAAACGAAATTGAGAAGGAAAGGGGAATCAGGCCATAGAAGACTCTCTAGCCGCTCCGCTTTTTCCAAACCCTTGTTTTTTCCCCCCCGGAGCGGCAAGGAAATTTTGCTCAAATGCCTCCAGATAGCTGGAAAGGCGCTTCCAAGCCTACGCTTGTTTGGGGCCCCCTTTCAATTTTTTAAAAAAAAAAAAGGGGGGGAAAAGGGTTTCCCCCCCCCTCCGGAAAAAATTTTTTAAAAAAAAACATTCGCAAATTATAGAAAAGTGTTTCCTTTTTTTTTTAGAATCTGTTTTTAGGGAAATTTAAAAGGGAAAAAAATTTTAAAAAAGGGCCCTTTTTTTTTTTGCCGGTAGGGGCTAAAATTTTTTTAAAAAAGGGGGATAAAAATGGGGTTTAAAATTTTTTAAAAAAAAACCCCCCTGGGGGCCCCCTTTTTCCCCCCCCAAAAAAGGTCCCCATTTCCCCCCCGGATTTTTCCCCGACAACTTTTTTAAAAAACCCCCCCCCCCCCCCCCCCCCCAAAAACCCCTATTTTTAAAAAAATTTGAAAAAACCGGGACCCTTTTTTTTGAATTTTTTTTTTTAAAATGAAATTTTTCCCAATTTTTTTTAAAATTTGGAAAAAAAATATTTACCTTTTATTTTTATTAAAAGCATGGGGGGGGTATAAGTAAATTTTGAAATTGGGGGGCAACATTAAAAATTTTTAAAAAAATTAAAATGTGGGAAACTCCCCCCAAACCGTTTTCCCTTTGAAACCATGGTTTTCCATAAAAAAATAAACCCAAAATGGGTTTTTTATTAAAATTTTTTGGAAAATTTTTTTTCCCCAACCCCCCCCCTTTTTAATTTTGCATTAAAAATCCCCCAATTTTTAAAAATTTTGGGGGTACTCATTTTGGGGGGGGTTTTGTTTCCCGGGAAAAAGGGAACTGGGAAAATTTTTTTAAAAACCCCATTTCCAATTTTTTTTTTTTCTTTTTTTGGGGGGTTTTTTTTTGCTTGATTTTTTTTTTTTGGAAAATTTTTAAAAATGGAGATTGGCCTTTTCCCCGGGGAAATTGGGGGAAAAAAAAGGGGGAAAAAAATTTTTTTTCCCTTTTAAATTTTTTTATTTTTTGGCAAAATTTTGGGGCAGGGGAAAAGGGAAAATTAAACCTTAATTTTTTTAATCAAAAGGTGGCAACCCATGCAAAAAAAATCTTTGGAAATTTAAAAATTTTCCCCCCCTTTTTTTTTGACAAATGCCCATTTGGAGGGTTTAAAAAAACTTTAGGTAAAATTTTTTGGGTTGCCCCGGGAAATGAATTTTTCAAAATGGCCCCAAAATTTTTGGAAAGGCCCTTCCCATCCCCAAATTCGAGAATTTAAAAATTTTGTGGGCCCCCCCCTTTTAGGGGGAAAAAACTTAATTTTTTTTTAATTTTTTGAAAATAAAAAACAAAAAAAATGGAAAAAAATGGGAAAAACCGTTTACAAGGTAAAAAACCTTAAAAATTTTGGGGGGGGGGCCCGCCGGGTGGCCCCCCTTTTTTTTCCCCCCATTTTAAAACCCCTCCAAAGGGGTTTTTTTTTTTTTGGGGGGGGAAGGGTTTTTTTTTTGTTCCCCCCCCCCTTCCACTTTTTAAAGGGTTCGCCTGAAAATAAATTTTTTTTTTGTTTTTTTTAGAAAGAAAGCCCCCAAAATCCCGGCATTTTCTTTTCCGCTTCAATTTAAATTTTTAAAATTTTTTTTAAAACCCTTTATAAATTTTCCCAAATTTTTTACAAAACATTTATTTTAAAACAGAAAAAAAAAAATTTTTCCCCCAGGAAAATGAAGGGGTATTTTTCCCAAAAAAACCTTTTTACTTTCTTTTTTAAAAAAAAATTTTTCAAAAAATTTTGGAACCGAGAAAAGTTCAGGATTTCAAACAAATTTAAGAAAGGGGTTTTTTTTAAAATTTCAAATTTTTTTTTGTTCCCCCCTTTTCCCAAAAAAGGGTTTCCCAAAAAAAAATTTTTTGGGAATCATCAAACCATCAGGGCCCAAATTTTTTTGTAGGGGCCCCAAAAAACAAATAAATGAATTTGGAAAAATTTTTAATTAAAATTTCCCCAAAAAAAAAAAAAAGAAATTTAATTTCTGGTTGTCAAAGTTTTGGAATTTTGATGGAAATCAAAATTTTCCCGGGGGTTTTTTTGGTCCTTTAAAAGGGGGGAAAAAAGAAAATTTTAAAAAAAAAATAGGACTTCAAAACCTTTTTTTATTGCCCGCAAAAATGTCAAAAGTTGGGGCTTTCCCCTCGGTTTTTTAAACCCGGGGAAAAAGGCCCCAATTTTTTAAAAAAAAAGCCCAAAAGGAAAATTTTTCCGGGAGTTTCCCCTTCCAAAAAAAAAATTTTGGGGGGGTTAAATTTTAAAAAAGGGGAAAATTTTTAAGGGGCCCCAACCAAAAATTTTAAAAAATTTTAAAAAAAAAAATTTTTTTTTTTAATCCCTTTTTTTCATTTTGGGGGAAATAACGTAATTAAAAAAGGGGGGGGACGGTTTTTAAAAAAATAAAAAAGAAGAAAAAAGATTTTTGTTTTTAAAAAGTTTTCCCCCCCCCCCCCCCTTTGGAACCTTTTGGGGGGGAAAAAGATTGTACCAAAAATTTTTACTGTTTGGAAAAGGGGGGGTTTTGGGGGGGGGGGGGGGTGGGGGGGGGGGGGGGTGTGGGAGAGGGGGGGTGGGATCTGTATGCTGCGACTCTTTTCGATTAATTTGACCGCTATTTGACCTCGGGAGGGGGCTTTGTTTGAAAACGTAAAATTCCCTACTTTTCTTTCATTTTTGCACCAATCTTGATAATATGTTTCATATAGATAGTTCAATTTGTGCTGAACAAAATTTATTTTTTTTCGTTTCTGCAATCATTTAAGGCATGAAAACAGCATTTTTTGAAAGAAATTCTGGCGAAGTCCCCATGTTCGGGAATATTTTGTGCAAAATAATGAGATTCAGATCATACCAACACTAATTAGGCGATTTGTCTTGAAGGATTTATATTATCCCAGTTTAGATACCATAATAGTAGTTGTAAGAGAAGTGTATGAGGGAGGAGCACGTAAATATTTACTTTTTTAGTAAGTTGCACAATGGTAGAAACTGTCATGTTATTTGATGTGCATGTTTTTTCCCCATTATGTGACTCGGTTTAGCCCCCCCCCCCCCCGATGGTTCATGAGACATGTTGGTTTGTTGTATTATAGCATGGGTATATTTCTGGCAAATAATATGTTCTATGAGATGTTGTGATTGCCAGGAAAGATGCGGTAAATTTAGTGTTGTCATAATAATTTGAAAAATGTATTGAAGGCTCTTTCTTTAATCTTTAGGCATAAATACAACTATATTAAAGACACATAACTAAAACTCTCCCTGTGTAAAATATATATTTCTACTTGCAACTATGACGTAACTTGGTGGTACTAATTCACTTCATGTGGTTCAATGGGTACAACTACAAAATTCATTGTTCTCTTTTTCAGCAGTCTTTTGTATGTGATTACGTATATGATTTTAATGATTTTCTTAAGCTCAATGTCAAACTTACTACAGAAAGACGAGAACTCAGAGACCACCTTTCACTGGGAGTGAGCTGGGGGGGGGGGGGGCAGGAATGACCGAATGGGTGTAGGAATTATAGGCCTAAGCAAGTTTCAAAGTACTTTTCCTTGCATTCCTCAAGGTATTAATTTTAAGGATCTATCAATAATGGGTGTCCGCGAAACGGGCAGAAGAAGTGTTGTTTAAAAAGAATGTAGAACAGTAATTTAATAATTCAATTCTTGTAACTCATGCTACGTACCCTACCTTTGTCTTGATATTTGATAGGTATATGTTACCCTCTTAATCTCCGGCTCTTACGAGGGCTGAAGATGAACGTCTAGTTTTCGGAAAAGTTTTCAAGAGAACTATTCCTTGTACATTATTGCCCTTAGATGTGGAACTGTGGAGTGTAAAGTGTGATGAATACTCGGGGAAATGCTCCGAAATTTTGAATTAAAAGTATCATTTTTAATTACAAAAGTTGCATCCAGACTCTGCAGAGAGGCTCCTTCAATTTCCATACAAAATATGTCATACCAAGAAGGCAATGTTGAATTAACCCTCTAAATATATCGATTATCATAAAATCATCAATCACTGGTCTGGAGAGTCAATAGTACATTAGAGGGCGCACTGGTACGTATGCTTCACACCCGATATATGGTGGACGGAAATGAATTAGAGTCTTGAACAAGACTATTTTCTCCCCGCAACAGAGACATTTTCTCTCCCCGTGTCCAGTATTATTCCACCTTAGTTTGCGATTTTTGTGGTATGCAGGGTCATATTTATCACAACTGCCCTGTTCGACCGCAGAACATTTCACAGCAGCCACCACGCTTTCCCTACCCAGGTGTGTCTTCTTTAACCTAGAAGCGGGCCTTGATCAAAATGCCCTTGATCAGGTGACCCAAGTGGCAGCAACTCCTCTATTAGCTAATGTTAATTCTAAGCAAACGAAGAGTGATTGTGGTGTTCCTTACATAACTTTATCAGAGCGGAATTTTGCTCGTGGTTCATTGACTGATTGAAAACAACTTTTGGTATTATTTGATAGTGTTGCAAGTAAGACTTTAATCTCTGCATCAACTGTTTTTCATCCTAAGACTAATGTCGCGCCTACCAAATTTTGCTTGGGTAATGGGCAATACATAGTGGCTGATTCTACAGTTACATTCTCTTTAGACATGCAAGAAAATTTGTTACCAATCACAGCCTTCGTTGCACAAAATTTAACTGGTATCGATCTCATTTGGGGAACGCAAACTCTGTCTGAATTGAATGGCCTGTTAGACTTTTCTAACCCTCACTTTTACATCCCCCCTTTCAAGATCAAATTTCGCCCAACAGGTAAGTTCACAGTATACTCTTACCAGACCCGTTATGTAACTCTTAAAGGGAGAGTGACCTCATACTCAAAATACAAATAGAACAAAATACCGTGCATCTTTTGACCCTATCGTTATTAAGGACAGTCCTATCGAGAGAGTTTCAGATTACAAGTACCTGGGGGTAGTAATTGATGATAAGTTGCACTGGAAGGAGCATGTTCATTTAGTTGAGAAGCGTTTAAGACCTCGCCTATATTGTCTACGTAAATTAAATTCGTTCAGTGTAAGTCCAGATATTCTTGCCACTTTTTATAATACTATTATATGTTCTGTTTGGACGTACTGCATGGTATGTTGGGTAGGCAACACTGACAAAACACAACTGAAAGTTATCGATGACATTATTAAGCGTGCAGGAAAGATTATCAATGAACACCTACCCACAGTTGATGCGGTCTACGAGTCCCGGGTCCGGCATAAGTTGAAGTCATTGTGGAATGACAAAGATCATCCTCTCTTTGAGCAACTTCATGACCGGCTTATCCAACGTAGTGGTAGACTCAGACCCATCTATCCCATTACTAACCGGTATCGTTCATCTTTCCTCGGTAAGGCAATCACTTTACATAACTTAGATTTTATAAGGTAGTTTTACTCTTTTACATGTGTGTTTATTCTGTACATCACTTTCTATACTCTTATCTGTTTATGTTTGTAACTTTTTATACTTTTATATTGTGGAATTTATCGTTTTATTTGTTTGTAACATTTTTACTGCAGACATGTAATTTCTTTGTTTGAGGATTTAATAAAGTGTATCTATCTATCTATCTATCTACTCGCGCAACTCGGAGCTGGTTTTACGACCTTTAGAGTCTATCTCATTCATGACACCCAATTCATTTCTAGTGAAATTTCATAAAGGGAGAACCAAAGTCATGTTACACAATCCTAAAAACAAGGCATTCTATGTTTCTCCAAAACAAATATTTGCGTTTTGTGATTTCACCGACATTGCTACTATAACGCAGCAAATCCCTACCGAATCGTTACAATTTTTGAGTTATGTTAATACACCTGAGGGCTCTTCAGGTTCTCAATTGAATAGTGACTCAATCAAACAGAGAAATTTGCATCGATATCCTCATTTGTCTGACACTGATCCTCTAGCTTCTATGACAGAAAGTGAAATAATCAGGCGTGACATAAATTTGTCAGAAAATATACTGGATCAACAACAACAAGATAGAATTTATCAGCTTCTTACTGCGCACAGCGCATTTTCCCTCTATGGTGAACTTTCTTCCAGCCCTCATTTTAAGGCCTATATTACTCTAAGCAACGAAGAACCCTTCTTTATTAGGCCGTATACTCTTTCTGAGGATGACAAACGCATAGTCTCAAATGAACTTGAAAAATTGGTCAAGTTAGGTATTTTAGAGGTTGGACACCAAGCCTGTACCTCCCCTGTTTTCCTAATCTCTAAAAAGGGTTCTAAGGACAAAAGAGTGGTGACTGATTTTCGTTATCTTAACAGTTGTATCAGAAAGGAAAATCATCCATTCCCGCTACTCAATGATACCATCACCAAAATAGGCCATTCAGGTGCCCAAGTAATGAGTGTTCTAGGTCTCAGATCCGCGTTCTTTTGTCTTCTACTTACCGAGAAAGCTCAAAAGTATACAGGTGTTGCGTCTTATCACGGAGGCAAACATTATTTTTACAAACGCCTTCCTCAGGTTTTGAAGCTGAGTCCTGCTATATTTCAAAGTCACATACACAAAGTTTTATCTACTATTCCAGGTTCAGAAACGTTTTTTATTGCTAATCATGATGATATTATCATTTGTAGCCGTGATATACAAACTCATGTTACTCATTTGCAATCAATTTTTACAACTTTGGTTGATCATGGTCTCAAGATTTCTCCCCCAAAATGTATGCTTTTCGTAATTTGTTCGTTTACATGGGTCATTTATTTACCATCGATGGTGAGGGTAATGCTTTTATTCAACCCCTGTCAGACAGATGTGCATCTATCAGACATACGCCCGCCCCTCATAATGCCAGGTCACTCAGACGATTTGTTGGTGCGGTGAATTTTGTTTCGTCATTTTTCCCAAACATTCAGGAGGTTTCTACGGCCTCTCCATAAACTGAGCCGTAAAGGAAAAAATTCATTTGGGAAGCTGAACACCAAGAGGTCTTTGGTCAAAACAAATTAATGCTATGTAAACCTCCGATTTTGTTCATGCCGCAAAACCACGGCAGATTTTCATTGTACAGTGACACTTCGAGAAAAACCACAGGCTCTTATTTGACACAACGTATCACTCAGGGCCGTAGTGAGCGGGGGTAGTGGGGGTGTCACACCCCCCAATATTTGGTCGCCCGTCGGCAAATTTTCGGTCTGTCGGCAAAAAGAGGAGAGGGAAAGGAAAAGAAAAGGAAAAGAAGAGAGGAGGAAAAGAAGAGAGAAGAAGGGAAAAAAGGGAAAGGAAAGGAAGGAAAGGGAAGACGGAGAATGAAAAGAAAAAAGAAAAAAGAGAGAGCCAGTCTGTTATCTGCTATTTCGATTTTAGGCTCTTCATCTAATTGGTCCATTCAAGTTGAAGGCCCGTCGGCAAATTGATTATGCATGTGACGGCCTTATACGGCCGTATCAACGGCCGTCGGTGTAATTGGACGAGTGACTGAGTCAGTCGGGAACTCGGGAAAAGAAAGGAAATTAACGGCTTCCGTGTAGGTGCACTATTTCGGGTCATATGACATTCTTGAAAAACCACTTTCTGCACATTATTCCTCACTGTAATCCTCACCATGGGGAGCAGCACCCGATTACCCATGGAGAGGGTATCCTTAGCCCGTCTTCTAAACACTAACCTTGACTTCAAACACATTTTGCAAACTTCTGAGGATCCGGTTTACCCACAAACATCCCGGGAAAAAAATAATGTGTGCCGCGCTTGTCTTGCCTTCAATGCAATCTCAGGCTTTTAACTTTTAAACACCGAAAAGAAACAGATACAAAACCCATCTTCAGATCCTGGCGTTCAAAGCATATTTTGAACGCTTGTGTTAAGATTTTGAACACTTTTTCTCCCTTTTTGAACGCCGGATGCCTATCCAGTTATCGTATTTTAACGCCTGGCGTGTCTAGTGTTCAAATGCTGAACACATAGTGTTCCAATTCTGAACGACAGTTTCAGCACCTGAAGTACAGTGGCATGACGGGAGGAATAGCCTAACACATAAGAATTAACCGGAATCTTTGCATTGAATAATGCATTATGAACCAAAATATACCAATCCTGCATGAGACTTAATTTTTTACCGAGAGATTATGCTAAACCTCAGAGCTTCCGGGGGCGAAGCCCCCAAACCCCAACCAGGGGCCCTAAAGCCGGCCCAGTGTTTTAGCCAGCCCCTACATGTGGGACACTGTCGCATAAACGGCGACAAATGTCGCACAAAAAAAAAAAATCTGACACGCAATTTCTACCCACCGGGTGTAAATTTTGAGGTTCCTCATTAGGGCAGAAATCCACTCAAATATTGCACCATTTGCGATCCAGGCAACTTGCAAATTCCAAAAATTTCCCCTCCCCCAGGCCACAGATCAGTAAATATCGCATTGAGAAAACGTCCTAGCTAAAGCACTGGCAGACCTCTGGATCCCAACCTCTTAAACTATAGCGGTCTGACGAGAGGAATAGCCTAATACATAAAAATTAGTGGGATCTAGTTTGTATTTGATGATGCATTATCAACCAAAATATATCCATCCTGAGACTTAATTTTTTACCCAGATATATACTTTAACCTCAGAGCTTCCGGGGACTGCGCCCCCTGGACCCAGCCAGGGGTCCTTAGGCGGGGCCCAGGACCCCACCGTCTAAAGGTCGTTTTCGCGCTACGCATTACCAGATCCGTCGGCAAAACACCCCAAAAGATAACACCTTCGCTATGCCCCTGGTATCACTGGGGTAAAGACGTGTTATTGCATACTACTCTAAGATTTTACCGTCTGCATATCAACAGTACAGTGTCACAGAACTTGAAATGTTTGGTCTACTCATTAATATTTCTGCTTGTAAAGGTCGGTTTTCACGGGGCATGCGAACGATTTGCGAAGGATGCGAATGTCGAAAAAACGGCAAAGTCCAACATTCGGAAAAGTTTTTTCTCCGAATGTCTCCCGACAAAGGAGTCGTAAACCATTCTTGCGCAGTTTGTGCGAAGTTCTCACAACATATGTGCGAATATCGTGTGTACCGTGACTGAACTACGGCCAGTCCACATACACGAAGAACACGCGAGTTAAATGCGAACAACGCGAATGTTCCAAGAACCACGGGCGAAATTCTTGCGAATATGTAGCGACTAATGCGAACTTTTTCCGCATATTTCTCGTACAACGAACGCCGTGCGACATTCCTGTGACATTCGTACGTATGTCGCGAGATTATCTTGCGACTGGTGATCCGACCTACAATTGGGCAGTATCTAAATGCCTTGAAAATTATTGCCACCATTGTTGTTGTCCAGAGGTCAATGATATCTGACCAGCAAACTCATGGATGAAGAAGAAGTTTGTGATTTTCTAGAGGAAGCCCTGCTGGTTGTGGCGATGGGACTCCACGGGTTCTTCTGATCGCTCCTCCTGGGAGTTATGGGCCTCTTGCACACCTTCCATCTCCCCTGACAGGGGGTTTTCCTTCCTCTTCTTGGTCAATCCGACACCTCGGCCACGACTCTTTCCTCCCTTGGGCGGCATGTTGCTGTCTTGAGTTAAAGTCAAATGAAGTAAATAAACCACCCACTGTTTCAACTATGACGCTATGTATTGGTCTACATAGCCTACTTGCCTACAATACAGAATTTACACAGAGTAGCAAATGCGTGAAATTGTCGTGTGCTTCATATAAGTCACACGTGGTGTGGATTTGCCGCCAAACGTGCACCAAACGTTCGTGAGAATGTCTCAAGAAGTACGCAAAACGTTTGCGGAAAGGTCGAGAAATAATCGGGCGAACTTCGCTTCTAGCGCGAGACATTCTCCAAATTGTCGGGATGTGTTTGGGGATTTACGAAGAGTTTGCGAACATCGCGCACGTCTTGAGTAGGTCCTGCGCATATGACGAAGCTTTTAAGACATTTCTGAGAACAAATCACGAGCAAAACACGATCCGGGATGCTGGAAACGTTCGCAAGAAATTTCAAAAATTTTTGAAACTCCCGCCGAACTAAAAACGACGCTGGCGAATAATTGGCGATGCTTCCGAACCCCCGCGATGGTTTGGCGATCCTTTGCAGCATAAAATACGAATGTTGGACTTTGCCATTTTTTTGACATTCGCATCCTTCGCAAATCGTTCGCCTGCCCCGTGAAAACCCACCTTAAGCATATCTTGAAGAATGTAGAATTTGATGCGTACGTAGACCACGCTGCAATTTTTGATATTTTACAATCGAAACACGAACCTGTTACTGCTCGAATGGGTAAACTTTTGTTCAAATTATCTGAATTTACATTCAAAGTAGGTTATCGTAAAGGCGCTTAATTAGTTTTAGAAGATTATTTATCTAGAGTTCCACTTGAAACTGATTCGGAGATTGAACGTGTTCTCCCCCTAGCCTTCGGTGAGGTCCCCACTCAATCTGAGTCTGATGATGTTCTCAACCCCGTGTTGACTCGTTCAAGAGCTAAGGCGATGGACATAACTGTCCCAGACCTCTTCCCTTCCAAGACTATTACCTTACTATTAACAGGAGTGACAATCGCACAGCTTCCTCAGCTGCAAGACAGTCTCATCAGGACACTCCCCCAGTCAGTTACGAACAACCGGTCAGACCAACTCCGTTAGTTAAATTATCTCCTCCTTCCGTAATGCCTCAGCCGAATTTGACCAGGCTAACAGATTACTCGCCTGTGATTTCAAACCTTACACCTGAACCACGTCTGGTTGATAGAGTGCAAAACCGGCAGGAAATCGTTAGAAATCCCCCCTGAGGGGAGGAGTGTTCCCCTCTTTGAGAACATTTCGAATGGTTAGGTGTCCTTGGACGCAATCTGGGCTCTATTTCATAAAAGTTAGGAATATTCCTATCTTGGACTTAGGAAGAATTCATTCCTATGTTCATGCTGAAGTTTCTTCTAGGCTTAGGAATGATCTTTGGTAGATTTAGAAATGTTCTTAATTGATTTGGCAGGAAATTCACAGATAAAAACAATGTCACTTTTGATTTATCCCTAAATATTTGAAGGAAGGAATGATTTCGGACGAATCCTTCCTAAGCAGTTTAGGAACTTTAATTTTAGGAATGTTCCTAACTTTTATGAAATAGAGCCCTGGTGCTATATTTTTCATCGTTTTAACTGAATTTCTGTTCAAAAATTATTCGTTGATTTCATACGTGAGCAAAATGTGTTTTTACACATTTATTTTTTCAGTAATTCTTACAAATTTTATTAGGACACAATGTGGGTTGACTAACAACATCTGGGGGCCACCCCTGTAGCTATGCAACTGCTTTACCCTCATCCTTCTCTTTCTCCTTGTGACCTAATGAAATACATGGAGCCTTATGTGGTAATTTCTTTCCAGTTCGCACATAGTACAGGCATAAATCCGTCGTAGCCTACCTGTATCAAACCTGAGAGTTGTTCGCGAAGGTCATTATTTTCTATGGACTACCTAGCTTCAAAAACCGTTCCACGTTTCTATTGAGTTGTAAACTATGGACTGGCCCAAAGGGTGAAGTTGTAACAGCTCCGTTTTTGCAAAAAGATGGTCATATCCGCACTGATAATGCTTCTTCGCAAACGGGGGGGGGGGGTCCCCTAAGTCCCTAAGGATCTATAAGGGGGTGTTGGACCTTTTCGCGACAAAAAAAGGGTTTCTTTCCCGACAAAATATATGTAACAGGATCGGTTAACTCGTAATCCTCGTTTAAGGAAATCTTTGCAAAAAGTACATGGAAAATTTCAGTAGCTTATAACGGGAGATCAAAAACAATATCGAAACTAACGCAGTTTACCATTGAGCAATGTCAGTTTTACTTTGATACACCCTTTTTTCATGTATCTGCTACAACAGCAAGGTCGATTTGGTCCTGGAAGTACTAGCTCCGAGGTAACTTCCAAGGTAGAAGCATAAGATCGTCTTTGGCATGGGCTCAGTTGTCCACCTTAGGGACCATTCCAGTAATTTCTCTCTGTGAGGGCCCGGGGGAGAAGGCCCGGAAGCTCTAAAGCATTTACACGATTGTGGGCACTAGAATAAAGCATTTTACTGTCTGCAAATGACATTGATACGCACGAAACAAAACATTAAATCGTAGTCTGTCTATATCTTTTTCAAAGAGGGGTTTGCGAAATCAGACGAAGGTTGCAGAAAGGCAATGTGCTCGTCCCCATATGTAATTTATGAACAGTAGGTAGACTGGTATCAACACAAACAGGATTTCGTGTTTTACCTACACTCCGTGTGCGACCCGACGCAACTGACCACGAACACTACAAGTCACCGCCGACGAGTACTTCAGTCAGATTGAGTTGCATCACATTCAGGGGCGGCGCCAGGGTTTTTCGATGGGGGGGGGGGCAAAGCTGGGTCTGACCCAGCTTTATTGTTTGGGGGGGTGCAGGCATTGAAGACTTCCAAGCCTAACCCTCCCCCTCCCCCCCCCGTGTCAGAACGTGCATTTTTGGCGTTTTTATTTTCTTGGACTTTATTTTTCTCTCTCAAAAAAACTTTTTTTTCTAAAAAAAAGGAAGAACTGTGAGGAGGGTTGGTTGTCTGTCAGTGAAAATCGGCCCCTCACTGAATGAGACGCTTCAACTATGCAGCAGGCGCGGCGGAACGAACAAATATTGGGGGGGGGGCTCAATGCAGCAAGACTATCTAAGCGGAGCGCCACCATCAGTTGGCGCGGAGCGTACAAGAAAACTTTTGGCTTCATAAACCCTCCAGATGGTCGGATATTGCACTTCCCGAGTGTTCTAAGCTACATGTACCCAGCCTTGAAATATGGATCATATGTCTGCAACTTCTCAATTAAGGAGAAAAAATAAATCTATGAAAAATGGTAATACATATTTCTAAGCGGAGCGCCACCATCGGTTGGCGCGGAGCGTTCAAGAAAATTTTTGACTTATGCAAACCCTCCAGATGGCCGGAAACGGCACTTCCCGAGTGTTCTAAACTGTATGTATTCATCCTCGAAGTATGGATCTCATGTCTGCAATTTCTTAATTAATGAGAAAACATTAATCCTCATCATGTGATTTTTTTTCTCTTGCTTATAGAAAAGCCGAATCACTGAGGAAGGGTTATACGCAAAATTGAATTTTATAAAAGGGAGAGGAATCATAACTCTTATGAGATAACATTAAATTTTTACCTATAGTTTTTCGAGTTTTTGAACCAATGATGTAACCAAATTTGCCAGCTAAATTAAACTTTACGCAAACAGGAGTGACGTTATTTCCTCACATTAATGGACTGATTTATGTATATCATTAAATTTAAATCCGATTGAGTGTCCTTCATAATCGTATGGTATCATTACGTAATATGCATAGGAGATATTGAAATTTTGCAAATTGCACCCTTAAGGGACTGTAAGTCAAAACGATTGAAAGGCACAGAAAAGGGAGAACTGCTCATCAATGTGAGAATGTGAAATCACTCCAGCTTGTTTTGAGTTCACTTTGCTTTGAAAATACAGTTAAATCAACTTTTTATATTGAAAGAAACGAGCATATAAAATGCATTTTTTGGTCTACAAAGAACTGCCAAATTTTAGCTAAATTTAAAGTGTACCTAAAGGCTAAAAATTCAAAAACATATGTTACAAAGCTTGAAAAATGAATCCAGATGGTCTAACTGCCATCTTTACAGGAATTCCTGAGCTGAGATATATAAAATGTTGGTGCTTATTCAATTTAAAATGGTAGATGGCGCAATAATTTGTAATGTCATTCTTGCACTAATCAAATGACATTCTTTGTTTTCTTTATTTTTTTGAAAGCCTCTGCACCTTGTGCCAAAATGTGATCACTTTCTCACTGTTATAGGGTGACTTGACTATACAAAACCTCTCCGTACAACAGTAATTTTTTCAAGGTTATATAAACATTTCAATATCAAAAGGAAACAAAAGCAAGTAATGTGAGTTTTACAAGAAGATCATCACAAATTATTGCGCAATTGACTATTTCAAATAAAGTGAATAAATTTTAACTTTTCATATCTCACCAACAGGGTGAGCTATGGAAATTAGAGTTGGATGAGTGAAATTCGTTTCCAACGTCTAAAATGTATATTCTTATTATTCTATACTTTAGGTTCACTTTAAACTCCTAAAATGAAACGTGCATGTATGGGATAAGAGACAAAACTGATTGTAATTTATTTTATTGCAGTATTATTTATGTAAAATTTGGACTTAAACCTTAAGAATGGATTCACAGGCAGAGGTATAAATAATTGCTTGGGATGGCGTCACCAGGGAGGGAGAGGCAGGAGGGAGGGAGATACCGTACCATAACACACTTCAGTCTTTAAGCGCCTGTCACACCTCACCGGATTGCAATAACGGAGAGGAAACGAAGACCTAAAATGGCACTCCGTTGATGTACGTTAGTATCCGCTTAGTCTCCTGTTCTCCTCCGCCGACTTCGTTTCATGACCGGGAACGGCGAGAGATTTTGAATATGCACAAAACTTGGACCGGACGTCGCTCGAAAAAGGTCCCCCTTACGTATTCGTTACTTATTCGTTAAGCTTCCGTTTTATCATTTTCTCGTGCGTTTCTCATACTGGACTTCTCCGTTAGTATCCGTTCGTCTCCGGTGATTGCTATTTGCTCACCGGATCATTACCGGACAACAAACGGATGAAACGTAGAAGTACAGTACCTGTACCGAATGTTCGACGGACACTAACGCATAAGTAACGGAAGCGTAAAGGAATAGAACTGACAATGAACGGATAGGTAACGTACGTTTAACTGAAGAAACGAAAAAACACAGGCAAAGAAACGTATAGGGGACGGACATAGACCGAAGATGCAGCGTACTTGCATCCTGTCCCCTCCTCATACTATAGCTTAACAAACGTTTTTGCCGTTTTTTCTTGAATTTTTTGGGTGCGACTGCATCCTTCCCCCTGCATCCGCCCCAGGCATGAGATGAGTGATCGCGGTTCTGAAAGAGGGTTTAAGGGGAGGGGGTGTGAAAGATTTTTCGACTACCAGGAAGCCTTAGACGCAATCTGGTACAATATTTTGCATCTTTTGAAGTCATATTTTTCTTGAGAAATCTAGTTTCTAGGTAAGTAATCCAACGTTCTTTACTTTTGGCCGACTACAGTTTTCCAATTTTGTTGCACTTATTGTCGACGATTACATAACAAACGGGCAAGGGCGGCGATTTGTGTTGGCTATTGGGGGAGGGGCGCAGAACTGAAGTTGCCATCGAAGCGGAGAGCCATCATAGTTTTGTGCGAAGCGTACAAGAGAATTTTCGCCCTACAGACCCCCCAGACTGCATGAAATGGCACTTCTCGGGATCTTGGAGGCAGTTTTGAACCGTACGATACTTGATACGTGACGACTGACAGGCATGAGCGTGTGAATGGCGTTTGGTTGCGTTGGTATAGAAGCGGAGCGCCACTAACGGTTGGCACGGAGCGTACCGTTTAAAATGTTGCTAAAAATGGCTTCTATATCGCAATTAAATGGTCCTTCTCAGACCTTTCAAATTGCACTGAAGCCATCTTGATATGTGGCATGATTTCTATTGGCTGGCGCGGACTGCGCCGATAAATTTTTTTCCAAAACAGCTCCCAGATCGCAAGAAATGGCCCTTCCCAGATCTTTCAAATTAAACTGAAGACATCTAGATATGTTACACGCCTTATATATATATTCCCACTTTCACTGAACTGTTACTCTTCCTCTGGTATAACCTTCCCTGTGTACCAATTTAACCATTTTGTGATTGTTGTGACATGATTGAACAATGTACACGGAAGTGAAAATCCTACCCCCCCCCTCCTGCCCTGGTTGGATACAATATAGCACTACAGACATGTCACTGCATGTGTAGGGCAAGTGTGCAACTAGAACTGGTAGGTCCATGCGTACTGGATTTACTCACTAAAATATGATGTAGGCCTACTTCTCCGTGAGCCACGGTCGTGAAGGTAGCCATGGAATTCGTAATAGATACCATATTCGCGCGTAGTCCGAGAATTTACAGAATATTGATAAATACGTCGATCAAATAAGGATTTGAATTAACTTTTAACCACTCAGATCAATCAGTTTAGTGTTGAACACTATGTTTTGCTTGTTTTCAAATAGACAGCAATTTTCACAGAATCTCGCCAGAGGATATTCTGTATTTTGGCCCCCCTATTATTTTCGCTGCTAGGTATTAACCCTTAAACGACAAAAGAGAGAGAGAGAGAGAGAGATTCAATCACGGGTCTTCTGGGATGTAGAAGAGGCCTAAGTGTAAGCTCTGAGGTGGATGAAGATAGGCTATAGCAAATGATGAATGCGTGTATACTCGAACATTCCAAATATTTGCACGAAGGACTATTTCAGTATGGGGCGGATGTAAAATGAGTTAGACAGAGAAGACAAAGCGCGCGAAGCGCGCAAAATTTTCGAGGATTTACACCGAAAATGTCCTATATGCGACGGATAATGTATCACAATACTTTATTCCATGATACTGTTACACCTCACCCCACCCTCTACAAAAATTATGTGTCTTTAAACGTTTTTTAGACGATTTTATTTTTTGGGTCAAAAACCATAGGGGGGGCAAATGCCTGCCTTGCCCTCCCCCCCCCCGTGGCGCCGCCCCTGAATTCACATTCCAAAAGGCTTTTATTTCACAGTTCGGACATTGTGTCTTTTTCATGGCAGACAATTATGCATAACAGGCACAAACCATTTCTCCGATAGGCTGGATTTATAAAATTTCCTGACATTTTTATTGCTCCGAATAAAAGACTTCTCTGAAAGATGAAATTAATTGCAAAAGAAAGTGGCTAGCTTTTCCCGACGGACCGCAAAATTTCCCCGACATGCCGCACCTTTTAAGTTTCTGGGGGGTGTAGCAACCCAACGGTATAGTGACGTCCCTGTTCGCAGAGAGTCAAGGGAACCAAATATGTTAATTTCTTAACTTCTTGAGAGATAGCATATTTAGAATTCTTTATGGACACCTTCAGTGATCGCCGATTCTGTATATGTGTGTCAAAATCAATCATGAATTACTTTTCAATGTCTCTTTCCATGTAGGCGTATACGATGCCTTAATGAGGGGTTCGTATTTGGCTGTGCTCCCAAAATCGTTACAGGCCAATGTAAATAAAGACATTCAAATATAAAAGTGGTTCAGAATAAATTCTACGGTATTTATTTTGTGAATGTGATAAGTCTCTTCAAGCAATCATTGAATACACAAATGAAAACATATCTCCTTGAACAGTTGACGGCGTGAAGTGTATCCCTTTCTTCTGCAGACCACGGCATGGTCTAATTTATTTTGAATAATTTAGTGAAACTACTCAGATGGGAGTGATCGTTCAAAGAAAAGGACACAAAAAATATGGAAGGGAGTTAGGCGATGTCAGGATTTCGAAGTGGGAGTGCACGGTGGTAGGGATGCTTCGCCAGAGGGGAATACCAACATGAAGGAATGGACGACGCTAAAGGCGTCCTGGTGATGCGAGGCGGTCCCCTTGTTGGGGTCCAGGGGTCCACCGTATGGCTCCTCCCTTGTGGAATTCGGGGGGAGGGCAAGCCCAAGGAGGTTTTCGGGTATTAACAAAATTGTGACCCACAGAATGAAGCATTTTACTATCTCCAGGTATGACAAAAAGGGGAACCCTTACATTACAGCATTGAATCGATGATACATCTATGGCGGCGGACCCGTCGCCATAGAAATGCAGAAAAAAGAAAACCTCGTTTGTGATATATACATTGGGTTGTGGGTGCCTTAAAATTATAATTTCACTGACCAACTCAAAGAATCATTTTGCGGAGGCTGTAGTAAGATAATAGAGTAGCCTAGAGGTGTGAGACAGTTGAGAATTCCAACTGACCCACTGATTTTTCAGCAAGATCTTCAATCTTACTGAGATTGGGAGTGAAAAGGGAATCATTTATCTCGTATCGCAGCTAATTGAGCTGGTCAAAAAGCTGATCAAATTGGTATTTAAATGAGAAAGTATGCAGTAATGTTTTGAACAAATAACGTTAGAATATTCAACAAATGTACGGGACTAATTTCTATTTGAGGGCTACAGCACCTTTACCAAGAAGTTTAATTCAAGCTTGCTTAAGTTTCCGACGTAAGAGATCTGCTTAAGGTTTATACCTTGCTGTACATAGCTTAACTTTTTTACACCGAATAAATTCTGCAAAAGTATGAGAGTGTGTTTTCATCATTTTGAGGAGTGTTTGTGTCACTAAAACTGATACACAAAAGTTTTTGCAACATTTTTTGAGCCATGTAGCCAGCCGACATCTTGGAACTATTCAGTCAGAGGACAGAACGAGGTGACATGGTGGCAGCGTAGTGGGATCAGGGAGCTGTAAGGGATGGAGAAACAACACTTGTTCATCCTTTGAAACTAGGTGTTTTGCCGACACTTAAGCTTTGCATTGTCTGTTTCCTGAAATTCCTCTAAAACTTAGGGAGATTAGTCAGTGAGGACAATTGTTCTTGTCGTCTGTTGCATCTAAGAGAGCTCACAGGATGATTTCCCCCATTGATTTTACATCGCCAGCCGTCAAGGAGAGCAAAATTTAATTCAACGTGTGCCGCCAGGTGCCGCGTTGTAAAAGGGTACGGTGCATCTTTTTATTACTTTTTGAACATAGATACATTGTTTGCTATTTCAGGAACGAGCCGGAAACGTTTGAAATGTCATCATCAAAATTTAGACTCCCATTGGTTTTCAGACAGGTATATTCCTTTCTTAATGCTGAAATTAGAATAATAATGGAATTGTGGAACTTAAGAGTGGGTGAACAGTCGTTTTGATCAAAAACGGTGAAAACGTTTCACATTTATCGGCTGCGCAGTTATCTTCAAAGTAACATCTTCACAATGGTCGTTGTCACAGGATTACTGCGCTTTGAAAGAGGGAGATCATCATTAAGAAGGAAAGTCAACAAAAATCAAACAATAAGAACAAAGACACCTGTCAATCAAATTTGGCTGCCTGAAAAGGATTAAATTATTCTCAAGTACATATTGTCTGACAGATTTGGTCGATGTTTCTTCATCTTTCACAGCTCCCTGGTGGGATCACCAAAGACAAAAAAGATATTTATCTTCATTGAAATGACTGTGTACTGGATAATCTTCTTTGGCTACTGTAGTGTTCTTACTTTCAAGGAAAACAAACTGGGATGTTTCCATGACTCTACGGTACTTTGTTTGAGCTCTTCTAAGGATTGGCAATTATGCAACTTTTGGTTTTTGGAGAAGATTCCAAGAGGGCTTAGATCGGTGGGTGCTTCTTAAACTTGACTGGGAGGCAACCTTAGACGAGGGATGATACCTTTGACACAGGATGCTACTTTATGCTAGGGATGCTACCTTGAATTAGGGATGCTACCTTAGAGTCTGACGATGCTTCCTTAGACCGAGATGCTATTTGGGAGACGTTTGTGTTGAAGGGAGGCGTTCTACTTCAGGGTCGTAGCCTGCGAGGGACATGAGGGGCAACTGCCCCCCCCCCCCCTAACCTTGAGACTTCTAAGTCGTTAATGAAATTTGACCCACTTGAGAAAAAATAGTGAAATGATGAAAATATAACTGTTCAAATTATGCTTCCAAAGCCCATAAAGTTCTGGGAAATCGCATATAACGATCCCATTTTTTCCCAGATTTTCCCGGGGTGGTCCCCGGACCCCCGCTGTGGGCGCGTTTCTATGTGGGTCTCTTTTCCTAACGAATGCAACATCTTCCTCCTACAAAATACTCCACTTGAATACACCAGCATATACGCTTGCTAAAGATAAATTAGCCTATGATTACCTTTAATTTTTAGCTAAACTCAATAAGCTGGTGAAGAAACTTTAATTTGAAGGACACACGCAGTCGCGGCATATTTATTTTGAAACAACAGCCAACTCCATGATCTCACGAATATCCCCTTATATCACTTCAAGTAGGCTATCTTCCGTTATATGTTAGAACATAAATATTGCATATTCAAGGTAAAACAAAGAGTTACTCCTCACGTGAATTTCACAACTCAGTAAGAAACATATTGTAGGCCTAACATGATTGTCAAGAGCAATTTGTGATATAGGAAACCCGGGTACACTAATTCAATTAGTGGTGGTTGCATTTTCCCTTTAATGAAAATCTTATTTCTCATATTTCTCATTTTTCATCTTTAAGGTCTAAAATGTGTCATCCCCCGGCCCCCTTTCCATCTGAGACAACTCGACCGAACCTTGCAAGGTTTACGCTGCTAAGGCTACGCGCCAACCGATGGTGGCTCCCCCAGTATTGGTCTGAGGGCGCTAGGGAGAAACCGGCACCAGGTAACAGCCTTGTAGGGGTGCCATGCCACAGACGAAAAGTTCAGTAAGCAATTAAAATTTCAGATCATGTTATCAGTCCAAATCTTTACCAAACATAACATCATTTTGGATCTGGGAAAACTTAACACAAGAAACATTTGTCAAAGAAATAAAAGCAAATATCAATAAATAATGAGGATTCCTTCCATTCAACTATTTGCGGAGTTTTACCAAAGATAGTGTCATTATGCATCCAAGCTATCTCACAATGACAAAACTTCTCAAAGGGTATAGATTGTCATCCCCTTCTCTTAGACAGCACCTCTTGATTTACGTCCAGCAAAAATGGAAGAATATCACTAAATAAAATCAATTGGTAAAGAACACCGTTACATCCATTCCAGTTAAAAGCTTTGCCAATGATAGCACAATTTTGCACCTAAGTAAGGCCTTACATGCATGTCCCTCTCCTCTCAGCACCCTCTTTAAGGATGACACTTATGCACAGGTAAAAAAAGAAAGAGCATGCACAGATGAAAAAGAAAGGGACAGCCCGAGTGTCAAAAATCTGTAGAGACACGTCACTTGGTGCTTTGATGCCCTGCCCACCCCCCACCCCCCTTTTCATTGTACTTTCATTGTGTTCACATCTAAGGAACATGTTATTTAAGTTCCTCTTTGGTTGCTTGCCAAAAGTTTTGAGGTTAAAGTAAAATCTTAGTTCATTATTGCGTAACTCTTATCTCGGGAATAATGTTGATTGCTCCTGCATCGAGAGTGAGAACTAGTTTACCATGAAACGATTAAAGTGCTTTTGGTTGTCAAAATTTTGTGCAAATAATTTGCAATTTGTCCTCCTGAATTGGAAGGTGTTACTTTTTCAGAGGAATTTATTTAGTCTCTGTTTTCAGACAGTGCAATTTGATTTATGTTTGTTACCTAGTGGAGGTATTTAGACTGTTACCTACAAAAGGGTCAGTATTGTTTAGTCACTTTTTGAGGGCAATGCAATTCGTTTGAGACATTTGTTACCTAGTTTGGGTAAATTGTGAATGTTACCTACAAAGAAGATACAGCATTGGTTAGTCACTGTTTCCTTCATTTTGCATCATGAGTAGGGCCTATAGCTACTTCCAAGAGCGGCGATTTGTTCTCAATATTACATGACATGACCAGATTTTCCAATAATTTACTGTGTGGAAAATCAAAGTCAATGGGCGATTTCTCAAATATTGGGGGACATGCCCCCTGCCCCCCCCCCCCGATCGCCGCCCATGGTTACTTCAATTGCTTTGCTTCAACATCCATGTAACAAATTCAGTACATATCCTTTCATGAATTTGGTCTACCCACATAGGAAGTTTACTATGTTTCCCGGTCCTCTTGAGTGATACACTAACTCCAATCCTAGCAGTGGAAAAGGAGAATTATTACTTCGAACACTTAATAGCCTAACTGTGCAGTTGCAATGTACGGTAACCTAAATGTTTGCACTCTGACCTACTATTAAGTAAATGATACTTGGGCCAAGTCGTATAATTAGGCATATGCTTTGTTCCTGAAGATATGACAGTCTACGACCACATTTTTTAAGTCAACTTCCTCTGGTAAAACTTTTCATATATCCATGCTACGATTCTCTGGCAGACGCTCCCCTCTGTTTGAAAACCCAGTCTACCTAATGAAGCTATCGGGAATTGCAAAACTTTGTGAAATACTTCAGATAGATATAAAAAATATGTACTGGACTCAGGGGCGGGGTTTGATGTGCAGGTGCGAGCCGTAGGGCCCCTAGTGGGGTCCAGGGACAACGCCCAGGTAGGGTCAAGGGGCAACGCCTTCGGAAGCATTGAGGTAGTTAAAGAATTACAACTATACGAAGGGAGCATTTGGCTCTCTTAAAACTCATCACATGTGGACTCAACGATCATAAACGTAACATTTTGGCCAACAGACAGCCTTACTCAGAATTACAGAACAGTTTTTGATGAGGACGGTTTGTTTTGTTTCAAGTTAAATGATAACGAAAGAGTTTGTACGAGGTTTTGGAACACGCAGGATGTTCTAGAGGAAGAAAACATGAAACAATATTTAAAACGGTTGAGCGTAAAAGCGCGCCGAAATAACAGCCTTATTTAGGACTTTTTATCCGTAGCCATTTGCTACAATAAAACATTGGTAAAAGTGGGGGAACATTCCCCCTTGCCCAACCCCTTAATCCCACCCATGGCTGGACTCTTGGTAATTTTTTGAAAATATGAATCAATAAAGTTTAGTCCTACGATAAAGCAGTATATTTCGGTTATTTACAGCCTGACAGCCAGTTTCTTCAATGTTGGCACTGTTCTGGATTCTACACAGGAGGGAAAAAGCCTTGACTGCCTACACCAAGAGAGGTACCTAGAATCATTTTCCTCCACAGTTGCAGTGTACCGGTAAAAGGTCCAAAAATCTGTTTCGTCTTGACTCAGGCTATTTCGTTTATAAATGGTGGTATGGTCTATGTTGAAATGCCCCAATATTACGACTTTCTTTAACATGTAAATATTGAAGTATTTGCTGCAATACTAGTTAACTTCTTATTTCTCGGTGAAATCGGCTCTTACTTTAATTTGACTGGTCCTAAATTAAAACAGCGCAATGCACGTTTATTCACCCGTTCGAACTAAGAACCATCGGCTATATCAGAAGTGCCGGGTTGTGACTTTTAAGATCCCCTTCCATCATGGTCCTGGGCCCAGTTTAACAACAGATCATCCAACAAAAATAATAGTAAAACAGTCGTTTGATTCATTTGCATAGTATCTTACACTACGTCTTAAAGTGCTTCACAAATTGTAAAATGATGAGCCAAAAAAGGCACGATACATGTAGAAATGAAAGGTAAGAAACAGAGAAAAAATAATACTAATAAAGCTAAAGCCTTAAGAAAATTAAAGGAAAAGAAAAAATAATACATATAGAACTCCAGACTCGTTTGCTAGTAATTTAGGAAACCTGCACTGCAAAGAGGGGGGCGGAAGAAATTTTGGTGGCAGTTGTGCCACCAGGTTATGACAGTATGCGGGAACCACAGGGGATCATATCTCCAGCCCTCCACAGACAGCTTAAACAAATCGTAGCTTAAAGAAAACATATGCACATACGCGCGAAGCGAGTAAAAATTTCCCTTCACTGTTAGCAAATTTTCCCGTCCTCTTGTGATGCAGAGACGTGGAAAGTCCCATAAGTGAAAGGAACAAGGCGAAGGTGAAAAGTTGAGTGCTTTGCAAACGGTGAGGGGACCATGGGCTTCCATAAGGCCCTTGTGTGGTTCGGTTACATTTTGTGGGGATCCAGAGGGAAAATCTCCGAAATGTCTAAGACAATAACACAGTGGGAACACTAGCATAGAGCTTTGAGCTGACCTTCGAATGACACTGAGAGTACATCAAGTTCTTCATAATTCAGTTTACAATTATATTATCTTTACTTTGAACGAAATGTGGCTGTAGGATTTTAATAATACAATAGATTATATAGCGCTTTACATAGAACAATCACAAAGTGCTTAACAAAAGTTACTTTTATACGAGTAAGATTTAAGACTCTTTTTCAAAGACTTCACCGATGTTGCAGTTAGAATATTATGGGGTAGGTTATTCCATACTTTTTATGGAGGAGGGTTAAAGCTGAATAACCCAACAGTTCCCAAGGTGCTGCAGGAAAATGAGCTCTCTCAAGGGATGAATCATTTCACCATCTGAAAATGTCACCGAATGCTTGCTTTACAGACCATGAAAATGGTATTTGGTAAGTTTTTATAACAGCATTTTCAATAATGGTCAGGGCTGGAGGACTCGAGTCCGGACTCGAGGTCGAGTCCAGACTTAAGTCCATTTTTTTGGACTTGGACTCGGGCTCTCTGGACTTGGACTTGGACTCGAAGTCGAGTCCATCAAGTCCAGCCTTTTCCTTCATCACATTATTTTTTAATTTCATAATTCTCTCAAAAGCAACAGCACTCATTATGTACTAGGGCCTAATTTTCTTTGATATAGCTTACAGTAGGCTTACTGTAATTATGACAATAGGCCTGCTGTACAGTAGGTATGAGAGTAAGGGGAGCCTGATACCTGTGAAAAGATCTTTGTTTTAGGAAATTTTCTCAGTTCCCTATCATCATATTCACAACCACTTTACTTTGGTCTGTGAACAGGCTACAGTTTACATTTTGTTGCCTGGGTTAGACCTGTAAAGGATATCATAAGCTTCAGTGTTAATGGTACTTGTGAGTACATGTATAATACAATCCCCTTTATCACTAGCACTGTGGGGTAGGCTATCTATTTACTCCTGGCCATATTGGAAATGAAAATCTAAACCAGTAGTGAATTTTCCACTCTCAAATAATTTGTTTTTGGTTACTGTACCCAATTGTCCAGTTAGATTCATATGGGAGGAATGGGCTAAGTGGCCACAGTAGTTTTGTCATATTGTAAAACTATATTGCAGGGGTCTTTGTGCTGCATGCAAATGCTGCATAACAGTGTATATAGGCCTTTAGGCCTACGCTATAGTTTTTCTGATTTTTCTCCTAGCCTACTGCATCCTTTGCCTACAGGCAACTCTATAAGCTACTGAACTTAACTTGTTTTACAATTTTGGACTTGGACTCAAGAACATCGGACTCGGACTTGGACTTGGACTCTAGCCCCTCGGACTTGGACTTGGACTTATGGACTTGGACTTGGACTCGAGCTTGGTGGACTTGACTACAGCCCTGATAATGGTTGGTGGATTTGATGGTTCAATATGATTGTGTGTGGCAAGGGTGTGCGCTGGTTTAGGAGTTGTGTTGACACAATAATCCTTTTCAAACTGTCCGAAAGGAATTGACAATTAATGATAGAAGTATCTACAATAGGTGCTCTTAGAGAACAAAGGAAGATAACAGTTTAGAATGTTTTACTTCATCAAGTCTTGAACTACAAAAGTTATCCAAGTTAGAACAAACTGCCCCCTTTGTTGCTTCTTTTATTACTTACCCTGTCGTTTTAACCTTGTAGTTGGAGGTGTCCTTCTAGGTCGGTCAAAACTGTCAGGAGGGATTCATTCCCAGGCAGATATCCTACCGCGTTTGGTTTGTGAAGGTGGGTAGTGTAAGGTTTCTTGAAGCTTTGGAAACATTATCTCACTCAAGCTGACATTTAACAATGAGACAACTATAGGTTGGTATATGAAGACATTTAAAGTAAGTAATGTGTTTTTTTTTTTTCATTTTAAAGGGTTACAAAATTTACTCACTTGATAATCAAAAGTAATCATTCAAAGCATGCTATTTTGTACTACTTTGGAAAATGCAGTGAGGGGATACTTATGTGGAGCGCTCTCCCCTCGTCAAAAAGGAAAGGAATATCCGTTATGCCCCTCCCCGATTTGCACACGAATCCTTAGATCACATTTTTACTAGACTATCCTTTTCCTCATCCAAAATCTAATTCTGTAGCTAACCCTACCTTTGAACCCAACGTAAATTTTCAGTCGAGAAGATCTTCCGTCTAGTGAACCTTCGATCTAGTGATCGATGGGGATTCCCTACGATTTTCAGCTTTTCTGGTGTAAAAGGAGATAATTTCCGGTTGTCGGGGGTAATTTCCCTTGAGAAAAAGTGTCCGGGAAAGGCTGTCCTGGGACAAAAATGTCATCTTCACTCATTTTACCTAGGAGAAAAAGCCCGGGACATTTGTGCCTCAAAACAATTCTCAGGATCAACTGTCCCGGACAGTACACATTATCTCCTGTCATCCCGTTTATGCATGACTCTGCGTGGAATGGTAGCTATTGTATGGGATGGGTGGCAAACATGCACATGGGTGATACATACACTATTTTTTGTCCTTAACATTTAACCATGACAAACAGAGCAAGGCTTCCTTACTGCCGATGAATGGTGTGGGAATTTCTTTAAGAGTTACATTTTACAAGAGCATGACAACAGTGTGGTTTTTAATTCAAAACGTCTAGAAAGAATGGAACGTACAGTGGCTCTTCTCGTCAATCTTTGAGTGTCAAGCTTTTCAGGACAATGTTTTGCATGTTTGTTTATTATTTTTCTCTATGACACCTCCGAGGAGGTTAAAGAGACTTGAATACATAATGATCATACATATACATTATGAAATATTTAAAGAGTATATAAACAGAGAAAGGAACTAAGATAAGGAGAAGGAAAGTAAAAATGAAAAGAAAAGAGAAGAAGGAAAAAGAAAGGAAAATAACAACACTTGTAAATGGCGACAACCTGCCCGTTTGACAGTGGAAATCTTACCTTCAGTAAAATTCAAAAATGACTCAATATTTGAGCGCTTAAATTTCCTTACTACCAGTATTAAGCAATTCTTCCATTTTAAGGGTGTTATGGTTTCTATAGTAATATGACATTTGGAGCTTGGACCTTTCTCTGGAAAATATGGGGCATTCAGACAAGTAGTGGTATTCATCTCCTAATTTACTTTCAATGCACAACGTACAAATTCGATCACAAAAATCTTTATCAAGGTATGTGCTACTAACGGTGGGGATTCTGCTGTTACTGCAACGGAGTTTACATATATCTAACCTATTTTTAGGGGAAGAGTGGTTAGGTACTTTGCATTGGGAATTGTGATTGACATCAGAAATCCACCTATTTCAAATTTTTGTTGTGAAAAATCCTTAGGAATTTATACATTATACCTGCCAACTTATTATCCCTACTGTTCTTCAATCTACCCCAGTATGCTACAATTCTACAATTTCCCTCAAAAACTCCAGTGATACTATACCTCCCAAGCTCCCCATAAACCATACAATTTTGCGTGGATTTCTTTACTTTTAGAATCTGTTTACAGAAGGTAAGACGAAAGCTTCGACTTGCCTAAAAATGGGCGTGGATCATGGGGGATGGGGGACGCGTCCCCCTCTTTTTTGAAAAAGGGAGCATCAAATGATGAAAAGTAAAACTGTAATGAAATGTATTATAACATAGATTACGAATTGACACTACATTTTAAAAGCTAACTTAAGCCCAAATATGGCACCATTTGCCATAAAGACACCTGCTAATTTCCTTTTTTTCAAACGGGAGGGGAACATCCTCCCCTTAGACCCCTCCCCCGGACAGCGATTCGCAAATGGTGAAAAGTCCCCCTCCCCACCCTTTGGAGATGGATCCACGCCACTGTGTCTAAGATCCTCGAAGCCCCAAACCTCGCTACCAACAAGCTGATCAAAAAGTTGCAACAATAGATCAAGGGGATGCTTAAGATTATAAGACTCAGTAAGCAAACTGAAAAGAGCTGTCTTTGCCTGACTCACTTGTTTACATTATGCCTCAGTAAACTTATTTTTAAAATTAGACGTTATACCATGATATACATCATCATCAACCACATTTCATGGTGTCATCACCGAAATAGAATGAGGGAATACGTCTGACTTTGCCCGGAGAAAAGATAATAATTTTAGTTTTGCTTGTGTAGACATTCATGTGCTTAGTGTCACAGTAATCATTGACACCTTTTAAAGCCTGTTGTACATCTTTGTCGTTCTCCGCTAAAACAACTGTGCCATCTACATACAACAAAGTGGATGGTTTAAGGTAGACTTCAACATCATCATCATTGCTTAGGTAATCCTTTATTTCGTCAGAGTAAATTACTCAGACCGTCGTAATAACTACTAATAAAGTTACCAAAGTCATTTAAACAAATAGCAAAGACAACTAGGGACAAATTTTTGCCTTGTCTGACACCTACAATACAATACAAAAGGATGATTTCTCCCGCATATTAACAACACATGATTTCGCATTTTTGCACGTAGAATAAATTACGTTTAATACATTACCATTTATATTACTCGCAACCAATTTAGTCCATAGGGATGTTCTGTCAACCAGGTCTTTTTATAGTCAATAAAAGCATAATATATACGTTTACGCTTATTTAGATAACAGTCAATTTAAGAGTGAAACATAAAAATTTGCATTGTTTAATGATCCCTCCTAAAGCCAGCTTGTTCGTCTTCTAGCAACCCCGAACTATCCAAAAAGTCTTTAATGCGGTTGTGAAGGATCGAGGTGAACAGTTAACCAAGTGAGCTTAGTAGAGTGATGCCTCTATAATTATCAGCATCGTCAGGAGACCCCTTACCTTTATCAATTGGGTAGATTAAACCTAACGTCCAATCCTTGGGCACAATGCCCTTGGATAAACCAAATTAAACATTTTAGTAATTACACCAATAAGAGGAGAGGGACTATATTTCAAAAAATCATTTACGATTAAGTCCACTCCTTGTGCCTCGTTGTGTGTAAGCCCTCTGATTTCGGCCGTAACATCACTTTCAGTGATAGAATCATTCAGGGGATAACTTATTTCAAGTGAATAGAACTTTGGCATCGGAGGAGCGTCATGGACATCGATAACGCCGTTGAGGTTCTTAAAATGAGTTTGGAAATCCTGCGAAAAAATTTTGTGCGATGTTGTCTTAACTGCATGACCTTTATTGATGATATCCCAATACTGTTTAGGATTAGATGACTTTAAATTTCTTATATGTTTGTGCAGTTTGTCGTAGTAAGTCCGCTTTGCCTTACTCAATGTTTTCCTGTATTGTTTTGCTGCAATGCGAAGATCAATACATGTGAAATCATTTCTTTGACTTTTGTACTCCTTTATTCAATTTTACACAAAGGGTTGATTTACCGTAACCAGGTGCTCCTTCCAAAATGCGTCGAGGAGATTTAACTCGAGGATCACACAGTATATCACGGTATGAGTCAAGCTTTTCCCAGCTTTCTGTCAAGCTTATTTCGTCGTTGGTAACCAAAAACTCAATACCACCGTCAACAAACAGATTGTCTACGGAGTACAATAATTCTTTGATGAAAGGAATAGGCTGAACAGTACCATAAAGGTTTTGATACTTTGCTGAGAGTTCCGATTTAAACAGTTTCTTTTGTACTGCAGAAAGTAAAAGGTACACAGAGGATTAACCCACTTGCAAAGTTGACTTGTTTTACTTTATAAAATCGAAAAATAGCAAATAGTTGAAAATTAATATGGTGCTTTAATGTATCTTTGAACTGTCTCTTATTCCACCCGGCCATGATACTGTACCAATGTGAAGTTACGTCATTTCAAATTCTTCACGTCAGACTGCAATCTAAATAGTTACTACATGAGACACTTCTAAACAAGTTGATCTTTCATCTACTGGCCCCGAAGTCACGGCAGTCTGAATTAATGGCGGATTCTCAAATGAAAAAATGGCATTGATTTTATCATAATTGAAATGTGTAATTTAAAACCTTACTTCAACTTTGCTTACGATCACTGAACTCGTTAGTGGATCATAGCCATTGTACATCATTATTTGCCCTAACGTCATCAAGTAAGCATGCAGATGCATCACATCTTTATACGCCTTCATAGGCTTTTCATGAGTGCTTCGTGAATGTATATGATTGTCTTTATGTCAATGCTTCACAAGATTAACGTTGTTTAAATTAAATTACGATCATGACTGCATATAGACTGCTACGAATCGAGCAAGAATCATACAAGAATATTTCTGAATGTTGAGTTTTGATTTTAAGTTGTAGTTTGTCAATCCACTTGTAAAAGTAGTTGCAATTTTGTCATGAAACGTAAAAATATTTAGCATATGATTGCTTTGTTTTCATGTTCATCAAATGCCCCGGTTCTACTAGGTTTAGTGTGTTATATCTAACGTAATTAAACTTTGGAAAGACAGCAGAGAATTTTACTTTTTAACTAGTTCTCTCAATTGTAAACGAGTAGGGAGAAAAGTACTTTAACAATGAAGTAACGATTTAAACAATAAAAGAGATCGTTAACAATGAGTTTCAAACCATTTAAGGTCATTCAACTTTTCATACTTGTGCTGAATCCTTTTCAACGGATTCCAGCTAAAGTTAGTCAGTGATCACCATTACTTTCCAAGATAAGAAGCAAAGTTATCAGACTGCTCTCCTTGATCTGGTGGAGATATCAGTAAGGCAGTTTAGCGGCCTCGAATGCAAATTTGAAATCTTTTGCCTTTTAATAATAGTAACAATAGTAATACTTTATAATAATAGTAATACTTTTTCGAACAATAGTAATACTTTTTCGAAATGATTTTCGTTAACTGTCTTAGATTAACACTGTCTTAGGGCAAACGTAACTCTTAAACATAGGTGAGAAACTTAAACTAACACCTGGTTTGAGGATTGTACAGCCAAATGATGTATAGTACATCAAATTTCGATGAATTCCTAACACTCAACTTTCTGCTTGTAAAGCGGAAACAGCTCCGGCAGTGTAGAGTGTGGAAACACTATTTTAATCTCACTGTAAATAGGCCAAGAAAGATTTTGAAGATTAGGGTGGGGGAGATGCTGCGTGCGATATTGAAGGAAATATGTGATATTGTCTGTACGAAGCGCCTCCACTGGTTTATGCGTAGCGTGTCTTGAAAGTTTTGCCTAAAATGCCTCCCAGACTGCAGAAGTTGACACTTTCCAAGCCTTGTAGGTTACATCTGAACATTCAGTATTTGTACAAATTTATACCTCCGGAAAGAACATTTACAAAAATGTTTAAAGTCACTCTGTCTAAATAATGCTTGATGTAACTATTTAACCAGAAAGCCAAAAGGCTTAGTGATTCCTTGCCGAAAGGGGGGTGCTTTGTTACATTGAGGTTCATCAATCAAATTTATACTTCTCAATTACATCATGTTTTATGATGTGGTCACAATTTGACCCCTTCTCACGTCAGCTCATGTCACATGAACTTTAAACCGAAACTTGAATAACCAAAAAAACTGAAAAAATAAAATATATTAGAAGGGATTTGTCTGTGCTTCCTCCCTTGTAATGAAATGTTTACAAAGTTTCAGGTTTTGACCTCTGGTGACCTCAAATGGCTTCTGACCTCCATGAAAAACAATGGGGTTTTTCCTCGCACCATAACACATCCACATACTTAGTATGAAATCTACCAAAGCTTCCTACCTTGAGATATTAAACAAGGTTTTCAGACTTTGACCCCTGGTGACCCCACATGACCTTTGACCGCTACCAAAAACAGTAGGATTCTTTCTCTCACCATAACACATCCAAATACTTAGTATGAAATCTACCAAAGCTTCTTACCTTGAGATATCGTGCAAACAAGGTTTTCAGACTTTGACCCCAGGTGACCCCAGATGACCTTTGACCTTCACCAAAAACAATAGGATTCTTTCTCTCACCATAACACATCCACACAATTAATATGAAATCTATCCACGATCCCTACCTTGAGATATCGTGTAAACAAGGTTTACGGACTTTAACCCCCGGTGACCCCAAATGACCTTTGACCTTCACCAAAAACAATAGGACTCTTTTTCTCACCATAACACATCCACACAATTAGTATGAAATCTATCCACTTTCCCTAACTTGAGATATCGTTTAAACACGATTTTCAGGCTTTGAGCCCTGGTGGCCTCAAATGACCTTTCACCTCCATCGGAAACAACAGGATTCTTTCTCTCACCATAACACATCCACACAATTGATATGAAATCTATCCAGGCTTCCTAACTTGAGATATCGTGTAAACAAGATTTTCAGACTTTGAGCCCTGGTGACCTCAGATGACCTTAGACCTCCACCAAAAACAATAGGGACCTTTCTCTTACCATAACACATCCACATATTTAATATGAAGTCTATCCACGCTCCCTACCTTGAGATATCGTGTAAACGAGGTTTTAAGACTTCGAGCCCTGGTGACCCCGGATGACATTTGACCTCAACCCTCAAAGAGTGGGGTTCTTCCTCTCACCATAGCACATTTACATACTAAGTATGAAATTTATCCAAGCTTCCTACCTTGAAATATCGTGTAAACATGGTTTTCAGACTTTGACCTCCGGTGACACCAAATGACCTTTGACCTCCACCAAAAATGATAGGGTTTATTTTCTCACCACAATACATCCACATACGAAGTACAAAGTCTATCCAAGCTTTCTACCTTGAGATATCGCGTTAACAATGTTTTCAGTGTTTGACCCCGGTGACTCCAGATGACCTTTGACGTCTCCCAAAAAAGAAAAGGGTAATTGAATTATAAAAATGTATTGTAGCAACTTTTAAGGGTGAACATTTTTACGGAGCTCTTTGTACTTGATTTGATCACAAACATTAAAAGTAGAATTTCAAGTCTAGAATAACAAGAATATTTATTTTGGAGGTTGGAAAATGAATTTCATTCATCTATTCCCCATTTTCGTAGCTTACTCAATGCGCAATGATTTGTGGAGTCCTTCTTGTACAACTCACATGAACTGCTTTGTTTCCTTTTGGAATTAAGATGTCTATAGGACCTTGAAACAATTACAGTTCCCTTGCATTGTATGTTGTACGGAGAGGACTTATATAGCCAAGTCATCCTATAATAGTAAGACAGTGATCATATTTTAGCAGAAGGTACAGTGGCTTTCGAAACCAGAATGCAAGAATGCATTGAGGTTTAGATGATATAGGTTCTGTTCCAAATAGTGCTATGGTGTCCCATATCTTTCAGTCACTGGTTAAATGCTATCTTAACGTGTTGGAAAAATACAGTTTGTGTTCGTATTTAATCTTGGAAATTCTTGGGAAATTTTGCATCTTGACCTCTGGTGACCCCAGATTATCTTGGAAATTCTTGGGATATTTTGTTTTTTGACCTCTGGTGAACCCATGTAATAATCTTGGAAATTCTTGTTAAATTTTGCTTTTTGACCTCTGGTGACCTTAGATGACCTTTGACCTCCACCAAAAACAAAAAGGTCCATCTTCTCACCATAACACATCTACTTCTCACTATGAAATGTATCCGAGCTTCCTACCTGGAGATAACGTGTTAACAAGGTTTTCAGTAATTGACCCCTGGTGACACCAAATGACCTTTGGCCTCCACCAAAAATGATAGGGTTTATCTTCTCACCACAATACATCCACATACGAAGTACGAAATCTATCCAAGCTTTCTACCTTGAGATATCGTGTTAACAATGTTTTCAGTGTTTGACTCCGGTGACCCCAGATGACCTTTGACCTCCACTAAAAACAATAGATATCTTTCTCTTACCACAGCACATCCACATACTACGTACGAAATGTATCCACGTTCCCAACCTTGAAATATCGTGTATACAAAATTTTCAGACTCTGACCCCTGGTGACCCCAAATGGCCTTCGACCTCCACCAAAAACAGTAGGCATCATTTACTTAATATGGGCAATCTACATGCCAAGTATGAGATCCCTCAGAGTTACCCTTCTTGAGACATCGTGTAAACAAGCTAAAGCGTCACATACACACACACACACACACATACACACTCACGCACAGTTGTGCTTTACAGACTGTTTAAGGACCTCATTGTTTTCTCTATTGTGTTTCCTTCCTTAACCCTAACTTTAACAATAGACTTCTATTGTTAAACTTCTGAGGACATGAGAAATCTATTGTATTTCCTTCTAAGTACCTGAAATCTATTGTTTAGGTCCTCAATCTGAATGGAAAGGAAGTGCGACATTACCATCGCATAGATTCCTTGCCTGCCTTCGGCAAGGAATCAAAGACAGCCAGAAGTTTGACAAGGAATGCTGGTCCATGAAAGATGTGTATATTTGCAGATATGGTGGTAAGGTGTTAGGAGGAAGGTAACCCCTATCCCCTTTCAAGGAACATTTTTTAATTCTAATAATGCCTTTATGTAAAATGGTAGGATTTACATAAATGTTTGAACCACACAACTGGTTTTTAATTTAAGAATTTTAATACACTGAGTTTGACAGGAAGGTAGGGTAGCCTATTGCCATGTTTATTAAATTATCCATCGCAAGGATATGATTTTCAGGAAACAAATCCAAGGAACATGATTTCATTTTGTTGTTTCATGAAAGGTCAGGGTCTGTACCTGAGTCTTGAGTTTAATTAGAACAGTAGTGTACATAGGATCGAAGACACTTGAGTAGGCATCCGTGAGGAAGGGTTTTAGTGCTGGGGTTTCCACCCCCCCCCCCTTTAAAAAGAAAGAGCAGTAGCTCCAAGTTTATTTGGAAAAATCTCCTTCATCCTTCAAATTTCATTTTATTTCCTTTATAAATATTTTTGAAGAATATCCAGACAAAACTGTTGTACATTGAAGGTAAACCAAGAATTTTTCTGCATGAATTGAACCATCCAGTAGCAAAAGTATCATCATATGAGTTACACAGAGCCATTCATGAATCTGCTACTAGGCCTACATCATGTATTCTTGACGCAAGTCTGAGGTTGGACTTGTACCTCTAGTTTTCGAAAAATATTCTTCGGCAGAATAACTTATTGCTTTATGTTCTGTGTAAATGGTCATCAGGCATGGAGAGAAACTGTGGCATTTGCTCGCGAAGCATTAGAATTGTAAAATTTAACGCCTAACCGTTGAAAATTCGAATACGTTGTAAATGGTATGAAAGAAAAACAATAGAAGTTCAAGGTTAAGCAAGCGTAACGCACGGAAACGTTGCTAGTGTTTGAAAGATTTGCAAACATATTGATGGTTTGCAAACGACTTGCAATAGGAAAATATTAAAACAGATCCATGAATCAATCGATAACAGATTTTACCTGCCACCTACAGAAAGTTATTGCTTAGACTCCTTTTGGGTTTATTTTAAATATTTTTGGAAATCAACGGAAAGAAGCACGCGTCCCCTTCATTCCCACCCCCTTGCTGAAGCAACTACATAATATCTTTTAGAAATTCTTCTTATTCTTCTGAAATTTTTCTAGAGGTGTAACTGCAGTCCCAAAGGCTTGAAATGGCCCAGGGGTTCTTCTCTGGCCGTAAATGTGTGTCCAGGAGTAATTTGAAATATCTTCACATGCATTTGATTACACACATCAGAGCAGAGTCATTATCGGCGTAAATGTCCAATGCAGTTATTTCAAACTTACGTACAGTTTCTTGTTTGGATATGTATGGTGCAGGTTGATCAGATATGCGTGTTATGCATAATCAGTGGCGTAGCTAGGTACTTTTCGTGGGGGGCAAAAGCAAAAAAGTTCCGACAGATTATTATCTTGATAGTTGTACGATTCGAAATTCTGAGGATTTTTTTTTTTTTTTTTTTGCTTTCCGGGCAATTTTGAGACCGACTTTTGATTTTCACGTTGACATATCGATGTGTAATTCTGCTTAAAAACATAAGAAGTGTTGTAAGTGTTTATTTATTTCCGACAGAGACTAGAAAGTTCCGACAGAGGCCTTCGGAGGCTTTGTGGGGAGGGCGACCGCCCCCTGCCCCTTCTAGCTACGCCACTGTGCATAATATAAAAAAAAAGAAAATGGGTGAATTGGCAATTAGTTTTTTGGTGATTAATTTTTGTATTCTTACCTTCATAGTCATTCAGTTTCATCATAGGAATACACTGTGTAATGGAAGAAAATTCCAAAGAAAAAACAATAAATCACTCATTAAAATAGTGACATTGAATAGAAACGAGCTTTAAAACTGTCTTAACATATTTGTACAGAAATCATCTTTTTTTCTGTTGTCACTTTTCACATCTCTGAAAAAATAGTAGTACGTATCCACGTATATTTAAACGGAGCATTTAAAGAAAATATTTCTATTTAACAGTCTTGAAAAATGTTTCCCCGTACCCCCTTTCCTTCACCTGAAATACATTCCAACTGAGGGCCTCGGGGAAGATTAGCTTTGGCTTACCTAGTTTTACCCTCTTTTAAGCAAATTTTAAATAAAATAGAAAAAAATTCCCCTGACACCTTTCAAACCAGATAATTCCAACCTAAGACAGTTCCAACTTTTTTTGGTGGGTACGTTGTTTGAAGGATAATTTTCATGGGTAGTATTTGTTCTGGGTCGGAATTTCGAGAAGAAATTGATGGAAATCATCCAAGGCTTATTGTCCGAGGGGAGATCGTCCGGGTAAAAGTCGTCCTGGAAAGTTGTCCGGTCACGCTTTAAAACATTTTCGGTGGGTGTAGGGTGCCTCAGACATTCAGATCTTAGTAACCTAGAAAAGGTCTGTAAAAGTGATGAACTCATAAAATGCTCAATCTGCAATCTGGTTCTATTTCCTCGTCTAAAGGTGAAATACAACGGATGCATGCAATGTTTGCTTTCTGCAGTGAGAGTCTGACGCACCAACAGTTAATAATAATTTCTCTCAGTAGCTGCAAATTCTTTTATGAGTTCCTATACATATTAGTGCCCATTGATTCTCCAAGTATGTCTATTCCACCAATAGGCTTTGCATGAAATGGTATTACATAAACATTCCTCCCCTCCCAATCTCCTCCCTCGCTTCTTCCCTCTACCCCAGTTTGAAACTATCAAGACACCTGTAGCCCCTGTCGAGACTTGAGTTGCTGGCCCCATCCTAAAAAAGACCCCCTTCTCCGAACCCCGACCTGCACCTGCTGTTTTGCAATGATACCGAGAGAGGCTGAGGTCTCCCTGTCAAAGATACTGCTTGGTAGTGGTCGATATAAATTTCTTAGAAGTCGCCCGGAGACAACATTCAAGTTCTTTCGTGGCAGACATGTGATATTTTTGCAGTTTCGAGCAAAGCGACCAGCCTCCAATAGGAAGGTATTACCGTCGTTTTATGCCAATCGATAATGCAAGTAGTAACAATAGGCAGAAAACCGTCTGAAGTCATTGATATATTTACCGTTTCCGCTTCTATCGAACAGCCTGCTGCTAAAAGTTTCTTGCGAGCTAATGGCCAAAGAAAACGATAATTGATTAATAAAAATGTATTGTAGCAACTTTTAGGGGTAACCTGTTTCCTAGCTCTTTGTACTTGATTTGATCACAAACACTTAAAGGGGACCTAAAGTCTAGAATTACAAGAATATATATTTTGGAGTTTGGAAAATGAATTTCATTCATGCAACTCCCATTTTCATAGCTTGCTCCATTGCTGAGATATAAAATGTTGAAATTTGTTCACTTGATTTGACATAGTCAATTGCGCAATAATTTGTGGAGTTCTTCTTGTACAACTCACATCAACTGCTTTTGTTTCCTTTTGAAATTAAGATGTTTATAGGACCTTGAAACAATCACAGTTCCCTTGCATGGTATGTTGTACCGAGAGGACTTATATAGCCAAGTCACCCTATAACAGTAATACAGTGATCACATTTTGGCACAAGGTACAGCAAGAATGCATTGATGTTTCGATGATACATGTTCTGTTCCAGATAATGCCATGATGTCCCATATCTTTCAGTCACTTGTTAAATGCTATCTTAACGTGTTGGAAAAATACAGTTTGTGTTCGTATTTAATCTTAGGAATTATAGGGAAATTTTGCGTCTTGACCTCTGGTCACCCCAGATGGTCTCGGGAATTCTTGGGAAATTTTGCTTTTTGACCTCTGGTGACCCGAGATGACCTTTGACCTCCACCAAAACAAAGGGTCCATCTTCTCACCATAACACATCCACATTCTAACTACGAAATCTATCCGAGCTTCCTACCTAGAGATAACGTGTTAAAAAGTCTTTCAGTGTTTGACCCTTGGTGACACCAAATGACCTTTGACCTCCACCAAAACTGATTGGGTTCATCTTCTTACCACAATACATCCACATACAAAGTACGAAATCTATCCAAGATTACTACCTTGAGATATCGTGTTAACAAGGTTTTCAGTGTTTGACCCCTGTGAGCCCAGATGACCGTTGACGTCAAAAAAAGAAAAGGGTTCTTTGTCTTACCACAACGCATCCACAAACGAAGTGTGAAATCTATCCAAGCTTTTAACCTTGAGATATCGTGTTAACGAGCTTTTCACTGTTTGACCCTCGGGGACCCCAGATGACCTTTGACGTACAGGTTCTTTGTCTTAACGTATCGCATCCTCATACTACTATAAAATCTATCCAAACTTCCTACCTTGGAAGCTGTGTTAACAAGGTTTCAAACCTTGATTCCCGGTGACCCTAGATGACGTTTCACCTCCACCAAAAACAATAGGATTCATTTTCTTACCGTAAAGCATTTACATACTAAGTATGAAATACATCCAAGCTTCCTGCCTTGAGATATCGTGTTAAAAAGGTTTTCAGTGTTTGACCCCCGTGACCCCAGATGACCTTTGACCTCACCAAAAACAACAGGGTCCATCTTCTTACTATAACGTATCAACATACTAAATATGAAATCAATCCAAGCTTCTTAACTTGAAATATCGTGTTAACAAGGTTTTCAGAGTTTGACCTCTGGTAACCCTAGATGACCTTTGACCTCCACCAAAAACAACAGGGTCCATCTTCTTACTATAACGTATCAACATACTACATATGAAATCTATCCAAGCTTCTTAACTTGAAATATCGTGTTAACAAGGTTTTCAGAAATTAACCTCTGGTGACCCTAGATGACCTTGACCTCCACCAAAAACAATAGGGTTCATCTTCTAACCATAACGCATCCACACACAAAGTATGAGATACATCCAAGCTTTCTATCTGGAGATATCGTGTTAACAAGGTTTTCAGTGTTTGACCACGGTGATCCCAGATGACCTTTGACCTCCACCAAACACTATAGGGTTCTTCCTCCCAACATGGGGCACATATGTACTAAGTTTGACAACTGTCAGAAATTCTCTTCTCGAGATATCGTGTTAACGAGCAGTGTCACAAACACGCATACACACGCACACATACACCTTCATACACATACATACACACGCCATGAATGCATAGGTTTCTCTTATCATTGAAACCAAAAAGTAATTTGAAGTCCAAATTATTCTCTCAAAAATGTAATTTAGGCTATAGTATAGAATTTTCTCGCTTGTAAATTTCTAAAACATGAGATATCAAAATTTGGAATGTTTAAAGGCAACTTAAAATACCCAGAAAGTGCCACTTCCTGCAATCTGGGAGGCATTTTTTTGGTCAAAATTTTCTCGGTACTCTCTGCGCCAACTCATGGTGGCGCTCCGCTTAGATAGTGTCGGGGCATATTTTGGCCCCCCTATAAATACAATCCCCGACAAGCCCCTGCTTCGCGGGTATCCTTCATATGCGCTAACTGCCCAAATAATAATTCAAAGAGGGCAGGACGTGCTTGGGATTATTGCAAAACTTCGCGAAAATTTCGCGATTGCTCATCCTAGCCCCCAACCCTCAAAACCGCAGTATCAACATTTGATTAACTGCAGCGGCAAAGGTTACTATCTGCGCATGCTTGTACATGTATGTACCACCCACAGGACAGACTATAGTCTTCACGTGTGTTATAGTAACCATTGGTGTCCGTGGGCTATGTATGTATACGTACCATAAACATGCAGTTACCAATTGGGTGCAGGCAGTACAGGATTAAAAGTGTGCACTGCGTATGCGTATCACACACAAACACATACATGCACACACATGCAGTAAATTATTACATAGACTAGCACAATAACACATGATAAAGTCAAATATGGCTCTGTGGGCGGTACATACAAGTAAAGACATGCGCAGATATTAACCTTCACCGCTGCAGTTATTCGCACGTTGCTGTATTTTAAAGCAATCGAATGGCATTTAGTCCTGGCTATTATGAAACAAATGGGCTAATTGCAATTTTTAAGGTCTCTTTAGTGTTTATTCTGTGTTATTTGTAAACGGGCAATTGCTATGTAAAATGAATGCAAACATGATTGAATTTCCGCAACAACATTTATTTTTCTGCTCTGTTCGAGCGCATTCATCTTGTACTCTTGTTATCCTATCCTAAGTTTCCATAGAACAAAGTGAGTGTAAGTTCTGCAAAACTCCGTATAAACTCTACGACCCTCCACCCCCTCGATCATCGGCAATCAGGCTGCATCTTGAAAAAAAATCAACCGGTGGTTAGTCCAAATTACGCCTTATTTTGAAAAAAAATATAGACAAACTGCGATTTTATGGTCTGTTAAGTGCGCATGTGTGCAACTTGTAGACAGAAGAATGCTTTATTCTGGTGCCCACAGTCGTATACCTGCTCCAGGACTTCCAGGGGCTTCATCCCCTGGCCCCTACAGAGGGACATTACTAAAATGGGCCCTAGGGCTGGCAACTGAGCCCCACTTCAAATACGATCTCATAATCCTATACTATGAAAGTACTACCTCGGAACTGGTATTTCCATGACAAAATCGACCTTGCTATTGTAGTAGATAAATGAAAAAGGGTGCAACAAGGTCAAATTGACATTGACAAATGTTAAACTGCGTTTTGGCAAGGAATTCCTTATAACGAGGTTTATGAGTTGACTGTTCTTGACACAAATATTTTGTCGAGAATGTAATCAATATTTGTCGGGAAAAGGTCAAAAATGCCCACTCATCGATCATTGGGGAAGCCCCTGTGCGCCCTTAATGAAAACTCCCGGATAAGCCACGGCCACGTCTTTGAAAACATTGCTAATCTCAATATTATCTGAAAATACTTGCGTATTCATAAATATCAACATTTTCAGTGAGTGTTTTTCTGTCATACTTAAGAGGTATTAACCCTTGAGCATATACCTGCAAGAAATGTATCAAAAGCGATCAAAACATTCAAAACAAACATCAAAAGCATTCAGAGGAAAACATTTACACAACATACAAAACCAAGTTACTGTACCTGTACATATGTAGATAGGTATAAAAAGAAGTAAAAGAACTGCTAGTACAGGAGCAATAATCCAGTAATGGCGTTTTTCTTCTGATCCATCTTTGGTGTTATGGGAAGTCTTTTCTGTAGATGTCATTCTATCTGTAATTTGATGAAAAGTCACTTACTTAAAAACTTGTAACATTTGTTACCGTACTACTAAGCCGCAATGCTAGGCCGTCACCAAGCAACTATATCACAAGGTTCGCGTATTAACGTTCAAGGAGAGAAGGAGGAAGGCCGGGAACAAAATCAAAGCTAGGTTCTGTAGCGGTATGCAGATTATAATAACAAGATAAATTGTGAAACGACACACCGTTTGAACGATATTATCCTCTTAGACTGCATGTCCGCAAGAAAAGCATGCACCAAGCGTTCATTGCCTAGTGACCCCGTAAACCACAAACGAATTGTCCGATAGAGTACCCATGCATGGGTGACCTGGACAGCTTAGACAATATGATGGCGGTGTAGAACGGCAGTAAGCCAGTGGTATCATCTCAAATTGACCATTGGTTGCATCTTTATTAATAGACGGTGGGCCGAAGCCCCAAATTCCCTTTTTCGTGATCCCTCTCAAGGAAGTACGTGTAAAGTTGCTCAAAACAATCGTAAAAAATATATAAGTAACATGACATTATGTATTTCCACCTGCAAAAGTTGCACAATTGGGAGATATTGAGTAAAATATAGCCGTTCACAAACGTGTCAAAAGATTGCGCAAGATTACGTGTTAACAACCGAAATCAGATCAACTAGAGTACCAGATGACCTTGATTGAATGCACACATTACGGGTAGTACATCATCAATAAGTCCTCTGCCGACTGCATGGTCAAGTGGTTACAACACCCGACTTGCAGCCGGAAGGTCTGGGGTTCGACTCCTGGCCGGTTCATACCAAAGACTTTAAAAGTGGAACTTACTGCCATTGTGCTTGGTGCTCAGCATAAGCAATGGAGTAGGGAAAACAAGCCAGTGAGCCACAACTAGGAAAAACGCCGTGAACGGCCCGACTTAAACCAATTGATTAGAAACTGAGCCGTTAAACCTCATCTACTGTAACTCTAACTCAATAAGTCCTCTACTGACTTACACACTAACTGGAGTCCGTTTTGTGGCCCTTGTAGAAGTTTTCAACGGTCGCAAGCTACCCACCCCTCACATGAAAGCTCACGAGTAGGCTTTTCATTATCTACGTTGAAAGTTTTTGCTTATGTTTTACAAATTTCATGGATTATGAGTTTCATGGATAATTCTAACGATGGCTACTGGAAAACTTTCTTCATTGCTTGTCTCCTTTCAGAAAAGAGTTTTTGTTTAATTGTAACTTCAGGACAAGTGATGTAATTCAATTGACAATGTATTTATAAAAGAAGTATGTGTAGCTTGTTCGATGGCTTCATTCATCATACAAAAACTTTATAAATCTGATTATCTGGAGCAATTATTACGTTAACAATTAATAACTCAACTTTCTATTTCTAAAAGCTACATGAAGGCGGATTATTATACGTCAAGAATTTTTTTAGAGACACTGGCCCTCCAATTTCTTATGCTGAGTTCTAAAACAAATTTATTGTTACAAGATTCCCTTTTATAAACTAAGTTCTTTGGTTTGCTTTCAGTTATTCCGCCCTTATGGAAAAGTTCATTTCAACTTGAGGACCACCTAGTAAATGCTATTCCAAATACCTGTTAGCTCTCAAGGCAAATCTTCTTATTCGCCATATATCTCTTCCTCCACGTACAGTCTTTAAACAGAATATACTATTTAACCTTAATGATAACGACTTGAAAATCATTTTTAGAATCCCCTTTTATAGTCTTCTTAAGACCAAGTCAAGGATTTTCAATTTAAATCTCTTCACCTTTTGCTAGCCACCAATAGGCCCTGCATTTCATGAAAAAAATATGCAGAGCCCTATCTGCACTTTTGTAAAGTAGCAACTGAGACTATTAAACATTAATTTTGGGACTGTCACAAAGGCGGCGATTTGTTTTCAATATAGGGGGGGGGGGGTATGACCCCATTTTCAAATAATTTGCTGTGTGAAAAATCAAAGGCAATGGGCGATTTCTTAAATATTGGGGGAACATGTCACCCCTGTCCCCCCGGGATCGCCGCCCATTGACTGTCACGTTACTGCTGGCTTTATATCAGATTCGGAATAACTATTCATATTATGACTTTTTTGTTACAATCTGTTGTTAGAGCACCCCGCGAACTTGTACAGTTTTCACTGTAAGTATGATGTAAAATTATAGTTAAACAAAATTTTGCAAAAAATGTATAGATTCTTTTATAAAATGAAATTTATTCTCAAAGTTGAAACTTACATTTATTCCAAACTCTGCACGCCCAGGAACACGTCAAGAAAATTTATTATTCTCAAAGAATGTTTTGTTTCCAAGCCCTTTTACATAACTATTGGACTGTTATTTATGTTACGTTTGTTTATGTAACTGAATCGTCTGCCTTTGTAAATGAACTCTTTGATTTATTGTGTATCGTACCTTACACTTGTTGCTGATTTTTGATGGTTAATTAAATACGAGTAGTGTCTATAGGTATTGGCGTGTGAAATCGTATATATTTTAATCTCTGACAGATAAACGTTTGTAACTTTGTTAATACTGAATTGCTCATATATTGTACTGAATAGAGAAATTGAACCGAAACCAATTATTTGTGCCATTTACGTGTGTATCAAGAAAAATGAGATAAAAAAGGGTTCTGTTAATACACATCAGCCGAAAGAAAATGGTTGCGTACATCTACATTTGAGATGTTTGACTTTGTGCAGCGTAAATACCTCCTCAAAATTGGCACAGGTCAAAATGTGTGTGGTTGCTATTGTAGGCATGTTCTGACAAAGTAGAACTTTCCACCTTACCTTGTTCTGTAGCGATCTTGTGCTCATCTATACATACTTTCAAGAGGACTTTTGACTGGGCAATTCACTGTTCCTCACAACTTCTTGAGACAGAGTATTGTAAGCACACGAAGCATGATCTTTTGGCAAGGGGTCCTTAGAAAGACTGACAATATCCCGTAACTTGTTTGAACAAGAATAAAATCTTAAAACTCCTGACTCTTTGTCACTTAATTTGGTTTTGTGATGACCCATGTCTGTCTTTTATGCTAATATATAAAGATTATATTAACCTGAGAGATTTACCAACTCCTTCCAAAGTTGATGTCGGATAAGCATGCTAAGACGGCTATTCGAAACATATAAATTACTCCTGAAATAACATAGGCGTAGTAAAAGGGGACACCGGGGCAACCGCCCCCACTGTCAAGGGTTGAGACGAGAACCCGTTTTCGCCCCGGACTCTCAAGTATTAGTACCGTGATTTATATTGCCTACAGCACGCCATGTTTTTTGTTTTCACTACACCCTCACTTGTCCTGCACATTACGTATTCAGAGCATTCATTATTGAAAACTTAAATCTTTTAGCGCTTCGATGGCGATATTATCGCTCTATTTCCCTCTATGTATGACAAATGACGGTCCAACCTAATGTTATTTCTAATGTTTATTAGTTTTTCACAGGAAAAGGTAATGAAACTTTAATTCATCTTTTGGAAATGTACTAAATTTTACAGCATGAGATTTCAGAATTAAGAATATTAAAATGCACTAAACAGTTCTTGGAAGTGCCATTTCCTGCAATATGGGAGGCATATTTGGCATTAACATTCATGCTGGCGCTATAAGTAGGAAGTATTACAAACCATCCCCTTTTCACTGACCACACATTTTCATCTCGCCCCCACTCCAAAGTAAATAACCCTATGCCAGAGAATATTTTTCTATAATAAAGTAGGCAAAATTTATTACCTGAAGCATTGATCTTAGTTCTCAAGAAGTTATGCAAGCTTCATCTTTATCCTTAACGTAGGCCTACCTTTAACAACAAGGTCAAAATTCGTTGACAGCAAAAGTTGTTGTATATCTGTTTCAATCACTCTACACTGAATCGTCATTCTTGCTTGAGTAGCGTCGTTCAGGCGATATTTCGATATTAAAGATATGTCCAACACATCACCGTTGTTTTTAATGGTGAGTTCATTGTCATAAAAATGCACTGATGGTGATGTCTTTTCATGCAATGGTCTAAACTCTATGTTTACTTCTGGACGAATCCCTCTGACGCTGCACTGTAAACGTCCCTCCGGCTGTGCCTCAAGAACACAGTACTGCTGATGATCACATCCATCAACTACCAGGTAAGTGGGAACAGGAAGTGCTAAATGAAAGGTTAAATCCAAATTTCTAAGAAACTTCTAAGAACTTAGAAAAATTTCATTTTTATCTGTTTGAGCATTATCTACATTATTAGGTCAAAAAATCTAGAATATATATATATATATGTTGATATATATCTTTATCTATCTATATCTATATATATATATATATATAATATATATATATATATATATATATATATATATATATATATATATATATATATATATATATATATATATATATATATATATAAAACATATATAACCATCTTTCAAAAATTTGTAACTTCATTACGATTCCTATCATAGCAGACGTACATTGGATAATATGCCTATTGTCAGGCTTTACGTAACTATCAAATCCATTTGCTCACAGGAAAAGGCTCTTCGAAGGAATTTAGCGGAGATTCTAGAACATAATCTTAGTGAGCGTGGTTACCCCCGCTCTAAAAAGAGGAAAAATAGATAAAACCAGCAAAGTTTTGCAAAGTAGTCCTTATTTTCCTAGTTAAAACGAAAATCAGAAACAAGTTTTGGCCCCCTTAGTGACTACTTGTAAACCACGCCTTCCGCCTCTTTCTCATATATTATCTAAACATTTTTCCATTTTACAAATGTCTAAAACATTTAAAGATAAGTTTGAATCTCCTCCTGCCGTAGTCTATAGACAGCCCCTTAACAAACTGTATTGACTGTAACAAACAATACGTTGGAGGGGCAGGGCTGGAGCTACGAAGTGGACACCGAGGCCACAGGCAGGAATTTCGTAAACATAATACTCCTTTAAGCCCCTTGACACTGGAGCTACGTCAATGGAGTTGCCGCCACGTCAAAGGCCTAGAGTGTAATTTGAGGACTTAATGGGAACTTTCATTAACGTGGCGTGATCTTCATGGTCTTTAGAGAGTATTTTTCTGCTACATCTATTTTGAACATCTTGAAAATTTACGTAGCGCGGACGTAGTCCAAACAGGATGCAGTGACAACTTACTAGCAACCCCACGTGCGTAATCTGGACGTAGTGTAGTACAGAAGGATAGAACGTAGCAACGACTCAGCGACGTCACCAAAGCCAACTGACCGCCCCGTAGGCGTGGCCTAATGGCACTATGTTCTCCTCACGTCAGCGCTAGGTTCATTTTACGCTAAAGAAGACTTTGTTACGTTAATACTACGTAAAGGCTGGGCTGTACAAGTTCATGGCAAGTTCCCACTACAGCAATGGAGTTTTTATGACACCAACCCTCCAAAAGAACAGAACCATATTACGGCCGTACCACTTTTGATCCAAAACCATGTTTGTGAACACACTGGGCATCAGTTCTCTTCAAAATATGAATCTAGACATGCATAATAATGCGATTGTTCAGCAATTTGTTGTGATCTTGAATCAACAGATTTTAGATGAACAACTAAAACTGATTATTCTTAGAAAAAGAAATAAAAGGAAAGGAAAGAAATCCAGATTTTGCTGGGTGCGTCCATGGCTGCATGCTGAAAGAAGACTTCTTTATGTTCATTATGACCGACTGCTTGCAGAACCGAGAATGGAGGATCAGAGGTCCTTTTTTAGTACCTTACAGGCATGATGTTGAAAATGTCTGCCCAATGTATTCGTGGGATGCACTTGCACCGCTGGAGGATAAATACTCTGGTGTTACAGAGAGCAGACGCACTGTTGTCGCAGTAACAATGAGTCTCGGGCAGCGCAAACGTAGCGGAGACGTACTGGAAACGTTCGAGGCGTAGCACGTGCCGCATTCCTTGCGTAGATAGAACGCAGTGGGAACCCCGCCAACGCAGTAGGAAATTCGTGAGCGCAGCAAGAACGTATCAGCGACTTGACACTAACGTAACCTGAACGGGGGCTTTTAGAAAATCTGCTAGGAATTTTTCAGAGACCAAGAAGTTGTCACTACGTTTTACTAATTTTTCCCTAAAATCGGAGAGCGTAGTGCTATCTTCGTCCAGTGTGAAGGTATATTAGGAAAGCACTTTGAAAACTGTAGGGATTTTGAGCTCATTGGGGTTGGAAAAAGTCAAGAATAATTGTAAAAGGATTCGAGAAGAAGTTGAACTTAAATGGATTTAACGATTAAATATGTTAAAACGAGAGGGAATAAATGGAAAAGAAGTCAAGCTTAGCGGGCTTATAGGCTCTCCGTTTAGAGTATTTTATCTGCATTTTGTGTAGATTTTACCATCAGTTTACTTACCTACGTGAACAAGAAAAGACGAGCTTTTCGAAACGTCGTTGAAGTATGCTCACTTGCCATTTATCGAAGTCTTACCACTGTACCATGTTGTATTGAAATCCATTTCTCGTTGGTTTTTATTAAATTTTAACGGATTTTCTATTTGCATATATATATATATATATATATATATATATATATATATATATATATATATATAACGCTAATTCCCACCTTAAGGGGAAATTGTTATATCTGCTTGTACATAGGGCGAAAAAAAGATAATAAAATACATAACAAATAAATTCGCCCTAACGTCTAAACATATAAATTAACGTTATTTCAATGGCCAGCCATCCGTTCGTGTTCAAAGCTAGGTGTCCGTAAATTTGACAACTTTGAAGTAATGGCATCTAGTTTGTAAATCTAAGAGGGCGCCCTTCTAAGTTTACGTATTCCTATAGAAAAAGTGTGTGGAAACGTTAAGGCGAAACTTATATTTCACCCGAAAATTTTTTTCCCCTTAAGGTCGACTTTTCAACAACAACTTTCCCCCTAAGTGCCGAATTAGAGAAATATATATTTCTCTAATTCGGCACTTAGGGGGAAAGTTGTTGTTGAAAAGTCGACCTTAAGGGGAAAAAAAAATTCGGGTGAAATATAAGTTTCGCCTTAACGTTTCCACACACTTTTTCTATAGGAATACGTAAACTTACAAGGGCGCCCTCTTAGATTTACAAACTAGATGCCATTACTTCAAAGTTGTCAAATTTACGGACACCTAGCTGTTAACACGAACGGATGGCTGCCCATTGAAATAACGTTAATTATATTTTTAGACGTTAAGGCGAATTTATTTCTTATGTATTTTATTATCATTTTCTCGCCCTATGTACAAGCAGATATAACAATTTCCCCTTAAGGTGGGAATTAGCGTTATATATATATATATATATGTATATATATATATTCTTAACAAAGTAAACCAGTCAATGGTAGAGTGCTCAACCTATGAAGGGAGCTTCAATATTGAAAGGTTGGGACTACAGGGTAACTACAAGGTAGCTTTACAGCACTGTTTTGTAAGGGCCCAGTGTAGTAAGTCCTCACTCTTCAGAAGCCTGATATAGAATGGTGTCAACAAAGGTTTGGCATTTGTTTTGTATGTGTCCGTTTTTAACCGTACATTGGGTGTCATGCTCGTCTTTTGAAGCACGGACACGACCAATCAGAGTGAACAAAGATACGCTACCTATTTGAATAATTGCACAGCAGGTGTTTATTTCTGTGTCTGCAGGAGCTTATGAGTTCGTTTCCTTTGTTAAGAGTGGCTAAGGAAGGTTTGTGTATGATGAAGAACTTTTCTTCGAGGCAGAGGTTGCAAGTTTTAGATGATGTAGTGTAGGCACTGGCTTTGCTTATAAGTTTCACTTCACAGTGCGCTCGACCTTAGCATCCTTAAGCTTCCAAATGTATTCGCTGAGTGTAGTTGCATTTCTTTTGTCTTTGTGATTGAAGCTAATCTTATGTATTTTATTTTTTCTTCGCCGGTTGTATTGGCGGTACACCGATTTCGCCTAACAGGACGATCTAGCGTTATATATATATATATATATATATATATATATATATATATATTTATATATAGATATCAGATTGGATTACACCTCAGGGCGAAAGTTCATGCTAATTCATCGACATTAAGGCGACACCTGACATTAAGGCGACAGTTGTGTGTCGCCTTAATGTTTTAGGTACCATTTAGAAAAACATCTTTTTTTGTCGGAAATAAGCTTGACTTGTTTGTCTTGCTCTAAAAAGTATCTCTACCAAATTTTGTTAGGGTAGGGTTAGAAAATTTGAAATTTTAGTGTACAAGTCAATGTAACTGTCGCCCTAAGGTGCAATCCATGTCGGTTATTTTATATATATATATACATACATACATACATACATACATACATACATACATACATACATACATACATACATACATACATACATACATACATACATACATACATACATACATACATACATACATACATACATACATACATACATACATACATACATACATACATACATACATACATACATACATACATACATACATACATACATACATACATACATACATACATACATACATACATACATACATACATACATACATACATACATACATACATACATACATACATACATACATACATACATACATACATACATACATACATATATAATAAATCCGTATTTTTTGAAAGTTACTCATGAAAACGTGTTTTACATTGAAAGCTTTGTGGTGCCCTCTTCATACTTTGCATATTCCACAATCTTCAAAATGAATAACATCAGGATACTTACCGAACACAACCACTTCATATATGACAACGCCATCTTCAAGACCATTACCATTGATACACCTATACACGCCTTCGTGTTGTGTATTGACATCGTTCACAACCAGCATTCCGGAAGCTTTCACAGTGTAATCGTCCTCACCTATTTGAGTCTGAAAGTTGCCCCCAGACAACACCGCAACTACAACATTAAAAAATGCACGTTCGGCGTAATGTTTCCTCTGCCAAACAAGGTAGCCCATCTGGTTAACAGTACAGTTTAATTCCAGTTTGTCATTGATTTCAACATTCTTCTTCACTGCTGAGACAGGAAAGGCAATTTCACTATTCTGAATAAGGACGAAGGACTCATAAGTTTCAAGTAATCCAGGTGGACTAGTTGCCTTACACACGAGAAGGGTCAACCGAGATGTATAAACAAATGGGTTGGTTGTTGTTACGAGGGATGTGAAGAATGAAAGGGATTTATTGCTGATTGATAAATAAGATGATATATTTAGGTCCTCGCTATTTGATCTGACAATCCACATAAGAGGCACAGCTGGCCGAGCGTCTTGAATGATGCATGATATTTCGGAATGTTGATCAAGTATCTGGAAGCATATTTCACTTGCGTTGTTACATCCTGAAATACGCGGCAAAGGGATGAACGCAGGCGCTGTGAATACAGAAACAACAGTATATACACCTGAAGGAAATTTTATTAAAGTAAATCTCTTACCTGCATTCTTGGTCAGTGTTTGCATGCTTAAAAACAGCATTAATTTTGTGTTGAAGAACACTTAGTAAATTATAAACCAGAATGATGCAAATGCAAGGTACAATATTGTTCGGTTTAGATGAAGCATGCCATTTAATACTCTACAGGAATAGCATTATCATTACAGGAACTTGTTTGGGGCTCGCACTATTCTGAAAGTTAGCGAGCAGTCAGTGATATGTAACACTATATACAGTATGTGTACTCGTTTCCATTACAATACGTTACTGTGTTTATTAACACCCTGCGCTTCAAGAAAGACCTCACTACATGTTTCGGAAGACAATAGTTTTGCCTTCAGATAACTTCAATGATTTCAGACGATGAAAGACCCTTCTTTAAACTTTATGCAATGGACTAATTGAGTTCGAAGACATAAAATAAACCCTGTTTCACACGAATTTGTCCAGTAAACACTTACCAACAACTGACACATTCACTGTATAGCGAATCAAAGCGCTGGAAGGCGTCTCAAGAACAATTGCTGTGTATGTTCCCTCGTGTTCCAACGTGACATTAGTTATGATTAGTGCACCATTTGAATCAATATCAAACTCTCCTGAAAGGAATCCCTGTCCACCTTTAACGGAATCCAGCAAAGTTACAACAGCTTCTTCGTGGAAAACATCGGTTGAATCATACCAAAACAGATTATAAAGACTTTCCGGGAACAAACAGTCAACTTTTCCAGTTGATTTAATTTCTATGTACTGGGGTGATTGACAGACGGAACTGAAACTCACTCCTGTAATTTCATATACGAAAAGAGCAATTAATGTGTAGAACAAATATTTCTATTGGGCAGACCTAGTAAATATTACAAGACTTTCGAAGTTTTACTTTTATGAATTTGTATTTCCTATGGATTGTGAAAAAACAGTTCCATATTTCCAAGGGTATTTTCGTCTGGATTGAACTGTTATATGCGTTTGGTTTGCGCGTACCTTTGCATGCCAAGATAATCCCACAGAACTTTACGGTCGTAAGAGTTTGCAATGAATTGGGAAAGTCTGGCAATGAATTGGGAGATATGCCCTTCACTGCCACTTAGTTATTTTATGGACTTCTTAAGGATGAGTGGTACTGGGTATATTATGACACAGGGGTTTCTTCAAAAGAACACCTTTGTCAATAATATTATTGTAAAAATCAGATTTTATGGAAAAATTACACCTTCCTCGATTTAAATTTTGTTAAATTAAAGCCCCCAGAACGCTATTAATGATAAAAGAAAAGTAAGCAATAAATCACAATAACTTAACACCTGTTCGACAGCTATTAAACTTACTCCCTGCCGTCAAGAGAGTTGGCACCACAGAATTCTGTGGTTGTAAACGACTTGGTAAATAAAGTGGAATATTGAAAAACGATCTGCTAGTGAGAGAGTAGGTGCAGATAGAGAACACCTCGTTTATGAGCTCAGCTTTATGACTAGTTACATTTTAGGCTAACAGGTATTTTATTGGTTTGTACAACTGTGTCTTCTGATGTGAGATCAAGTTGTCATGGTGTGTTAATCGTTCTTACTTTACAGTAATCGGCAAACCCGAGTAATGTATGGGGATTCGAGGGTTATAACTTCCCAAACTTAATTAATAACCCAAGGCACTAATTTTACTCTCGGTTAGGCTGAGTATACAGTACATTATACCTTGTCGATTATCGGCACCCATGACAACAAATTTTAATACCTGTCAAAAGTTTTACCAGCCAAGACAAGTGGCTATCCATAGTTATTCGCTGTGAGCACTGCCTGTATTTATATATTACGTTTCATGGTCTGATACCAACTGTGAATAGCTCCCGAGGCCAGAATGAACTGTGATCAGGTTTAATCTCCTTAGTCGAACGGGAAACTTAAGTTTAACTGAGCGTGCAGGGATGAAAGCACCTTTTGTCTAATTCTCTCAGGAAAGATAGACAGAGTTTTCTATAACAACAGAAAGAAAGTGCTTTGTATTATGAAACTGTATATGGTACAGTGTGGTCAGGGAAACGATGCAAGCAGTCTGGACAAAACAAAATTTGGCTGAGTCTTTGGTTCTAAAATTAAATTTGAGGAGAAAACTTTTAAATAATGTAAAACTTTCTAAAACAAAATTATCCTACTTTCGTATATTTTAGCCGTTCATTCACTTTCCTACAAACAAACAGTTGTAAACATATGGCTCAGACTCACATTTTGCTATTCATCATTCATATTTCCATCCCTGAAAAAGCCCATATTTTCAAATTGAACTTTGCCCTACTGTACCAGTTCTATTATTGGTTAAAATTTCAAGGAGGGTGTTTTGTCATTCTTAATTTGACTTTTTTGTTTGACTTGGCGTCGTGGTATTCGACATAGTGCACACAACCGATTGTTCGTGTAATACACATATTAATCCAGCTCACCGGATATCCCACTGTACTAACACGAACATCGACAGTATTTCTAGCAGAACCTAACCAACACTTTTGAACAAGTTTATGTCATTTCCCGACATTTGGTACGCTTAAGAAGCATTGTCAAATAAGGTCTATAATTATGTAAAAATTCCTGTATCCATTAAACAATATATATAAATGACACCATGTTGTCGGCCTCAAGGCGGCATTCCTCCACTAAGATGGTGGTGATACCTCCATCTCGGCCTCGCACACGCGGATGTTTAGCAGAGACCCGGACCCTCAAACCTCTTCAAGGCCAGCTGTTAAATAGTACTATTATAATTTAATCTAATTTAATATCATCCAGTATCCACTGACATTCTGACAAAGTTTGATAAGGTTTAGTCACAACCCCAAAGAGCTGAAAACTTTTTCGTTATATCACTGTCTGACATCTCCAAGACCAATTTACAAAGTACACCTTTGATGACCCATCATCAGTCGGTCGTTCGGTCGGTCGGTGGGTCAGTCGGTCGGTCGGGAGGGAAAGAAGGGAGAGCGGTCGGGAGGGAGGGAGGGCGGGAGGGAGGCAGACAGGCAGGCAGGTAAACAGACAGGAAGGAAGGATATATGATCAACTAAGACTAGTATCCATGCTTCCTATCTTGAGATTATGTGTTAACAAAGTTTTCAGAGTCTGACCTCTGATGACCCTAGATGACCTTTGACCTCCACCAAAATAATAAGGTTCTTCTTCTAAAAACAGGGCATCAGCATACTAAATATGAGAAATGTTTGAGTTTCCTACTTGAAATATTGTGTTAAAGAGCCAAGCGTCTCAAACACATATGCACCCACACATTCACACACATGGTAGCACATCACTAATTATTCCTCCCTTGACGTACATACTAATTTTGGTTCGTTTTGTGGCCCCTGGACCCTTGCAGAAGTTTTCAACGTGTACAAGCTACCCCTCATATGAAAGCTCACGACTAGGCCTTTCACAATGATTTGAAACTTGTGTACCATGATGGTTGAGATTTTGAGCTAGAAGGGCTTGTATAATAGGGTGGTTTCTCATCTTTTACTTCATTCAAAATGCCATTTTGCATCGCGGGAGGATATATTGCAAAAAGTGCCTGAAATACCTTCAATTTTCATTATTTTCACAGAATGAGTACTTCAATTACTATCCTATCACATACTTACATACACATTACAAATTGCAGCAACATAGCTTAAACTGCCCCCCCCCCCCATTTTTTCTAGGGTGTTAAATTTGTAGGGCAACAACCGACCTCCACGGGGAATCCCCTTGAATTAGTGGTGTGCTACACTCTAAAAACAGTTGGGTAAACTTTTACCCAACGTTGGGTCCGTATGCCACCTCCTAAACTGTTGGGTAAGAAACTACCCAAGTTGGTCAAAAATTACCCTTTACTTGGGGAAAATTCACCCACCATGGGAGTCCTTTTGACCAACTTTGGGCAGTTTTTTACCCAACTTTTTAGGAGGTGGCATACGGACCCAACCTTGGGTAAAACTTTACCCATCTGTTTTTAGAGTGTAACTAACGAAAATGGTAAAGTTGGACTTCAGCCCTCAAACTCTGCTAGTTGAGTCCTGTAGTCTGCCTGACAATGAGTTAAAACCCCTTTTTTTATTTGACACCCCAGCCTTGGTTTAAAACTACATGAAAAAGTTTTATATAGACCTTACAGTATGTTACTGCACGCTGTGGTCCTATCATACATCACTGGCAGACACTTGTATACTACATGTCCTTTTGTTCAAGTCATCTCAAGTTTAAATTCATTCTTCAACAAGTTCACTTAAGATTTAAACACTGATTTAATACTCCAATCCCTTTTGACATACAAAAATCATGTTAAAGTACTTTTTTGTTAAAATGTAAGGCATATTACACGTACATCTCTTTGGGCTTTTCTGTCCTACCACTGATTGCATATTTTAGTAGTGTGGTAACAGACCTGCTTAATGTTCAGAGCTTACTGCCGTTGGAATCAAAGACAGTGGCTTTGCATTTAAGTCTGGGACAATTCCTATCAATTCTAGAAGTTGTTGCCCTTTTTGAACATTTCTCATTACCTGCAACTATTCCACAGGGACCACATATTCCTACACAAATTATCAACCCACAGCAAAATGTAATAAAAGTTAGCTTCACATTGTGAACTTAAAGGATACCATCACATCAGTGTAAACGACAGTCAGATAATACTAAGTGACTCAAATCACTTACCTGGGAAAGAATTACATGTGCTTCTGTTCATTCTGTTCTTCTAAGTCTGACCTACCAAACTCTCTTTCGCACTGACACCCCCCCCCCCAAATGGTTCCAGTGCAACCAAATGTGTACACTAAATATTGTTAAATAATCCAAAACTTGAACCCAGTTTCACCATTGAGTCCCTTGAAAAGTACGTTGATGAAATAAACTGTATGATACTGTAACAGTGCAATTTCCACCCCCTCCCCTCCTTCACTTTTAGTGTACACAGTGTACTGCTACAGTGCTGCAGTATGTGCGAGCATCATTAATGGCCACAAACCCTTCACGTAGAACTAGTTATGTACAAGAATGTGTTTATTTCGTTGTCTATGCTCTTCCTAAAGAGAGAAACTCCATTTTTGTCCAAATATTACAAACTGCATTATTAAGAGGGGAGTGTTCATGGTTTAAAATACTAGTGTCAGAAATCACCTCCTCTGCATGAATGCAGCCTAACATGGGTAGGGTAAACTGGGGTAAAAACACCCATGGGGTAAAAACGCCCGGAAAACTTTTTTCTCAGTAAAAAAATTACATGATGTGTGATAGAATGGAACATATTTATATTGAAAACAATGTTAATATATGATAATGATAAAAAGAAAAAAATTATTAACATATTTCAGGGGTATTTGGGGACTGTTGAAAAAATATGAAGAAAAAAGTTTTGAAAAATTCCCGTCACAGGTTTAGCCTTCATCAGTTCATATTTACCCCATATGTAAATGACGTTTATTTTTTATCGTTTTTTACTTGATATATGTTAAGAAGGGTTACTTACAGCAGTATGCTTAATCAGTATATAAACATCTATTTTTATGTATGATTAATACCTGAGATTTAAGTGGGCGTTTTTACCCCGGGCAAAATCAACTGCCACGGGGTAAAAACGTCCAGCAACATCCTTCACATGCAACTATAATTAAATCTTCATTTATCTTCAACCATCACAATAATAGACCTTTCTACAGCTATTACGTACCTATCAATATTAGCTAGTAGAGACCAACTACATAGATTTGACAATTTAATTCTTACTTAATATTCTCCAGGTATTATTTAGATTCAAGTTCAAGTTCCCTACAATTTCGTAATTTCTTTTATGATGTAACTGACTTTCTTCAATCATCATGTAACCCCCCCCCCCCCATTTTACTGAAGATACTGACAATAAATGAATTTCATTTTTACAATCTGATGAAAACTAATAAGCGCCATAAAATTATTTGCAGGTGTTTCTAAACCTATGAGATCATAACACTTAAGCGCTTTTTGAGTACAGCCAAACATTCATCGCACTGTAATGACTGTGTGTGGGAAAGTTTCTCTTCACTTCAATGCAAATGTGCTCTCACATGTACAATACATACATGTACAAGTTAGAGACCACAGATGTACCACAAACAGAAAAACAAGCAAGCAAACATACAACCCAAGACACATCTAAGAGACAAAATTAATATCGGAAGGATCCTCAGTTTCACTTCTGGTGGTTTCACCAAGGACTCCAGAATCAGAGCATCTGAAAACATCACTGCAAGTAACTATGTGGGAGAGTATGTGGCAGTTATACATAATGAGGATTAATTAATTGAACAATTGGTGCTATCCCAATGTTTTAACTCATTTGACCATCTAGTACAGCATCTCCATAGTAACATTTCAGAAAGCCAGAAACAAAATGGTAACATTCAGTAGACTCTGAAATGAAGCAGTTCTAGTATCATTTCACTTTGCATTGCAAGTTGCAGTCTATCATTCTGATAACAACACATCAGTGGGGTTTGAAAGAGGAACACTAAGTAAAAACTTGTTTTTAGCAGATGAAGATGCAGTGCGAAAAAAAAATTCACAAAGTCATCATGGCTATTAGTTTGCGAAGACCGAAAGCCTTTATAACCAGTAGTATCTAGGCTCTGTTGACTTCCTAGAGTGACAAGGCAGTGTGTGAGTCTATGCTCATTGTGCTGTAGGTTAATGTTTCACTTTCACATACTGTACATTTGTTTCAGGTACTTTAAATGACTTCATGTTCATAGTCCTCCAGCTGTGATTGAGATGTTTGTGGTAGTTGAGGCTGCATTCCTCAAAATTACATGAAAAAAAAAATAAAAGAAAAGTAATAACTTTACCACAGGGGAACCTGTGGAATAGTCATTTTTTAAAGGATGGGGTGGGCGTTTTTACCCCGATACCCGGGTAAATACGCCCCCCAAAACTGGTGTCGAAAACTGAGGAAAATTCCTTCTTATGAATTTCATAACCATGATGTTATATAAGCAAATTATAAAGGAGACATGTATTGCAAAAAGCCACACTTTTGTTTCCTAGAGTCTGCAAGGAGTACAGAGATATTTACCAAAAACCTCAAAATAGGGCGTTTTACCCCAGTTTACCCTACAGGTTACCTAGTTTTCTATTAAAAAATGGCCAGTGAACATGCCTTTGAACATTTAACAATAGATATGATCCCAGAAAAGAAGAATGAATAGGTAATGACAAATAAATGGTAGGTACAATTCAGTTACTGTAAGGTCTACATCCTAAGTTCTAAAGATAATCATACATGTCTGGTAAGATCATGAATGCACCGACACGTTTGTCCACACAATACATGCTACCGGTGAATTAATTCGCAGATTAAGTCCTTGCAAACTCTAAAGGAGAGGAACGTAAGACCCACAAGTTCATCAGATGTTCCAATGTTACTACTTACTTGAGCGGAATACTACAAGGATATTCACTAAGATATACACCTACCCCCTAGTACAGAAAAATCTCGAAAAACGGTTTTGGTGCTCCGAAAAATACTCGAGCGTAAAACTGACGCTTTTACAGTATATGCACACATGATCTCACATACACAGGCTGACTCAGAATTATCTTTGCCAGTTTTTAAAAGGTTCTCTTTAGGTAGCACACCACTTATTATTCCTGCTATGACTTAAATGCTAATTTTGGTCCGTTTCGTGGCCCCTCATATGAAAGCTCACGAGAAGGCCTTTAACAACGATTTCACATTTGTGTACCATGACAGTTGAGATTTTGAGCAAGAAGGTCTTGTATAATGAGTGATAGTTCCTGCTTAATGCCATTTTGCATTGGATGATATATTCCAAGTCCTCTGCCTGTGGACACCCATGAACTCATGACCAATCATAGGCCGTTCTACACTGCATACTGTAGATATACATTCCTTTCTGAGGAGACATTTTGACTTTGCTGTAAAGTCTTAGGCCTATTCAGATTTCAGTGTCTAGGAGCATGTGACAGAAGTGTGAGCATAAGACGAAAACGACGGCCTTCGAGGAGAACCGTGGGACTCATGTGAAAAACAGATAGTACCGAGAAATTCACTTAAGGCTTTGCAGACCCACTGCAGTTGCTAGGGCCCACGAAATAGTAAATCTGGGTCTCGGAATACTCCCCGGGTCAAGTAGGGGTGATTTCCATAAATTTCCGCAATTACCAATGAACAGGAAAAATGGTGTTTAAGGTTAGAGTCAGGGATAGCTTTAGTGTAAAAAATTTTGCCCACATTCATTGGTGTCACCAGGAGTTGGTGATTTGATGGCATCACAGAAAATGATGTAAGCCCAACCGAGATTATCCCCAGAAAGGATCCCACAAAAGGTGAGATCCTTTTACTCTTTCACTTTGAGTAAAATGATCCCGCCCTTCGTGGGCATACCGCTTTCTGGGGCTATCTGGGATGGGCTTACATCATTTTCTGTGATGCCATCAAAGACAATTGGTAAAAAATTTTTACCGGACCGTAAATATAAACAGTATATTGGCCTGCATAGGAATAATAAAACTAAAGTACCCTTTACAGCATGTTAGTTTTAATATTTCTCACAAAGAAGTGTACTTCCTCTATCACCGCAACAGCTAGGTACTGCCTCTTTCAGTGCGTATGCTAGAAGAGTGTTACTTAAGTGTGCGTATATGTATGGGAAATGATACAAAAATTGTGCTATATATGTTATCTTTTTGAAGTAAAATTTATTTTCAAAATCATATTTTAGGTTACTAAATTACAAAAAATCAGCATCAGCAAAGGAGAGCAGGCGTGGCCCAATGGTCCCTCCCACTAAAAATGCCACTGTTCACTTTGGATCTGTACAACCTGGCGGAACAGTGTAGTCAACATATGTCAAGATGCCTACAGTGTGCAAAACTGTCTGTACATTAACATACTTAACATCTCAAATCTCACTTGAGGAAATTACATGACAAAATTAGGGAAAGGGCAACTTGGCAAGTGCCCCTACTTGTCACCGATGATGGGCACTGCAGCACCAGACCTATAGGCCTACATGGATTAGATTTTCCACTTTGGTCTGTTGGATAAATTGCTGTGGTAACCATAGACCTGCCACAGAGTTTCTAGTGGAGTTTAGGGTAAACCTCCTTAGAGATCTGCACATTGTAAACCTTTAAACATTACAGCAAGATTCTTAATTTCTCAAAGCACTAAGTTCTTGTTCTTTAGGGTAAAATTGTAATTGGGTCTTTCTCTTAATTAGGGTACCAGTGGTGGGACATAAGGTCAAAATTTAAAAATCATCTTTATTGATTGAAATTTACACTCATGATAGAGAAATATCAACATTTACTTAAATTAAAAATATTTTTACATACAGCCTTGTGTACCCATGAGGACACTCATTCAAACATATACATGCCAGTAAATTGACCAACATAACAGGGACACCAAAGCAGGGGTTAAGTTCCTTTAAGAAGAATAAAGAAAAAAATTCATAGTTGAGTGTGATTTAGGACCCTTTGTAACAACAACATGGAAAAATTTGAAAGAATTCTCCAAAACTTGAAAAAAGCCAGTATCATGTTTTTCAACAATTCCACTTGTCAAAAGGTCTACACTTTTACATATTTTATACACTATTGACTGTTTTTAGCTAGTAAATGGTATTTCTCTATTTAAATTTTCCTGTTTGGCACCCACAGATTATTAGACTTGCCATTTGGTATCTTATTTTCTATCACTTTAAGGACATATATGGTATTTGCAAGATCTTTTACTCCATTTAGACTGTCGCGTGTAACAGGGACACCAAGAACTGGTGTCCCCATAACACCTAACATGTAAATTTTCAAATGATTACAGTTTAATTTTTAAACGTTGAATAGACCTGAAAATTTTCAAATGCAATATAAACCAGTGTTTGCAGTAATAAGATACTATCAAAAGCCCAAGTTTCATTGAATTTTTGTTTATCATACATCGAGAATGGCAGACATAACTATGGCATCATGGGGGACACCAAAAAAATCAAATATCCATCAGCATGAAATACATGGTTCAAAAGACTGGAGATCATGTTTTCTGGTAATATTCTGATATCTATACTTTTCATGTGACTTAACTCACCCAAAAATGTAGTGGTTTGTGCAAATGGTGAAGTCTTAAAGTTTACCAACATAACACCAAAATTCTGTTGATTATGAATGATGCCGTGACAAATGTTTTGTTTTGATTAGTTCTTTACAAATGTGCTTCTTGCTAAAAGAGTTTGACCTAATTCTTACATCAAACGAAATTCTGCTACCTGAGAATGAACAAACTTATAAAATTGTAAAAAAGACATTAAAAAACCAACATACACGTAACTAGGGGGGCACTAAAGAGTTATGTTGGTCAGGTAATGTTCTATGGTTCTGTTTGGAAAATTGGGTGAAGCAATAATAGTGATATTTTGAAAACATGGACGCTTGGTCATATCCTTACCAGGGTAAATGAGCACATCAATTCAATCTATGATAAATATGTTTTTCAGTTGAATTGAATTTGTAGGCTTATATGTCCCACCTGTTACCCCAAAATCATGGGGGAACACGAAATCAAAAAAGGCTATTTTCTAAAAAATACTTAACACTGACAATTCAGTTTATATATCATAAGGTAGCCCTATTGGTAAGGTATAATAAAATACCAATCATGCTGGTTTGTTGTTTTCCATGCCTTTGAAATTTTCTATACAGCCCTGTATACTGGTAATGGAAGTGAAATCACCACTGGAACCCTAATTTAGAGAATTACCCAATTGTACAACACAACACTTTGAACAATCAACTGATTTAATGGATAACTCAGTTTGAGGAAAGATGGTAGATGACAGGGAAAATATTGGTATTTTGAACCATTGTACTACAATATTTTGAATTAAAGAATTAGTTATATTGCATACCAGCTATCTAGGCATGCAAAGCATAGGTAAGGGTTTTAAAATGTGGAGGACTGCATAACTACAGGTGATGCCAGGCAAAGGGCTCTAATCGTCTCCCTTGACGATACAACTACAATTCCCTCAAAGAGATGAAATCATAGAGTACTTAAAATCATGCTGTTTCATATGAGAATATTTCTGAATCCTATAATTGGCCATTGTGTACTTGCATGTAATTAAGATACTTGGCATCTATACACTGCTACCTGTCTGATTAAGCCACTCTGAGTCTAAGACACTCTTAGTCCAGAAAACTACTTTGGAAAAAGAATTCATCTGAAAATTTCACCCCAAAACACCATGTAAAAGAAAAAAGTTCTTTGGCAAGATCAGAAAAATATAGGAAGATATAGGAAAACAAGCCTAAAATCATACAAATATAGGAAATATAGGATTTTTTGAAATTTATAGGAAATTATAGGAAATATAGGATTACTTTGATGCCTGGTCTTTATCATTTTTTCAAAAACTGGAGAATTTGAAAGGGTGACCATGGTTGAGGGCCGTGGGCTTATTGGTAATCCTAAAAGGTATAAACTTAACACAACATTAGTACAACGATGATCAGCACAATCCTTGACTAATATATAGTGTTTTTAAGCATATTCGTTAGCTAAAGACAGTCTTTTGGTCATGTTCAGTAACTGTTAGGCCTGTATCACTTTTAATGTATTCTGTTTGCACATAGTCATGAAACGTAAATCAAATGTGACGAAGGTGAAGAACATTTCAAATGAACCACAACAACGAATTATTAAGGGCAACCCTGCAGGCTACCGTCCTAGAGAACTACTTCTCACCCTAAATCCGCTCTTGCTTTACTGACTCAATAAATATTTTTAGTTTAATGCCTGACTCTTTCAGTTTGATCCTACTGTAACTATATGACATGGAATGGTACTGTTTAAACTCCTTCCCATCCTCTACAACCCGTTGCCAGAGGTGGGATTTGATGCTTGAAAGTGAGTGGGGGGGGGGGGCAAAGCTAGGTGGGCTGTCAAACGGCGCCGTAGGCGCCGCGGGAGCGCGAAGCGCTCCCCTCAGCGGCGTGGGTAGGGTAGGTCCAGGGGCAGAGCCCCGGTGGGGGTCCATGGAGCGAAGCCCCCGGAAGCTCTGGGGTATTTTACGAAATTGTAGGCATTAAATGATGCATTTTAGCTTCAACTTCAAATGACATAAGGCGGGCAATTTACATACCACAAAAATTACAATTTGCCTTTTTTCAGTTATACTGCTACTCCGTGTGTCTAACAGTCAGATGGGATCAATAATGGTGAGGGCTTGCGGAAGTAGGAGATAATGGATTAGTTTGAGGGTTTCCCGGGGCTTTGGAACAATTATTTTAAGAATGGGAGATCTAGTATTCAAAATGGATGCGCGCGAAGCGCGCTGGAAAAACCTCATTTTTCATACTTTTTAGTGATATGAGAGGCTCTTGCCCTACCTTCCTTCGCTAAGCGCCCGTCCCTTATTACGGTACCGGAAATGACACTTCCAGTGACTGCAAACTTGCAGCTAAACAATTTGTAAAGAATCGGTAAATTTACACAGATCGATGGTGATAAAAATTTTGCTTTAAAAATTTCTGGGGGAGGGGGATCTTTCCCTAGACTATGGGGCATTGGTGGTTCCAATGATAATAGAAGAGTTTGTACGAAGCTATCACAAGCGGGATGTTCTGTAGGAAGTAACCCTGAACCCCCGAAGCAATATATAAAACGGGTGCGCGCGAAGCGCGGAGAAGAAAACAGCGTAGAGACATCGTATGAAACATTTAATTGTAACCTATTGTTTTTCTTTAGTTTTAAATACAGTATTTTTATTCCATGAAAAATTCGAACTTTCCCCAGATGCCTGTTTTTCCATAGCAGGCATGGAGGCTGCCGATGGTCCGGGACCTCAACTATTTTATTAGTGCAAAAAGTTACGTTGGTTCGATTTTGAAGGTTATAGACTATGTGATACTAAAGAAGTCAATGAAATCTTTTGTGGGTCATTTTACATGGACATTGCCAAGGGCATCGGCAGTTTAAGTGCCAGAGAAGGCTGCTTCTTGGAAAGTTGTGGTCGAAGGCGCGAAGCCGGAGGCTGGGGACTGAGGACCCTTCCCAAGAAGTCACACTTAAATTTGACTGCTTTGGCGGCCATTCTAGATTCTGGACCATTTCTTGAGAAAATCCTGCCTCTACCAGGTGTAATATTTGAAATGCTGATGAAATAGGAAATAGATTTCATATGATGATCAAAAATTTAAGACAGTAAACGTGAAACATCAGTCAATTTGCTGAGGATGGTGGTAGCTGGTGAGGAAAGTGAACAGCGAGAGGGTGTAGCGAGGGTTTTGAAAATGGTAACTCAGTCAAGCTGTGCCACAGGAAGTAATAACGAGGCAATTCCACTAAAGTTTTCCTACGCACAGGAGTACAACAGTACTAATGAGACATCGATTTATTTACTGTAACGGTCATGTAAAGCACGCCATTTTTTTCTTTTTTTTTCAAGAATTTAGGTTCCATATACATGGGTAGGGTTTGGGACTTTGTTTGTTAGGACCATAGTGCATTTTATGACGTACATTAGTACTTTCGGTGACTCTTATTCAGAGCTTCAAGTCACAATAGTGTGGGGCGTAGGACGAAAGAAATGTTACTGTGCGAGACAAAATTTTCAATTGTATTAGTCAGTTTTCTCTGGAGGTGCGCGCGGAGCGCGCCGAGAAAAATTTTCCTAGCAGTTTTATGGTTTTTGATATTAATATTTTCCTTCATCAAACATTGCAAAAATTATTCGTAATAGGCTCTTGAAAATTCTCTTATAATTTCTTTGGTCTCGCTTACTACTTTCACTCAATTTTTTAATAGCCTATTTTTATTCTCTAAGCTCTGGAAAACAGTGGGGGGGGGGGGGGGGGAGAGTGTCCCCGCTTGCCCCCCGTAATCCCGCTTATGCCCGTTGCCGTGTCGTGTCCCATACAGCTCTACCCGTTTTTATGCTTTCTCACACTGCTTGAACCTGTCGGGGCTACAGCGCTCCCCGAGCTTGTTTGCCTTCCTCGGAAAAATCCTGACGTCACCCTGCTTTGTGACATTGTGATGCCATCGGCTCTAAAATGATAAGCTCAGTCTCTTTAAGAATTCATGAATCAGCCGAATGTCCTCTTAAAGATATAAAGGACAAACAAGTACCTGTCAAACTATAGTCTACTGAATATAACTTAAAAATAAAAGTTTATTAACATTGTTAGCTACATTTGGAGAGGCCCATTAGTGCAAGAATACGGTAAACTGTAGAAGAGATAAAATGAAACTTCAGAGCTGACTTACAAATCAAAGAACACATTATTAATGCAAAATACAAATATTTGAAAAGTAACACATTATTGCTACAAATTAAAATAAAACCATGAACGAATGAATTAAGGCCTATGCTGGCCAACTACCGAAAACAGAATCAGGTGTTGCCTGCGACATCATCCCACTTACCTGCAAACCATAGCGTGCTCCACAAAAATCCACACACTGAGAAAAATAATCTTGTCAAGTCCATAGTGGTCAATTCAAACATTCCTAAAATAAAAACAAATCACATTTGTTTTTGTAAGAACAGATTTAACAACTTAGCAAAGCTCAGATAATATGATGACTCAACAAGGTAGGCTTTTGGACAATGTCAAAGAGAGTTATTAATAGCAGTAGGCCTACGCATGCGTAGTAGTACGTTCTTTGTCAGTTGTGCGGTAATTCTCACTCTTATATCATTCATTTTCATTTCATTCATTTGTCTATACGTACATACATACATATGTACATACATATAACATAGATACATACATACATACATACACACATACATACATACATACATACATACATACATACATACATACATACATACATACATACATACATACATACATACATACATACATACATAATTTACAGAGAAACAAACCAGTATGTAGCATAAACAGGAAAAACAAACAGATTTTATCATAGCTATAGTGACATTACAAGAAAAAAAAAGAATATTTAGCAAGAACACCCTATTCCTACCCCTCAAAAGAAAGACACAAGAACAATCACATACGCAATATGAAGGGAAGTCGTCAACGGCATAGTTTCAAAAAGAGTCTTAAGAGCACAGTGCTTACATGTTGTGTAAATATGGGTGCCTCCGCTTTTCGTTGATACAAAATTTATGCAACCCAATATATGTTTATATCATGTGCATTTCTGAACTTAATAAGGGAAAACATCTCACCACAAACGGTAAAAATTTAGGATAAACCAACAATAGCCTGCACTGAGTTTAAACTGCTCAATGCCATGTATTAACACAGTAATCTACGAGTGTCAACTGCCAACGCCACCCTTTGACTGTACATGATGTCTATTTATATAGGACATGGTTGATGTACGCACATACGTACAAAACCAGCTCCACGAGAATCTTACAGCTACTGAAGAGGGCCAGCCTCTTGTGGACGTCATGCATGTACATGAGCCGGCAAAACCAACCTCACCCCGATCCTCCTCACGGATTGGTGTGCAACAGCCTATGTGCATACTAGGAAAGAAATGTCTTAACATTTTGAATATTTTTAACAAGGTCATATGAAAGACTATGAAGTATTGTTTTGCTTGGCATATACACTGTTTTTTTGCCTTGCTTGTACACCCAGTGGTTCGGTTCTGGTATTAGAACAACCTTATTTATTTTAACTTGTGTAATTGTACAAATAAGACGTCGGCAGTACTTACCTTATGCTACTTTAAAGATTCTTGTTCAATATGTGTTGGGGTGAACAACGAAACATTCTTTTTCAAATTGCCCACGCCATTTTGCTGCAGCCTTTGTTCACGATTACCATACGAATTTTGTATGTCACACAGCCTGTACACAGTGCAACTAGCGCGAAAGAAACGTACTTGATATTGTGGGATGGGGTTGAATAAAGGTCACCACCACATAGGCTGTGCATTAATATTGCAAACAAAAGCCATCACGGCTGGAAATTCCGGATTGCGCAAGCCTTTAGGCTATGGGCTAGTATAGGCGATGTCAACTATACGAAACTAGAAAATGGCACGTTGTGACGTGGTCACGTACCGTTACCACACTAGACAAGACCAAGTTAAAGTATACTTCTCTGGCGGTTAAGATGTGTTGAAATTATTCGGACCATATGTAGGGTTGGCAGTGCTATTTAAACTGGGGAGCCTTATCTGGAAGAGCAATCTTACATGAGTTGGTGTGTTATAATCATCAAGGACATTGAAGGTGTAACTATTATAGTAACTGGAAATGACATGAACCAGAAATTGCGCAGCAAGTGTGTAACCTACAGTATTCTGACTGTAACACAAAACGCAAGAGTAGTAAGTACTACAGCTTGCTGCATGCATGCACTGAAAGGGGCTGCCCAGCCAAGCAAAAATCAACAGAGGGTGCCCTGATATGGGTCCTATAAGTTGCGCGAAACGCAAGAGCAACCGCGAAGTTTGGAAACAAAACTTCCTTAGCTTAGTATTGTCGTCCACGTAATCTCTGTTAAGTTGTTGTTGTAGCTGAATAACAGCTCCCTGGTTGTATTACGCTGCAAAATATTGTTTCTGGACAGCACCCAAATTTAAAACAAGAGATAATCGTCAGGAGGGCTAAAAATGCTCAGAAGAAAAGAAGAATTACAGCCAGCCGTAGTAATCATAGTTCAATGTTGGCAGGCACACTAATATGACACAGTGGGCCTAACGTTAGGTCTTACTCTAGTGCATAGCAAACCAGGGAGCTGTTACGAAAGAAAATATAAAGATCTTGCCTCTCCTTTGAAATTATAATTTCAAAGCCGATATATCGGCAGGCTTGCCGATAATAAACTCCTGATTGTGTAGCTCTTGAAAATTTGGGACCACTTAGAAGGGATTACGAAGTGACGACAATAGTCCCTGTCGTCTGCTAGAGCTCAAAAAGTTCATGACATGATTTCTTCCATTGCCATTTTATTGTCAGTCGTCAAAGAACAGCTCCCTGAGCTAGTTCTCTGCACTGCCCGAGCCAAAAATAGGCCGCTAGCCCTGTAGTAGGTGTACTAAACCTAGCTTTCAACGTTGAGCTAAGTAGTTGTACTAACTTATGCTAGATTTTAGTTGCCCTAAGGGTATCTATAACTTACGACGAAAAGATTTCTATAGGCCTACTCTGGTAAAAAGCTAGAGTAGTGCCACTTAGTGGAACACTTTTTTTTGCGTCTTTTTAAAAGTAGGAATCATGTTTTAGTGTTAGGCCTACACTAGTAATGTACGGACTGCACTGGCAATGTACTGGGGCTCTTCCCACCCTTCATTTATAAGGAATGACCTAGGCCTAGACCTTGGCTTGGGCTATCTTTACCTGTGCGTACACAAGTGCAACCATTACCCCTTTGGAAAATTTTTCGCCACCCCTAGAAGAACAAAAATTAGCATTGCCGTAATGCATTTTAGTATGTTTCGCTCCCTCTGGAAAATTTTTCGCCCGCCTAGAAGATTTTTCGCCCCCCTTCAGCACCTTGTCTGGCTACGGGCCTGTAGGTTGGACTTCAAAGGGAGAAAGCTGCCCCCCAAGTTTATTTCAAAAGTCTGCTTAAACCTAAAAGATTTCTGATTATTACACATGTTATCCAAGAAAAACAAAAATATAGCTTGGGATGGAATGCCTTTTAGACATGATGGGCTTTATACAGCATTTACTGTGGCTTCACTGTTTGCAGAAACAGGAGTTTCATCCATTAACACACATGGAATGTATCGTTAGGACTTCCAAGTAGTTCAGCAGAAGACTAATAAGCATTGCATATAGTCACGTTTCTGGTAAACTTTACTACTCCATAAAATGTGACTCTTATATCTATAATGTAAAGGCGTCAGTGGATACAGTACTAAATATGCCGCTCTTGAAGTTCAATGAAGTTACAGTATAGGCCTATAGCACTGTAGTAACTCCAATACACCAGCCACCTGTAAAAGGTAAAGAACAGTACAGCATATGAGAGTGAAGATAGTATGCACAGTACTACCTCTGTTGCTGTAAGGTAAGGCAAAACTATGTCTGTCTCGAGACACACTGGGAAAGAAATCAGAGGCCGCGACAGAGGGGATGAGGATGAGGTTGGGGTGGGAAAAGAAACAGAGGGACACCAACATACATTACATGATGGTTTAAACAGCTATTGACATGGTCCCCTGAAGTCCAATCTTTCTGTCCATTATGTTGGCTCAATCCAGCCAAGTCCTTGAAATATCTTCCCAAAACAGATATGTCCTCCCCGACATGGTGCCAGCTCCGAGGCTATATGTTACCCATCATTATATCATGCAAAAGCCACGTAGTGTGCTGTACTTTTGCACACCCTCACACATCTTTCTATGACATGGTTTATGCTGCTATAGCAACTAATCATAAGTAGGGCTACTGCATTGATTTGCTAAATTCTCTTAAGTGGCAGCACACATACTTCATGACTTTCAACTGTATGATCCAGTGTTTATATAAAGGCATGTCACCTGTTTGTCACAGGCCTAGCATTATATAAATATTAATGTTGTAACACAGGCTTCTAAAGTGGGGGGCTCAAAATGTACGGTTTCAAGTATGCTTCTCCCTCCCAGTGGTGTAGCCAAAATTTCTTTGTTAGGAGGCAGGACTTTTCTCAAGGGGGGCAACAAAAATAAGCTTTTCATGCACTTACTGTACTGATGCCTGATGCAGCATCCAGCAGTCTGTACAATGTACGTGATTGCACATGACTATGGTATGGTATATGTTGATACTGCATGCATGCTGTTAAGCTATACTTTGACAAATTAGACCAGGGGCCATCATTTCTTGTTATTGTTTCAGTTAAGATTGTACCTGCCAACTGGGCAAACTGATTAATTGCCAAGCTGGTCATATCAAAGTTTGTTTAATTATTGGAAATTTTGTATTTTCATCTGTCAAAGAAAACTTCCTTTTTTTAAAAAAAAATATCTCTTGAAATTTGGGCGACAAGAACGTGTTACACAAAATTATTTTTGGTGAGCAGTGCCCCCTGGCCCCCATGGCTATGCCACTTCCCCCACCCATGATGAAAACCCCCAAGCTATTGTTCCCCCTGTGAAAAATATCAAGAATTCAGTAATTTTCCTCAAAATTTGCACAATATGTAGCACCAAACTGCACCTAAGGCCTCTTAATATTGAAGAATCTCCCAATTGGGCAGGGGAAGCCAAAACAACATTCATACCAGATGTTACCTAGCCTAATGTTAATTATACTGAGACTACTATTCCGGCCTTACCATAGTGAGCTGTACGATAACTTGAGGCTGGACTAGAAGCCGTCACTGCAGACAGCAGCGTAAGTTGGTGTCCAAGCTTTTCTTCTGTGATCGGCCCTTTTGTTTGCGACGACACACCAATGTTTTATGTGAATAAGGGAAGGCAGCTGAATCGAGTAATTCTGTACGCTTGCGGTAGGAACACGGGGTTTATGGAAGCCAGATGAGCGTATAAAGCCTATACTGTTCCAAAAGCCTCAAAGGCAGCCCTGATGTTTATAAAGTTTACACGTAGCCTAATCCTTGGCCTATAACATGATCGATCGCCGCTTTTTATATTAGCACCAACTTCACATGAAAAATTCTTAGTTCTAAACTCTATCCTCAGTTTTGACTCTTTTCAAACACACACGAATGTTCTAGAAACCACTTCTAAACAGTCAAGTCGTTAACTGTTCCATTAGGACCAAAAACGTCTTCGAGAAATTAATAGTTCTTCTAATTCTCAGCTGTAAGTACGTACCAATCATACGGATGAAAACAAATGATTTCGCAATACTAGGACCCATATGACAACGCCCTCTGTCGGTAAGACGAAAACGCCGGGCAGCCCCATTAATCGCAAATTGAGCGAATCCCTGGGATGAAGCTCGATAAAGATTCTACCGAGACATTACACGAACGGAGGGATTACGTGAGAAAGCGTGAACGGTTTCGGACCTCAGTTTTCAGAGATTGTCATGATGATGAACATAAACCAGTACAAGAAATTAAGTTGGCAGTATTGGCCGATATGTCACAAATTGTTAAGTTATTCCATGGAGTTGCAACTCCCTGTTTCAACTAAGGAGAAATCGAGGTTATCGAAGCAGGGAGTTGTTCGAAGTCATAATTGATATTTGTTTCCGAAACAAAGTTTGCACAAATAATTGTGTATATCCTCGAGGTGTGTTTGTACTTTTTCATATCCGTTCTATTAGTGACATTGTTTTCAATTAACAGGACTAATCGCGTCATTTTCGAGACCTTATTAACAAAATACTCAAAAGGCTATCATTATATCTGCACTTAAGCAAGAGGAAAGGTTCAGTTCCGACAATGAACAAGTCCGAAATCTTCCAAGCGCTACTCGCTAACCTATCGTGGCCCTTCGGTTTCATCAGTGATTCTCAGTCAGGCTCAAGAAACCTTGGGGTCAACTGAGAAGGAATGGGGATGGGTGTGATTGTGTAAGGAGTTCTGATTTCTGATCGATGAATTGCCTACCCTTTGTCAAGGCTTTTCCGCCGTTTATTATCCCTCCTTTGTTATTTCGATTCGAATATTTGCGTTCACCTAGCCGGCCTGTTATTTACTGGGCCTCCACGGATCTAGCCTCGCGCATACCGGGATGGGGGGGGGGGGTATAACACTGAGGTAACAGCCAGTGTTTACAGAGGGAGTTGAAAGAAACTTACGCCGGAAAGACTCGACAGAGGCTATGAATTGCCTAGTCTTTTTTTTTTTCATATTGACACGCACATGATCTTTGAGTCAGTTGCTCGTCACTTGACACTTAAAAATAATTAACAGTGTCATAAACAGATGAAATGCATTTTGGGCACCTGAATTTCCATTAGCAAAAAAAGTCACATCTGATAGTCTTATGTCAAACTTTTCCTAGGGGAGCCCCCATACTTTCCGTCTTTGACATTTTGAACAGTACGTGCGTGAGTTATAGTTATACTCACGGTCGTAGGCATTGGGGGCAGGGTCAGTGCCACCCTTCCCCGAATTGTTCAAAGCAAATTTTTATAACATTGATCTGTGTAAATTTTCAAGATTCTAAAATAAAGAACTTTTAGATGTAATTTGTAAGGCACGAAAAGTTTCATTTCTAGCAATATGGGGACAGACAAGTAGCGTGGGGACAGACAAGTAGGTAGGGGCGACCGTCCCCTCCCTGAGGGTATTTTATGACCTATTTCTTATGACCTACTTCAATATAAATTTCTGAAAGTGTTACTATTAGGAGCGCTTTGTGCGCTTCCATTCTGGGTACTACTTTTCCCAGTCACTTTATGTAGGATTATAAGCCTCGGAAACCTCAGAATAATCCAGCATCCCCTCCTTCCTTAAGCCCTCTCAATCTTCGATCCCAGCTAGCTGTTTCAACATTTTCCTGGGAAGACGCATAGCCCTCTTTCAGAGACTTCTTGCCTTTGCTCTTCACTCTCACATAGCCAGGGGGTTGAACTCGAACCCCATAACCCGGACTCGGTGACTTGCTTATTGTATGACTTTGGTTCGGCGGTGATTATACCCGGAATCTCGGGGCCCAGAATCTTTACCAGAAATAGCCAATATCACATTTCATCATTTTGAGAACCAGATTCTACCGTCTGTCCAAACATATTATTCGCTGGTTAAGATGTAAAGATACAGTATCCTTCAGGCTCTTTTCGACTGTTCTGCATTCGAAACTGAAAACTTCCGTGGATCACATTAATACCTTACACGCCATTTAAAATTCACATGCATGCGCATCATCATATTCAGAAGTAAACTATCTGAATATTAATATTTTTGAAAGGGAATCGTTAAGACGAACAATTTTTTATGATCTTGACACTCGAACCTTTTCAAACCCAAAAGCGAAACATTTCAATATTTATCACGAAAGCTACCAAAAGCTCCCGAAAGCTGCCAAGGGATTAACTAAAGGGGACACCCTCCGACACTTACATCTGTGTAATAATCACTTGACTCAACGAAAAATTCAACTCATTTAACCGTCAGTTTAAGGAGAATCTAAGTTCGGCGCAATTACCCAGACAAATGTGTATCTAACATAATTTCCGAAACATCGAGGAACGCGTTTCACACCTGTCATCAAAACTTAAGGTATATCCACACGCAAAGTTAGTTTTCAGGTTTCTTTACTCACTCCACATCCGTCTAAACAAAATTGCCTTCTGAAACATCACTGGCATTTTACTACTGAACACAAGACACGCAAAATGGTTTCCGTTATCGCCCACAACTTTGGCAACCAATCTTAGCGACCCACTTATTCATGCAAACTTTATTTCGGCAACAAATATCAATTTTGATGATCTTAATAACCTCTATTTCTCCGGCTTAGCTGAATTTATGAGAGAACTATTATCCGAATAACCTCGCATGTTTTGTGACATTTTGGCAATTATTACTGTCATTTTCATTTATTGATACTGATGAGACCCCGAAATTGTCTTTGTGGTCGAAATACGTCTAGCATATAGCACATTATACTATAACTTGTTATTATGAAAGGTTACAATTTCATATCAAAGCCTATAAGAAGTCATTATGGGGTGTATCCTTGTATGTCATTACCGTACTCTTTTAACTCAAAATTATCGAGGTTACACTGTCTTCTAATTTACACCAAAAAGTACCGCTCAAGGGCCAAAGTTCCCATCCTTAGGCCATTCTACGTAAGTTGAGAAGTACAAAAAGGCAATGAACTTCATCGTCAACCCGTACCTGACTCTAGTCTTGGCTGCATGCATAGCCTAGTTTGCCTGGTAGTAGACTACTGTCAACTATTTCAATTGGGGCCGAGATGTCTCAGGGGCCGAGATGTCTCGAGGCCGACCTGTCTCAGGGGCCGAGATGTCTCGGGGCCGAGTTGTCCCAGGGGCCGAGTTGTCCGTAAACCTCCCGAAGCATCAAACATCGAGATTCTTGAAGAAGATACTCTAAGCACATTTTGAGGTCTGCCCTGATGGACTAGAAAGTCTGCTATGAATATACTGGGATAATAAGCAAGACATATACGAATATAGAAAAGGTGAAAATGTCACAGTACTGTAGTTATAACATGCTAGTGAAAATGTGTGACCCATTTATGAACTTTAACCCCAGCTTTCCTCTCACAAAGCGACATCCTGAAGGCAACGGTACACCTTTTAAGTCTCTCTTCAGAACATACTGGTTGCCGTGACACCAGTCAAGCACATTACAGAAGGTTGGCCCTTGGCTTCGAAGAAAAGGGCGGATGGAGGAGGCCTGGGGATTCACTTATCACAATTTACCCTTTTGAGGTAAAAAACGCTCAGTGTGTTTAGATAAGAATACGCTTATCCCCCTAGCAATGGCAACTATTTCTACACAAGTTAGTACCTGGACAGATCCTTACTGGCATTAACAATCATGCCATCGAGACCCAAGAAGCTAAATTGTAATTCAAACAAGCCGACTTAATAGGAAATGACAGAAAACTTAGTTACCAATGGACTCCAATGCCGCTGTAACATTGTAGAAATCGCTGTCCTTGCTAGAAAAGAAATGAAAATCTCTGCAGCTGTGTCAATCAACTTGTGAATTATTTAGTTGATTTAGTCTATGTCACTTGTCGAATCTTAAAACAGGGAACTGTGAAGGAACTTTGAGAGAGAAAAAATATCGACCAAATCTTTCAGACGAAATGTAACTGAGTAAAATTAAATCTTTTGCAGGTACCAAAATTTGATTGACAGTTCTCTTTGGTCTTATTGTTAAGCCACTGTTGACTGTCCTTCGTAACAGCGATCTTCTTTCAAAGCCAAGTAATCGTTAAAACAAACCACTGTCAAGATAACGCTTTGAAGATAACTTTGCAGCCAAAAAATGTGAAACATTTTCACTGTACATACACTCCTTAGTTGCACAATTCTATTATTATTCTAATTTCTTCATTAAGTAAAGGCTCTATCCTTTTAAAAACCGTTAGTAGTCTAAATTTTAATGATGAAATTTGAAGCGATTCCGGATTATTCCTGACAAAGCGGAAAATGTATCATTGTTGAAAAAGTAACATGAAGACACACTGAGACTTTCAAACTGTAGTACATGGCTGCACAAGATGAAATAAATTTTACTCTCCTTGACGACTGGCAATATAATACTAATGGTTGAAATCAGCCATGAGCTCTCTTGGATGAATAATTGTGTTCACTGCCCAATTCCTCTAAGTTTTAGAAGTTCAAAAACCACATAATGAGGAGTTTAAGTGTCGGCAAACACCTACTTTCAAAGGAGGAACAAGCGTTTTTTCTCCATTTCTCACAGCTCTCTCACAGCTTCCTGCTTAAAACAGCGTTATCACTCCTTTTATTTGATAGATTGGCATTGTCGTTATGGTTAAAGCTCTGAGCAGATGGCATACCATCTGAATTCTTGGCAATACGGAAGGCAATAAGAAAATGTCGCAAAAATGGTGATGTATCTGTGCGAGCAATTCTAACACCACTATGGATAGCTTAAAATTCGATCTGGATTTTTTTCATACACCAACCAGGGAGTTGTTATTTAGAAGAAGATAAAACGGCAGCTCTCCCCTTTGTCCACACCTAGTCGCCGCCAAGGTCACTTGCTTTGTATAGCACTTGAAGATACAATGGCCTTAAAGCTATTGTTAGTATATAACAAAAGGCTCATGTCGTCTGCTACGTTGAAAAGAAATGTTAGCAAATTTTGTTTATATGCTGTAGCATTGCCAGTCGCTTTCCTCGAAAATTAATTTGTAGCTCCCAACGCGATGCAAAGCTAATCACAATAGGCTAGTTAAATTTTATGTAACATATTGATCATGTACTTACTATTCGGAAATTGCGAAAGTTTGCGGAAAGTAATATAACCTTAAAACAAATTATAGTCTTACACCTCTCTTTAGTCCTTTACGCACTGTTACAGTGTAAGACCTTCTTGTTATAAGTTAGTCTTTCTAGACTCCTTAGGAATTAGCAGTCGTTTTGATTTATTAGACAGTGTTTCTTACTTGACTGTCGGTAAAAACCTTCGGATCAATGCATTGTTCCTCCTAATCTTATTCATACGGTATAAGTAGGTGTATAAAAGGTTTACTTGGGTTATCATGTACCAATTGAAAAGGATCAGACAAAAGAAGTGGGTACCCTTAGCTCTAATAATCACTAATGAATTGAAACTATGCAAACGATGAGGTGGATCTAATCAGATTATAATAAATTAAAGTTTCCGATGTACCTCCTCCTAAATAACAACTCCCTGCACCAACCACTAATGGAAGTTCTAGAGCTTTTAATACAAACTTTTCCTCCCTTCAGTGCAACCTTCGGATTACGAAATTTCAAGTAAGGTTTATTCTACGTACGAAAGTTCTCAGTGCATAATAATGGAAGTATGCTGTCTTGCAAGCGGCACTGAAACAAGATGTCACGGTAACTCTTCTCCACTATCTAAAAGCGGCTGGTCCACAACTATTCTTCAACAACAGACTTTTTAAATTATGTTTATCTCTTTATATATTTGAAAAAAAAAATTCATTGGCCACTAAAATATTTCTTACTTAAACGCTGTTGTGTATTGACGTCATCTGTATGTGATTATCGTTATAAAAGTGAAGTGCGCCCCCTGTCAATATGGCGGCGAATAGATCTGGTCACCGTATAATTTGTCTGTTGTATTTATTTGGCATTTAGCTGTAATTATACAACGGAAGACGCTATAAATGCATTTTATAATCTTCTCGGTTTGTCTTTCGTATTATCAAGGGCGGCTCTAAGAAATTTTCATGAGAAGTTGATCCCACAGAAGACACAGTCGTACAATTCCATAAAATACCCGTCATCCTAAATTCTATCTAGTCATAAAGCCGAGCTCATAAACGAGGTGTTCCCTAGCTGCACCCACTCCCTCACTTTATTGACCTTACAGATTGTTTTATACGAGTATTCCATTTTATTACCAAGTCGTTGCTAACCACAGAATTCTGTGGTGTAAACTCTCTTGACAGCAGGGAGTAAGTTTACTAGCTCTCGAACAGCTGTCGCTCAGCTGTCAAGCTATTGTGATTTATTGCTTACTTTTCTTCTATCATTTTTAACGTTCTGGGGGCTTGAATTTGACAAAAAGTCACATCGAAGAAGATGTAAATTTTTCATAGAATCTGATTTTTAGAATAATATTATTGACAAATGTGTACTTTTGCAGAAAACTCTTGTGTCATAATATAGCCACTACCACTCAACCTTGAGAAAGTCCAAAAAATAAGTGGTATTGAAGAGCTTATCTCCCAACTCGTTGTCAAACTTTCCCTATTTATTGCCAACTCTCACGACTGTCATTTCTGTGGAATCGTCTTGGCATGTTGTTGGGGGGGGGGGGGGAATCAAGTCCGTATTCAAGGAGGTCCGGATAGTGCAGGAGTATGGTTAATATTATGTAATAAAGTGATGCCCCATACAGTTTTCAAAACCTCTTCAAAACCATCTCAAGCATTTAGTCATGAAATGACTATCTTTCAAAATAAATACAACCATATGAGCCAATCCCTACTCTATAAGGGCCAGTAAAAGGCAAGGGAAGCAGGCATAGTGGCTTGATCCATTTGTATAAAATAAGCTCCGCCTTAGAATATTTGTTGTTTCTTTCATTGTGTCACAATATTTTTCATCTTTGCCGAGAAGCCATAAAATGTTAGTTTTCTGTTTTGTTTTCTTAAAAAAAAATGAAAATTTTGATCATGAAAACACTTGAAAATGAAGAAATGATAGCACTATTTTAAATCTCAGTACAGTTCCGAAACAGAATTTTCCAAAGGATAAGGAAATTTCCTCAACGGAGAACGATAGTTCATCCCCTATACAATTAGGCCCAAGGTCAGAAGTCTCACTGCAGCTTTGATTGACTTTTTGGTGTGTTCATTTTAGATCAACTGAGACGCTATATATTAAAACAGAGGTGGAGAACCTTTTGCATATAACGGGCAATCTTACAGTCATAAGACCGCTTGCGGGCCAACGGCGCCGTCAATTTGGACAAGGAAAGGAAAATCTCTCCTCCTACGAGAACACAACATGTTTAGGCTACATGCCCGTTACAGCTTTTTGTAGACAGATACTGTACCTATGCTAATCTGGCCAAGTGACACCCGAGTAAACCTGTTTTTAGTCGTGGATGATAATCAACACGGCTAATTGGCTGTGGATAGCCTACGTAATGACCGCCCCCGAAAGCTCTGAAGTGTCTGCAAAATTGTGGGCATTTAACTCCAGCATTCCCGTTACACTCTGTAGATGACATTGTGATGGGCGAAACTAATAACATTACAAATATCACAACTCGATCATTTGTTTTAAATATCTTAGCTCGCACTTGTGGCAGGTCCATTTGTAATGTTTGAAGTATATATAATATATATATATATATATATATATATATATATATATATATATATATATATATATATATATATATATATATATATATATATATATATATATATATATATATGTATATATATATATATATATATATATATATATATATATATATATATATATATATATATATATATATATATATATATATATATATATATATATATATATATATATATATATAACAGCAAACAAGCAACTAAGAAAAACCGCCCGAAGCGCGCCGATAAATATCGTTTTGAAGGCAGTTTACTGTTTAATCTTCCCATTGCATTCAAAATTTATTCACTCCTTGAATTTTAAACCCACTCAAAGAAGGGGGAGGGGATCGAACACATGGAATCCACCTGGTCTGATACCATGCAAACGAAATAAACTTTACATAGTTTTCCATGAGTTTGATTCATGTGTAAAGACATGCTTTACAATGCGAGCTACATTGTGCAACCTGTGAGGTGTTGTACTACACTAGAAGTGGCATCACGTAGCGTATTTAGTCTTTACCGGATAAATGGTAGATAAGATTATGATAAATCGAATTTCAAGTGTTACTGAAATTACTTTAATGATTGCCTCGCTGGCCGGAACAAATGGTGTTGCGGGCCCGAGCCCCTGGTTTAAGAAATTCTCACAACTCGGTAAAAAGTTCTTGCAAAACACAACTTTTGCCCCTCCGAGTTCTTCTATGCACTGCTTCTACTGTATTAAATCGAACACTGACTGGATGTGACTTCTGACCTTTCAGCCAAAGTCATGTTTTATCAGACACCGATACAGCTTCGAATTCAAAATTAGAGACTAATAAGCGACTTTCTCGATCATCGGTGGTTAAGGCTTCAGTGATTTTACCAAAGAAATGTTTCCTTATTGACCCTTTGTAGAAAGTTAAAATTTTAGACAAACGAAGATACAATAAATCAAATATCGTGAAGGAACTTACAACTTACGTTTCCGGCAATGGAGAAATTTAGGAGAAATTTTTAGCAAAAAAAAAAAAGTTAGCACTTTACCTAACATGATGATGGCTCTTTTATTAGAGAGTGGGACATTTCATCATCATTTTTCTTTCTCAAATTATCACAAGCTAGAATACCGCCTCCCCTGTCCATTGAAGGAGCTGCATGCGAGCCTGAAAATAAATTAAATCATCCATGATGACTCAATTAATATTAATTCACATGGCCAGTGGTCGAATGATCCAGAAAATCTACTTTGAATCTTGAAATTATGACGAAATATATATACTTAAAAATTACGAAGATATCACATAAAACTTCAAAATAATATATGGACTCATCACATTTGTGAGATAGAAATTTTAGATATACTATTTGTTTAAACCATCTCTAAGTATATTTTTTTTTATTTTTTTGGAAGATCGAAAACCATGCTTTGTAAACTTGGGGGGCACTTGCCCCACCTCCCGTGCTCTTATGGCGAGCCGCTAATGCGTATAATTGCTTCATTTACAGACTTGTCGTAATAATTTTGATCAAGATATTACAAGGAATCGAAAATAACCTCCAGTTATTTGGAATATTTATTGATCTTTCTTTAACGTTTGATACCATTAAAAACTGTATTCTTCCAGCTTGTACGCGTATCTTTGTAGACTCTTTGTAAGCATTGCAGTCAAGAAAACAGACATCACTACGCAATATTAGCAACATAAGATTGCCCCAGCCTTAAATGTACCGGGCAGAATTTTTAACAAATATTAAACGGTAACGATGAAAACTACTCTCTGTTGAATAAAGCTCACACTCTCAGCAAAGCGTGAGACAGAAATAAAAGGGTCTTTAAACTATGACTGATCGTAAACCTATCTGGAAAGGACATATTATAAAAATATTACCTTACCTGTGGAATAGAGCAATTGTATCTGCATGGGACTCTCAAATTCTGTGGAACATGTCTTTGTTAACTATTATCACTGCTTTACGTAAACTGGTTACCAATTGGCTAAACTTAGAAAATAACAGGTAACCGTTTTAGTGGAGCCAAATCATGGTGTTGGTGTCAGTCTACCCGATTTAAATAAAATATAATGGTTGTTTATTAGTAGAGCGTACCCCACGAAAAACAGCAAGAATCTTATGTAGGAAAAAATGTTTTCTCTTTTACCCACTTTGTATAAACTCTATTTTTAAATTATGTCATATTCCTCCCAAGCCAAGATGATCCCACAGAACTGACGGCTGTAAGAGTTGGTAACGAACTGAAAAAGTCTGGCAACGAATTGAGAGATATGCCTTTTACTGCCACTTCATTTTATGGACTTCTGAAGGTTGACTGGTTGGGGGTATATTATGACACAAGGGTTTCTTCAAATGAACACCTTTGTCAATAATATTATTGAAAAAATAAGATTTTATGGAAAATTTACACCTTTCGTGATCTAATTTTTGTCAAATTCAAGCCCCCAGAACGTTATAAATGATAGACGAACAGTAAGCAATAAATTACAATAACTTAACACCTGTTCGACAGCTATTTAACTTACCCCTTACTGTCCACAGAGTTGGTACTACAAAATTCTGTGGTTGGGAACAACTTGGTATATAAAATGGAATATTAAAAAACGATCGACATGGTCAATAAAACTCAAGTAAGGAGTAGGTGCATCTAGATAACATCTCGTTTATGAGCTCTGCTTTATGACTAGTTACATTTCAGGCTGACGGTAATTTTATTGGTGACCACTGTGTCTTTTGAGGGATCAACTTCTCATGCCCGGTTCTAAGCTTACCAAGCTTACCAAGTTCTCACTTAAAATATATGTATGCATTAAATTGATATTGATATTGAAATAAAAAAAAAATGAATGTTATATCCTTCGTTAGAATTGTGTATTTTTTATTTTAGTATTATGTTTTCCAGTGTGTTTTCAGATAGGTTGCCAGTAGATTTCTTTCTTTCCGTTCCATTCAACTTTTTGATGTTTTTCAATGTTAACTCCCGTATTGCAAATAATGTTGCTCTCAAAAATGTTTGAAAGCAAGCACGAACATTTTACTTGCTTGGTTTCTATGTTGACTACACCGAGTGTATTTTTCATCTGAATACCTTTAAGATGTGACAGATCTGCAAGTCTAGCAATAGTTAGGTTATATTTCTAAAGTAGGTCTTCAAATGGGCGAAATTGCAACCCATGTTGTATTTAAATTACCCAGTACATCTCCATATCCGACGACAATTTCCTGTTATGTTGTCTTCGAAGTCCATCTTATATAATTTCCTCATCATTGCAACCCATTTTTTCCAAAAGAAAACAGAAATTGGCCGTGACTGCATTAAAATCCTTCGAGATAGATATAATCTCAACAAGAACAAATATTCAACGATTCGAAATTTTTACCTTGGGACTGACAATTCGTGACACTTTTATATTGCATTTCTTCTCACGGTGAATTGATATTTTGTAAGGGTAAATGCTTTTGATAGATTGGTAGAAGCGATCGACACTAGAACTTTGTCATTTTTTAACATTTGAGACATTAACTTGACGGTTATATGGCAATGAGAATAAAACACAATAACATAGTTTATTTCTTCCGACTTTGAAAGGAGTAATTAATGTGAACTTAAATATAAAACAGAATAACTTAAAAATCTGCTTTTGAATGTAATTGTTATTCGAAATTTTTAAATAGTCTATGACAACAGGAAAAGCAAGTGAAATGCACATCATTTTTTTCTTTCACAAAGTAAATGATTCAAGAGGGGGTGCCCTAATACTGCTCACACAGTTCGTTTGAAATGTTAATGTCATATTGCTTAACTTTTTGTCCGTTTTTATTTTTAATTTCCTTTGCACAACCTAAAAAGGAGCGATTTTCTGCATTCTAAGTGTAGTTCAGAACTTTTACTCGTAGGGGCAGTTTTACCTGTCTGCCTTGCTGCATCATGAATGTCCGAATTTAATTTCTATGAATAAGTTCATCATTTGAACCATACGGCGACAATTGATTTTAAAGGAAAGAATTTATAATATCCAAAAGTAAATGAACTGAGGCATACACAAATTATGAACTCAACTTAACATACATTAGGCATACTCACTATTGTTAAACTGGGTGTTGATTTCATCTAGACGTTGCTGCAATTTTTGTCGTTGAACTGGAAAGAATATGAAACCCCCGTCAAAGTAGACCTGGGAGAGTTTAACGTCATACCTTTCGCAGAGTACTACTGACGACAACATAGATACGACAACCAATGTCAAAGCTGTCATGATATCAGAGTATGTTTATAGAACTATGTAACTTTGGAAACCGAGACCTCTGATGAAAATGTTCTTTGTCTTACTTCTTTTAGGTTGTTAGGGGGCTACTACTGTTTAGCTTCTTCTACTGAAAACACAAAGTAGTTCTTTTGACTGGTTTACTCCTTTAAGTATAAACACTGATCGAGCTGACTCTAAACAAGTGTGAAAGCACACGCACGGGAGTAAAGGTAGTTCATATTGCAGCGACTTCCAAATCGGTAGCTACGTGAGAACCAATCATATCTCGACCTTTATGGGTAAGCTTTGCTTATCAAATGTGACATTAAAATAGATACGGGTTGCAAAAAAATCGGACTTTGTCCTCCAAGAAGCATTTATTAGATAAATTTAAATCAAAAGAGGATGTGTAACTTCTCTCAGAATGAAAATGCTCGGGACTAACTTACTTGACTGATTCATCAAATCAATTTTTCATATGACTTTTAGTACATTTGTTTCAATCTCAAGAATAGTTCCGGCATTTAAAAAAGGGATAACTAGCCTTGCTATGCGCGTAATCTTTGAAGAGGATATTGCGCTAGTGCTATTAATGGTAGAAGTTTTTTGAAAACACTAACAGTGAATTAGTCGCAATAATATCAATGGTCCGTAGCTATCACAGTAGAAACCGTAAGAAGTTTATAGTTTGTATTAAAACAGTGAATAAGAAATGAATAACAATGGCTAAAGTCAGTTTCATTATTAATCATCAACCGATTCAATTATAATACCTCGAAGAACTTATTCTTAACAGTAGCTAATCTTCACAGCATGGAGCTATTACGGATAGCTAAATGTTTATAAAGAGGCATCAACTCCTACAAAGTCCCCCGATAGCCTATGTGTATAATCATGAGACTATTACTGAGTTCTATGGTGCAATACAAAACAACGCTTCTACACCTAGAGAGAAGAAAATTCTGATAAAGTACTAGGAGATTCGTATCATAACTATTGCTTTGCTTACTATTCTTATTTTCGTATTGATTGCTCATAACTGTGTCCTTGTTTTTATATTTTTTTCATTATATATATTATAATATATATATATATAAATTATATTTATATTATTTCATTATTGAACAAACTTACTGCTGATAAACAGTTACAGTGCTACGTTACATCTGAATTTATGAAAAATAGCTCACGTTTTTCCGTATTCGTTTCAATTTCCACTCTACTGATCGCCTAGGTTAGTATATGATTCCGGGAGCTTAATTTTTAGTGATATTAAAGTTTTAGTTCTCTTTCATTATAATTTTATTTAAGTTAACAGCTTTGATATGCCTGCCTACATAGGTGTTACAAAAAGTACAGATACCTTGAGCTGGAAATCCAACACAGCTGTAGACTACACATATACAACACTTGTCTGTACATTACATTTTGTCTTGATTGCATTGCTAAAGCTTCGATAACTTCTTACGATTTTGAGGAATTACATTTTGTTATTGCGTACGCATTATTATACTATAATATGTAACTGTTAACCTACCCTCACAGTAAAACATTCGTGTTCTGTTTCCTCAATCTCACAAACTTAAACTCGACCTCAGCCACAAAGCCCGAAGGCTTAGTGATTCCTTGCCTAAAGGGGGTGATTTGTGGCATTTAAGTTTACCCCTCAAATTTATACTTCTTGAGTATATCATTTTTATGATGTTTTCATACCTTGACCTCTGATGATATTAAGTGACCTTTAAACTCCACCGAAAATTAAAAACCAAAAAACGAAAAAGTGCGTTAGGAGGGACTCGAACCCCGGCCGTCTGCATAAGAAACCGAGGACTATTCCACTACGCTAACAAAGAACTTTAAACGTATAGTGTTTCTATTCATGTCATAGCCACAAAATCTTTTACACGTGTTCACAATAAGGGAATTCCAATTGCCATTATAATGTAACATGCTTGTAAAAAATCAATGTTGTTTTAATAATTTCATCTTTGGATTGTTACAAATATCCAGCCCTAACTTTTCGTTGGTCATGTAACACCGGACACAGTTTGGAGGTACCGCCCAATTAATATACAGGGTTTTCGTAGTTTCACCTCTGATGACCTCAGATGACCTTCGACCTTCAACAAATCCATAGGGATCTCCACCTCTTAAAGTCACAAATTAATCTATGTGCCAAGTAAAAAAAAATTCCATCATCCCTGTCTTGAAATATCGTGTTTTTCAGGGTTTCCAGTGTTTGACCTCCGATGATCTCTGACCTAAACTGAAAACAATAGGATTCATTCTCTCAATATGATATAGTTATATACCAAGTATGAAAAGTGTCCATCAGCACTATCTTGAGATATTGTGTTTACAGGCAGTGTTTACAAATTTCGTATTTTAACCTCTATCAAAACCAACAGCGTTCATCGTCTGACTATAAGGCGTCCACATGCCAAGTATGAAAAGTATCCATGCTTCATACCTAGACATAGCGTGTTTACAATGTTTCCAGATTATTAACTCTGTTGACCTCACTTGACCTTTGACTTTCACCAAAAACAATAGGGCTCTTCTCTCAGTATGATAATTCATATCACAAGCATGAAATTTTCTCTCATTGCCATCTTGAGATATCTTGTTTACAAGCCAGCGTCACAAACACATATACGTAAACACATACTATACTGTACACACACGCCGCGGGTCTCTCAGCCGATATGTGTGACGTCATAGCCTGTTCGAATCTGATATAGAGACATGGGCACCATTGACGATATTCCCTAAATGTGCACTGAAAAGATTACAAAATTTGGCCTTTAATTAGACCAGTTTGTATTTCAGTAGTAACTAACGGAAGTTCTCTTTGATGCTGCAAGAGGTTTTTTCCTGTGGGTGGTAGGAAGAAGGAATGGTAGGGGTCGCATGGGACAAAATAAGTCGTATGTCACTCCAACTGCCATACAGGTGGGAACAATGAGAAAGCCGAAAATGTAGCACCGAAAAATTAGATTTTTGAAAACATTTTTACGCTTTACTTCATTAGCACAGGGAAAAAGTTATGTCTTATGTCACAGTTAATCTACAATTGTCACCTCTGTCAGTATGCCGTGTTTATGGACAAGGAAAAAACTGCATTTGGGGTTTAAAGTAAAGTGGCAGGAACATTTTTAATCATGGCCATTTCAGTCACCGCTTTCACTGCCACTGATGGAAATTTGAGAGTCCTCGCCAGGGACAAACTGAAATTAAACACTGGAATTTGGAATAAAGTTAGTCACCCTATAGGTTATCGGAGGGGGGATATTAGACCTCGACTTGTTGACTTCATTTACCTCTTTTTAATGTAAACTAATTTGAGAGCTCAGCTGAAAAAAAAAACAAAACTTGTAAAAACTCTTGTAACACCCTGGACACATTGAGGGTCTCACTTTTTAAAAAAGGCCCCTGCCGTCCCGTAGCGCCCATCGCCCCCTAAGTTTCGAAAATACTCCGGAGGCTATAACGCTCCCGTTAGGAAGCCTTGATCTAAACCGTTTCAGCGGCTTTTACACTATGAAAGGAATTCAAGAAAATACCCAAAATCGTTCATCTCCAAAGTTTCACGAGATAGTCATTTTCATATCTCACACTTCTTTCTTTACATATTTTAAACTTTATTTTTGTATATTATGTTTCTTATATACTCTTTGTCTGGGTTGAAAAAATGAAGGCCCACTTTTGGAAGCTTTCTTCAAAGAAATGTGGTTGTGATCACGACAAGCAGCAAGTGTCGGTGATTACGATTAACATTTTCTCAGCACTTATGAAAATATTTACCACATGCAGCGCATCAAAGTGCACTTTAGAGAGAAGAAATTCATTCCTTCGTACATTTCATTTCTCTATATCTATCTGTGAAGCTGTTGAGTTTCCTTTTCATCTCTCCCAATAAAATGGTCGACCAGAGACATAAATTTCTTGTGGGTTTCCTTTTACGGATAATGTCCTTTTCATCATAATTTCTATGTTTGTAGACGATGTTGCACTGAATTTCTTAAGCTTGTTGAAATAAGTGATTTGACGTCAGCTTGTATGTTCTTTTTTTCTAAATAATCGTTAATTTTTAAAAATGGTTTCAAAATGAGAAGTTTGTTAAGTTAAATTGCAAATAATATCAACAAGTTGATCGAATTTGCACAACAGTTACTCCTTTCATTGTTTTATAATGATATTTTCTAATTATGTGATAATATTTGTGAACAAATTTTCACCTTGCAGGAAAAGGATATTTCCTATTACATTATTTACAATGAAACCTAATTTATCCAAAGCCCGTTTATCCAAACTGTCCTCACGGTTTTACAAGAGCGTTCAACGTATTAAAGGCAGTATCAACCAACATTTCAGTGTATAACAATGCGAAAAATTAATGGTACTTTCGGCAGAAAGGCATTAATTTTTTTTCGGGGTCTTTTACAGTCACAGTGAGATATGACGATGACCTAAACAGCACACATTTGGGAAAGGAAAAAATTATGTTAACTCTGTAAAATTTGGCAGGAAAACGTTCAGGCTTGTTTGGATGTATTCATAGCAGATACGTTCAAAGGAAACCAAAGATGGTTTTCAAAATTGATATGATATCCTGAAAATAGTTTCGAAACTCTCTAACCCTTGAAAGTCAGTTCCAGGAAAGTTCGGAGTTGACTAGTACAAAATGAAAACAAAACGGTTGCAATTGTAGCGATCCTCATAACATATGGTGTCAAGGTTTTCGACTATTACAACCTGGAGAAATGAGAAAGGATGGAAGTAACACATTGACTTAATAAGTTGCTTTCTTTCTTTGGAACAGTGAGTTAAGATTAGACATTTAATGGTAGTGCATAATGGTAGTTAAGGGACATATTTTTTAGCGCATGGACTGAACATTCCATGTAGATTTGCTCCCAATGACATACTACTAAGACGAACAGAAGCCGGCGAAACCTATCAGCCGTTTTGCAACTCAACTTTGTTTAGTAGATCATAATTAATTAAGCAGTCATAACTAGGCACCACCAATATGCATCTACAAACGGCTATAGGATGACATGGACATTTTTGCCCGTATGACAAACGTGTTAAGTCTAATTAAAACAAGGTTTTTCTATTTATATTGCGTCCCTGGAATGTTAAAGCATTTCAGCTACACACGGCTTGCCGATATTAATTTTGCAGGGTAGGCTAACAGAGACTTGATTGGGTGCGTACAGTATGCCGTAAAGTTTGAACAGAAATAACGGTAAAGAACGCTGACAGTGGTTTACAACGAGTCAAATACAATGAGAACGAACTCACGAATGGTCAGGCGCGGTTTTACGGCGGGGGGGGGGGCTTTGTCGGCTCTAGCCCCCCCAAACATTCGCTCAAGCCCCCCCCCAAAAAAAATTTCAGAGATTGTGCTATGCTATATTTGCGTGTTGAGAAAAACAAAATTGCCCAATACAATTGTGCACATCTTGGTCAAGTGGATTTAGTTTGTCAAGGGAAACTGTCGTCTGCGTCTCGAAATCATATTAGGTTCACGATTTCATACAATGGAAGTTGGGTCAAATAAGTAACATCTATGATAGTATGTACGCATGTAAATCAAGTTAACGGATCATCTGTTGGAAGTTCAAACGAGTCATTTCGTCGCTGATCTCGTCAAGCTATACTAGCAGTCCTTTTAAGTCAAATCTACAGGCCGAATCGTTATTCCCATTAATGTGAACAGGTCCAGTTGCTCGTATCTCTCAGTAACGTTTGCTACATTCTTCCAAATAAAAAAATATATGCCTGTATATACGTTACATCTATGTCATGGTCAGGGGCGGTGCCACTGAGGGGGAAGGGAGGCCTATCCCCCTGTAATTTGCAGGAAAAGAGAAAAAGAGTAGGAAAAGAAGACGGAAAGGAGAAGAAAAGAGGAGGGCGGGGTAGGCCTATATCTGATCCATATAGTAATCCAGAGCTTCCAAGAGGCCATATTCCGGTTTCTACCAGCCTTTAGATACGATTTTATAATGCAAAAATGAAGCAAGGCAAATTTTCTTAATAGTTCGAGAATATTTCTGTGGACTCCACGCACGTATCTTTGCGTAAAACTTTCCCCGACTAGAAGGCAGTAATGTGTCCAAAAGGGGACTTCAGGAGGTTTGTTGATACATGCCCTTAGACAAAAAAGGCACCTAACCAAAAATATTAAGAATGTTTTGAAGCCATATGATCGGGTCCAAAAATATCCCAAAGACAACACCATTTTTTGCATCTAAGCAACCTTCAAGTAACCAAAATTTCTCAAAAGGGGACGGGACCCCTCCCCTTAGACCTATCCCCTAGAACATCCCTCTTTTACCCAACCAAAAATTAGAATTCCCGAAGTTATGAACATTTTCCAGCCATATACATTAGTCAAAAAATAACCCAAAGACCGCACCATTTTGCATCTTAGCAACCTTAAATTAGCAAAAATTTCTCAGAGGAAGGGGACACCCCTCCCCTTAGACCCCTCCCCCAGGACGGCGATCACTCAACCCATGTCCCCTATCAAAATAACCTTGTGCCGTCCCTGGTTATGGTACTGTTTTTATTTTCATTGGTTTCAGCGTGCTCGTGGCTGATTTACATATTTGAGAGAAAATTTTATGATTCTTCCCTTTCAAGCCCCCCCCCTCCCTAAGCCCCCTAAGCCCCCCCCCCCCAAAGTCTCGATCTAGAACAGCGCCTGCTCACGATAAATAGCTTATTTCATGTTTATAAGTAAGAAATCTAAGATCTGCTCTCTTTTTTAGCAGTAAATTAAAGTTGTGTCTTGTAATTATTGTTTTCAATTTTTCGTGATATTTCCTGCAAGAATATAGCACCCTTTCACCTGTTTGTTTGGTAGTTCATTTTTTGTATTTTGCCACAAGACTGTCGGTTCTGTTCATAGACGTAGGAGTCGGGGGCTGGGGGTGGGGTGGGCTGCAGCCCCCAACCAAAAATTTTTTGTGAAAGTTCGGGCAAAATGCTGAGAATTTTTCAGGCACCTACTGAAAGAAAATAATGCAATGATGTAACTGAAGGGTATTAATATTTGAAAAAAAAAAACTTCCTTGGTAATGAATATAGAGTTCTAATTTGAATTGCACCAGCCTACATATTCCGTATTAATTCATTCGTGTGTTTTTTATGATTACCAATAGTGCATTTGAGGGGCCACTGGGCCTTGCCCCACCCTCACAGATGCTGATTTTTCTACCTAAAATAAGCAAATGTTTTAACTCAAATTTTACTTCAAAGGTAGCATATGTGGCACCAGATTGCATGTAAGGACACCTAATTTTTCGGTTTGATCAACGATGCAGCGTATATAGTATTTACATTAACATGTCGAACGTGCGTGGAGCGTGCCGAACTGTTTGATTATATTTTTAGGGCAAGTTGTTTCCGTCCCTCCAAATCAACTTTGGCTCCTACGCCCATGGTTCTGTTTTGTAGAGAGTCATGAAACTCTTCAAACGAAGTTATGAATTATTTACTATGACCTAGCACCACCAGCGAGACAACTCAAATTGAACTGGCTGAATTAGAGGCTATGAATTCCTGTACACACCCTAAATTTAGCATGGAGGTGATATTGCCTCCTGAATTTAGTCTACATTCAAGTGCAAGACCGTTTAAAGTTTGCTAATTATATCAAAAGTATCCCACCGGACTGAATCCTCGAGGACTTCTTTTCTTCGTCAAGTAGGAGGACAGCCTTCATTTTTAGTAGATATGAAATTAGACGTAGAGAGTACTCGCTTGGTTCGTTACATCGGCAGTAGGTTTCCAGTATATACAGACAACGCGGATTCATAAAAAGGAATCCTGTAGATAATAGTAACTTCCCTGATGTCACAAACATCCACTTGAATATTTGGAAACTGTCCCAGTTTGAAAAGTCAAGAGCACTTTGAGATACTTGATGTTCATTTTGGTACTCCTCCACATCTTCAGTGTGGGTATCATCCTTGGCACTGTTCTCATTATAAAATACTGTTAGATGCAGCTGCAAATCACCATTTTCTCGTTTTAATCCTCAAGTACTCATGATGTTTAAATGAGTTTGTTTAAAACTAATACCTTTCTTGATTTTAAGTTATATAGAATTCTTTGAGGAGTGACTGGATACAGTTCGTGATATTTGCTGTCTCGATCCAGAACATGATTTTGGAAATAATACATTAGTACAAGGATCACATACAAATGCCTTAACAAACTGAGATTTCATTTCAAATTCAATTGGGGACCAAATGCCCTACAATATTTACCGCAGAAGTACTGATAGGATATATTAAACAGTGCAAATCAAGTTTAGAACCCTATTTTATAGTAGCAAAGTATAGACCAGTAGTTAGTTGAACCTTAGAAAATAATTGTTGTTTTCCCTTAGCCTTAATGCTAGTGTATGTACCAGTGTAATAAAAGAGTTTGAACATAACTATGTGTTTTTCTTTTTAAAGAAGATTAATGATGACATATCACTCTATATAGATCATTTTATTTATAAAAATAATCACAGATAAAACCTCCAATCGTACAGAGTAAATTGGTAACTTCTTACATACTTATATACTTTCAAATAGGCCTATCATTTTAAAGAAGTCTCTTTGTCTATCTGACATTTAGGACAAGTTCTACTTTGGTAACAAGTTTTGTTTATACCTTCTCAGTACTTTTGTTCATTATGAGAATGATAGACCAATGGATGCGCTAGCAAACTACCCTTTTCCACGGCCATACCCCCCTTTTAGGCAATTAGATATTACTGTGTGTATCAGAAAACTATTAAAGGAGCTGGGTAGTGGCGTATTTCCGAAATGAAAACGTCTTACCAAACGACATGTTTACCCTCAGTGTGAGGCTAATATTGAAATATTCCTCTTAATACATTTTAAATTCTCATTTCAAATAATTTTTGCAATGTAACTTTAGTGATATCTTTCTTATATGTTTTCTTACATTTTTTTAAGTTTTTACTTGCAAGATATTAGACAATTTACTTGTTTTGAATTTCCAATATGTTACTTTTTCTTCTGGCACAGACATTTTTGAATCGTTTCCATTTGTAACGGTTCTGATCGATAGCAGTGCTAACGTTATCCTACTTAGGCTAGCATTAGCGCCTAGGTCTACCACGAAAAACAAACTCATTGAAAAACAAACTCATTGATCGGAAAAAACAGTTTCAATTACCTGCAAAACTGATAACGTTCTCAATGAACCTCTAGCAGATGATGAACGAAATCGTCGTGTGTCATAATTCCTCTTAAGTTAAATTTATCGCACTGAAACACGCACTGCGAATATTCTACACACGCACGTACGTTGTGGGTTGTATACTGTGCTAAAAACAATGCATGGATGGTTTTATCAGTTTCGTATCAAATAGATAAACCAAGAATCATAACCTGATGTGACGTAACGAAGGCGGCGGGTTAGAGAATTTGTTCTGTTTTGGCGGCTACCCAGCTTCTTTAAGGTCATTGAATTTTGGATACTACTCTTTGACAGGTCTAAAAGAGACTATCTGCAGAAAATGTTTTTGCATTTTAAATACAAGTTGATGAATTTGCTAATGGTCATTAATAAAAATATGCTGCAAAGCAGGAAGTCAGCAGTTTTGTCAATCTGCTGTGGTGGCCTTTTATAACTTTCAACCAATGAACTAACTTTTGGTAATTTCTTTTACTGAATATTCAATAGGCATTTAATACCTGTCTTTTTATTGGTTTATGTTTGGGTGGGATCGTTTTAAGCAATAATGGGGATTATTGAAAAACCTTGCCAGGAAGACAATCAAGACAGCTCGTTAGTAACTTTTCGACATAAGAGATCTGCTTGAGGCTTTATACCCTGCTGTACATACCTTGACTTTTTTGCACCGAATAAATTCTGCAAAAGTAGAAGAGTGTGTTTTCATCATTTTTTGACCAGTCCTTGTGTCTCTAAAACTGATACAGAAACTTAGAAAACGATTTTCAATGTAGCCAGCCGACATCTTGGAAATATTTAGTCAGAGGACAGTACGACCTAACAATTACACAAGAGGCTAGTCCAAAGGCTTTTTAGATTGGTTACAGATACTCCTTAGCTCCTGGATGTTGGCATATGGCATTCTGTTTTACCGTTTACAGGCACAGTAAGTGATACCTTTGAAGAAAAACAATTATTTTGTAGGATGTAGCAACCGCCCCCCACCCTCTCTCACCCAGTCCACCGGTTCTGACGGTTGATCATTCTGTACCTCTCTAATTCTCATAATGTATGTGAAAAGACTCAAGTAAAGACTCATTAGGCGTCGTACGCCCTGCCACTCTATGGTTATTTGAACACGAGTATTTTGTTTGAATTAATCCACGTTAGATGGAAATAGTTATCAGTGGAATAACGATGTTTTCACACTAACTCTCTTGGATAGTTCACTAAACTAGAAGATGTCTGCGTTGCTTATACCACTCGTTAAGTCATGCTGTGCTCACCTCTGTATAGACAGTTTACTTCACCTCCAGCATTGCATTCTTCATGGCAGTCCTGAAGTTTACAAATATCTAGGTGCCGGTGCGGGTGTAGTGGGATAGATCTCCCAGTCAGGGATAAATCAAAATCACTCCACTCATCTTGTGTATTCTTATTGATATCTTTCCTCCAAAGAGCTCGAACTATACAAAGATGGAGACTAGGACGAGAGTGTCGGAGTGAGTGGGTACTCTGACACTCTGACTAGAGTGTTAGAGTGGGTATTATTTAGGGAAGCTATTACAGTAAAACATTTTCTCCCCTTCATTTATATCAATATTAATTATTGCAGACTCTCTTTGAATTTGCGGGCAGTGATGCTTGGTTTAAATGTTTGCAAACATAGTGAGCCGGTAGAAGTTCTTTGACATAGACTTACATAGTAATTTATTCAGTAATTTTAACATCAAAAATAGGTTAAATTACACTTTTGATAGCATATAGTGAAACTGAAATTAACTCATAAACTGAAAGAGTTCAATCTTTTTATTGTTTGGAAACGATTTTTTTAACTGTTTGATCACTTACAGAGTGCTGATTTTGTAGAAAAGTACTTTCATTTCATTTTTCGTTTTTTTAAATCGTCCCACATACCGTCAAAGGCAGCCAGAGACCTTTTGAAATATTGTTTTGATATCCGCAAAATGGTTTAGTCACTTTATGGTCCTGGAAAGTTTCCGAGGTAATTCATGTGAAAAAGGAAACGGTTACCCCTTGCACCCTGTATTATACCGTGTATTGATACGACTTTTGTTATTACCAATACAAAAAGTACCCATATTCAAATTTACCATTTTAGGTCACATGAAATGAACAGAGTGATGTTACTGGTGTTTCATAATTTTCAACTGAAAATATTAATACAAAAAACTGTCTCTAGGCAATTACCTATTTAATAATCGAATAATGATATGATTAGAATAAATAGAAGTGCGTGATGAAGTCAGGGAACACCCACGTTAGCGAAGGGACTAAACAGTCCATTAACTTCTACTCGCAATGAATTGCCACTAATATATACATAAACATGAGATGCCTACCAGCCAAGTTCCATGTTTATATGATCAACGTCCGCTCAACTGTCAATATCTTGCACCATCATAATTCATATACAAACCTCTGTTGGATAACTGGGACAAAAATGAAGGCAAACATGAAAAAAAAAAGAAAACATGAGAAATTGGTACGTAACTTGGCGGAATCATATCAGAAATCCTTACAATGTTTTCTACCTTTTCAGAAACATTGCAAGATTACACAAAAAAAAATCACAAAATAACACTACCTAGCTTGAAAATACTGTAGGATGATTTTCTGCAACGTCGGTGCATCTCGGAAGTGTTCATTAGAAATACTGTAGTGACTGCGCTATAAAATCAACTTGTTAGCCTTGCGCCAGGTGTTTCTTTCTTGTGAATATATTATGTGTACTTACATAGTACATTCAAGACATAAGAAACGGCTGGCACAAGGCTAACACGTGATTTTATTTCGCAATCATCTTTTCTAACGAACATTTCGAGCCCTCCGAGCTCCCTCCGACGTTGCAGAAAATCATCCTATTTTCAAGCTATAGTAGCCTAGTGTTATTTTGTCATTTTTTTGCATAATCTTGCTAGTTTTGTGAAAAGGTAGAACATATTGTAAGGATTTCTGATTTGATTCCGATTTGAAGTAAATATCTTGAATTTTGGGGTTTTTGTCCTATACCTGTAAACACCTGTAACACTTATTGTCCCTGTGAGGAATGACCCACCCTATGGAATGACTCACCAGATCCAGATACACCATACTTAGCCTAGGGTACCTAGGCCTAGTTCTTACGTACACTTTGTTCCCTGAACTAGGCCTAGGCTATTGCAACACAAACTTTTGACCGCATATTACTGTGAGAGTAATATCATCTGCGTGCGTTGCTGCAGTGATTGTTGCTATATACGCGTATGCGCGTGTATGAACGTAACTAGGCTATAGCTATGGACTATGTCACAATTAAACAGCAGTGCGTGCTATTTAGCATACAATAGTGTGAACATCCTAGTTACACGATTTGGCATTTCATAGAATGTTAAAAAAACAAAACAGGATCGTTTGTGTAAATCAAAATTTTTGGTCTTTTTTGGACACTAAGTGCTAATAATCTTAGAATGAAGAGTCTTAAACATATAAGGCCCCGTAGAGGTCAATTATGTAGGAGTATACGTGAATTTGAGAAAGATCGAGACCATTCAAAATTTTTGAAGTCGCGGTAGCCCAATTTTGACAATGGGTATATTGCTGACCTAGTATGGTGTAATATATTGGGAAAGTTGACCTCAAGTTCAAATATTTAGGCTAGAGCATTTAGACCAGGCACGTTCCCAGCCATCTGAATGATGACATCATCCTCCAGGAATGTGCTGGGTTCAGTATTCTTGTAGCTAGATATATTAAGCCAAGCAAGGTCATATTCAGCAGATTTTACAAGTTGGTAGCACATCGATAACTACAAAGATTCTCACTTTTAGTAGCATATATCATCAGAATAAACAGCGTATTCTGTATTCACTTATTTCTGAGTTATTATTGTATTGGTCTGAATCGACTCCAAGCGAACCCAAATAACAATATACTACAAAACTGGCGACGAGGATTAAGGATTTTTCCCATTAAGTTTTTAACTGTGGAGGAATATTAACTATGGCTCTTATTGGAAAAATTGGAGAGTTCGATTCAAGTTGTGAGGACTTTGATAGTTATTCCGAGAGACTGTTACAGTTTTTCATCGCAAATGATATAGCGAATGAAAAGAAAGTTTCAGTGTTTTTGAGTGTTGTTGGAGCGAAGACGTACGGACTGTTGAAAAGTTTGTTAACTCCGGATAAACCGTCTGATAAGACTTACAATGAACTCATACAAACGCTAAAAGGACATTTAACGCCGAAACCACTTGTAATAGCCGAGCGATTTAAGTTTCACCGGCGAAATCAGAATGAGGGAGAGACAATATCTGCATACGCTGCAGAACTGAAAAGGTTGTCAACCCATTGCGAGTTTGGAAATTTCTTGCAAGATGCCCTTCGAGATCGGTTTGTTTCAGTGGGATTAAAAACTTATCCACACAGAGAAAGTTGTTATCCGAAGCGGGTTTGACTTTCAGTAAGGCCCTAGAAAAAGCACTAGCCTCTGAAATGGCAGAGAAAAATGCGCAAGAATTCAAAGGACATGATGTGAACGTCAATCGGGTTTCAAAAGCCAGACGTGCTAAGGGACCGCATTCCTTTGGAAATAAAACAACCAATGGACAAAACACCCAGAAGCAGCCCACTTCAAGTTCAAGTTCTTGTCATCGTTGTGGGGAAACAGGACACATTGCAAAAGACTGCAAATACAAAGGTTACAAATGTAACAACTGTGGCAAGGTAGGACACCTGGCTAAAGTATGTCGTTCTAAGCCTAAGTCATCGAACATGCCCACTAATTTTGTCGACACAGATACTGATGACCACACAAACGCTGGCCCAGTAGAAGACCCACAGGACAGCCTTGGGTTATATACGGTAACATCAAAAGGCCGTAATCCGTTCAATGTAACTGTTACAATTGATGTGAAACCCTTAGAAATGGAAGTGGACACTGGTGCATCCATGACCATAATTCCCGAAGAAGTGTACCAGAAGCAGTTCGGGCACGTTCCATTACAGTCAACCTCATTGCAGTTCAAAACGTACTCAGGGGAAAAGTTGGACGTGATGGGGGAAGGCAGCGTTACTGTACAGTATTGTCAGCAGAAGGCATCGCTACCAATGATTGTTGCCAAAGTGAAAGGTCAACCACCAGTACTAGGCAGAAATTGGCTAGAAGTGTTGAAACTGGACTGGAATTCAATTTTCAAAATGAATAGTTCTCAAATTCAAAATGCAAACAGTGAGCTGGACAAAATTTTAAAGGAACACTCTGAACTTTTCAGTAAGGAACTAGGAACACTTACTAAATTTAAGGCCAAGATTCAGGTAAGAGAAGGTAGCGCTCCCAAGTTTCATAAGGCAAGATCGGTGCCTTATGCCCAAAGAGAGGCAGTGGGGGTAGAGTTAGACAGGTTAGAGCAGGAAGGAATTATTTCCAAAGTCGACTATTCAGATTGGGCAGCACCAATAGTCATTGTACGTAAGACAGACGATACCATAAGAATTTGTGGGGATTATAAGGTAACTATTAATCCATGTATTGATGTGACTCAGTACCCTCTGCCTAACCCTCAGGATATATACGCTTCCTTAGCGGGAGGCACAGTATTTTTAAAGTTAGACTTGTCGCAAGCCTATCAGCAAATGTTGGTAGATGAGGATTCCCGAAAGTATCTCACTATCAATACCCAAAAGGGTTTGTACCAGTATAATCGGCTTGCATTTGGGGTTGCCAGCGCACCCGCAATCTTTCAGTCTGTTATGGACCAAATTTTGCAAGGAATAGATGGAGTAATGTGTTACCTGGATGACATACTCATCACAGGCATGAATTCGGAGCAACATTTGGAGAGGTTAAGGCTAGTGTTGAATCGTTTGAAAGACCATGGCTTAAGGTTAAAAGCTAGCAAGTGTAAATTCCTACAGGGTAGCTTGTTGTATTTGGGGCATGTTATTGACCGGGAAGGTATCAGGCCATACCCAGAGAAAGTACACGATATCATGGAGGCCCCAAGTCCCAGCGATATCGGGGAACTGAGATCATTCCTTGGTATGGTCCAGTATTATGCCAAATTCCTACCAAATTTATCAACCACTCTGCATCCACTAAATGATTTGTTAAAAGTCACCAGTAAATGGAATTGGTCGAAAGAATGTGAAGCAGCTTTTCAAAAAGCAAAAGAATGAATAACGTCCGCTAAAGTATTAATGCACTATGACGTAAAGTTGCCAATTAAACTACTGTAGCGTGTGATGCTTCATCCTATGGGTTGGGAGCTGTGATCTCCCATGTGACATCAGATGGTCAAGAAAGACCAGTCGCCTTTGCTTCCAGAACTCTATCGGCTAGTGAGAAAAATTATTCTCAAATTGAAAAGGAAGCCCTGGCCTTAATTTTTGGGGTAAAGAAATTTCACCAATACTTGTACGGAAGAAAATTTACATTGGTCACGGACCACAAACCCCTCTTGAAAATTTTAGGACCGAAATCGGGTATACCAACACTGGCTGCAGCACGTTTACAGCGTTGGGCCCTCATATTGGCTTCATACCAGTATGAGATCGAATTCAGGAAAACTGAAGAGCACAGCAATGCTGATGCCCTTTCTAGGCTACCAGTAGCCAAGACATCTGACATGCATGAAGAACCCGCAATTTATCAAGTTAGTCAAGTTAATGACCTGCCAGTGTCATCCAAGGATGTTGAAGATACTACAGTACTAGAAGGATCCAATTTTGTCCCGGGCCTTGCAGTATACTTTGAATGGGTGGCCTGAATATGTACAGGATGATTCACTTAAACCTTTCTTCAATAGGAAAGAGCAGTTATCAGTGGATCAAGGTTGCTTATTATGGGGCTTAAGGGTCATTATCCCTCGTAAACTGCAGTCACAGGTCTTGAACACATTGCATGATGAACATGTTGGTATTTGTAGAATGAAAGCACTAGCTAGAAGTTATTTTTGGTGGCCTGGGCTAGATAAGGATATTGAAAAGATTGCTAATAATTGTGAGGTATGTGTATCTACAAGGAACAAACCACCTACGGCTCCGCTCCACCCATGGAGATGGCCTTCCAAGCCATGGGAGCGTATTCACATTGACTTTGCCGAAAAGCCTCAAGGTCAGTATTTTATGGTAGTGGTAGATGCTCATTCGAAATGGCCAGAAGTATTTCCTATGTCTAGTATTACTACTTCCAAAACAATTGCTATTCTCCGAAATTTATTTGCATCATATGGCCTACCTGATACTGTTGTCTCTGGCAATGGCCCGCAGTTTATTTCTAAGGAATTTTTGGATTTCATGCAAAATAATAAGATTAAGCATATCAGAGTAGCTCCATACCACCCAGCTTCAAATGGAGCTGCAGAGAGATTTGTACAAGTGTTGAAGCAGTCCCTCAAAGCAGGTCAAGGCAAATCACCTTTGACTCTGCACCATCGAATTGCAAACTTTTTATTATCTTATCGTAGTACTCCACATAGCACTACCAATCGTTCACCTGCTGAACTTTTCCTAAGACGTCAAATTAAAACTAAACTAAGTTTGTTAAGACCAAACCTGGCCTCCCAGGTTGAAGGTAAACAAGAGAGTCAGAAACAAGCTCATGATCAAGGGCGTACAAAGGTTCGTTCTTTTGAGCCTGGGGAAAATGTTATGGTAAAGAATTTTAGAGGAGCTGACAAGTGGGTCCCAGGGGTTGTAATGCAGCGGCTAGGACCATTAACCTACATAGTTTTGGTCAATGGGAAGAATCAGCATGTACACATCGATCATCTAATTACCGGTATCTCTGACAACTCTAACAGAGATAAACAAGTTCCACTCCCTGAATACCTTACTCCCGAAGGACCACCACCTGTTACTGAGAGTAATGAACCGGATACTCTTCCTCAAGAGAGTAATGATTCATTACCTCCTCCACCTCCCCAAGTTAACCCAGAGAGTACCACTGTTGACACTCCAAGGACATATCCTAAAAGGGATCACCGACCTCCAAGGTACTTGAGTGATTATGTTTGTAACTAACATATTTTTTGTTATTGTATGGTACTGATTTGGTATCCTTTCTACACTGAGATTTGTGGAAGACAGATTTACTTGTTTTTAAATAAGGAGGGAGGAAATGTAATATATTGGGATAGTTGACCTCAAGTTCAAATATTTAGGCTAGAGCATTTAGACCAGGCACATTCCCAGCCATCTGAATGATGACATCATCCTCCAGGAATGTGCTGGGTTCAGTATTCTTGTAGCTAGATATATTAAGCCAAGTAAGGTCATATTCAGCAGATTTTACAAGCTGGTATCACATCGATAACTACAAAGATTCTCAGTAGCATATAGCTCCATTCGAGCCTATAGGGTGCGAATGGAGAATCCCTGACCGGAAGTTGCGTAAATTATAACTTAAAACTTACAAAAGATCAGTGACAAGTTAAGTTCTAAAAGAACCAACAGTAACGTGACAGTCAAGCTGTTCAACAGAAAGCAACACTGGGATTTGAACGCAGAACATTGCAAGAACACGAACGCGGTATAAATCTCAGTATAGCGATCCTATGCCCTAACCGATAGCGCTGCGAGCCGAGCTGCCGGCAAACGGTTTTAAATATTATAAGTACTTACAGATGTATACGTAGGCTATAATTATACATGTATACGTATTTTATACATATATCCCTACGGGTATAACCCTAACCTTATCTCTATGCGTACCATATGTATAACCCTATCCCTATCCGTATGCTGTCCGTATGCCTACTATGTATGTAACCCTATCCCTATGCGTATGCGTACCCTATCCGTATGCCTACTAACGTATATAACCCTAACCCTATACCTAACCCTAACCCTATACCTAACCCTAACCCTATACCTATGCGTATCACGTACGTCACTTCCGGGCACGGATTCTCCATTCGAGCCGCATATAGCATCAGAATAAATAGTGTATTCCGGTATTCACTTGTTTCTGAGTTATTATTGTATTCGTCTGAATCGACTCCAAGCGAACCCCAACACCAATATACTACATATGGGAAGCCCCAAAGCTTCCCAAATACTAGGTCAGCAGACTGCGGACTACACCATACTATGCATAACATTAGGCCTACAGCTTTGCACTTCTCAGTGCTTACAAGTTACAGTACGAAATCTAACGTTACGCATTGCGAGTTCACTTATCCTACTGACCCTGAAGGGAACTTTGCTTTATTACCCAACTATAGAAGTACAAACCGACAGAACCACCCTTTGGGACTTTCCTTACAAAGGATGACGATTCAGAGATGCGCATACCACCTGGATGAATTCAGTTAGTTTCCGCCCTCGGTAGTTTCCGCCCCTATAAAATGTTGTTTTCCGCCCTTGATTTTTGAGGGCGGAAAATACCGGTTTTAGGGGCGGAAAGTAACGAAATGAAGTGCGAATACCTGTGGGAATTGGAGACCAAATAAACACAATTTAGGTCGAATATGGTCCAAATAATGAAGTAACGGTTGTGATATTGATGGTAAAAGTTGTTGTACTGTTGTTCAGCAAAGCATTCACGACAAGCTTTAAAATGTGAAAACATCGATGTAAGGGCGCTATTGAAGAACTATTACCTTGAACAAGTGAAACTGTGTTATGTTGCATAAAATATATAGATGATTGGATATACAATATGATCTGTGAAAAAACAAAAACAATCCCATTTCCATCTATCCTTTCTATCGGCATTAATCCCCATCTTTTTTATCCTACCTCTTTTTTAACACAGTCAGTACCTATTTCATGACAACCCTAATTGTTCTCTTTATGGATCAATGAACGCCTCATGGTTTATATCATACATTTTATGTGTATACACCCAATAACTGGTCTGTACGTACGGTACGTACTGCCATCACGAACCATGCAGAGCTAGCGTTTGCCCGAGTAGCATACTCGTTACAGTTCTTTTATCCACTCCAGAGCAATACTGTACACAATTCACTCTTCCTAACGAGATTCCCGAAAAAGAAATAGAAACACTTGTAAGTTCATGTTAATTTTACACTTTATGTTTCCGCCCTTTAAACGTTACTTTCCGTCCTTAATTTTTAGGGGCGGAAAGTAACGGGCGGAAACTACCGAGGGCGGAAACTAACGGACCCCCACCTGGATGAACTTGAAGTAAATTCCTGCCCGTGCTACATGAAATTTTGTAGCTGCTTCTCTCCATCCATGACAACTGTCTCAATCAAACTTTCGTCTAGCTCAGCGATTCCACATTTTAAAATTCAATTTCCTGAAATGAACCTGTCAGATTTCCTTTCAGACTACACCTGCTTAAATGTCTGTTTGTAGTGAGTCGGAACTATAAAGAAGTATATCACTCTTCTACAAAAGCTGAAAGATATGTATCAATATTACTTACACTGTTACTTCTGCACGAAATAAATCGTTATATAGCACAGAATATGATGGCACAACCTAACAAGGCCACTCTAAGAAAGTTTTCGTTTTTAAAAAACAAGACAAAAGAATGTGAATCTGTTTGTACCTGAAAAAGTTTTGGCGGATTTGACCTTATTTGAGAGCTATAAATCTTTACCACAGATTTTTCCTTTTAAGAGATACCATTACGACAAGTTCAGCGTTTCCAGCTCAAGCCTAAAATCAGAAGTAACCTAATAAGGCAGCGGGCGCTGTTTACAATTTTTGTACAGAGCTGTATGTACAGGTTCAGTGTAGGCAGTTTCTGCGTTCAATTTGAGCTGCATATCTTAGCGTGCAAGTGCTTGAAAAAAGGGAGTTTGCTATATGCGCGTGCTGCATCAGAAATTGACGCACTGATTGTGATTGCAGTTTTGACGCGCTTTGTTGACTGTATTGATGCACGACATTCGAAAGTGGCCTTATTAGGTCATGTCACTATACTTTTATTTCTATGTTATATAGTGACATGACCTAATAAGGGTACTTTCGAATGTCGTGCATCGATACAGTCAACAAAGCGCGTCAAAACTGCTGTCACAATCAGTGCGTCAATTTTTGATGTAGAACGCGCATACAGCAAACTCCCTTGCTAATGTGCGTGAACCTGTTTGTCAAGCACTGCACGCTAAAAGGGCGACACACACCTATCCGTTTTTTGCGTCCGAACTCCAGCCCGAATGCGTGCGCGTCATTCCTCCGGTGCACGCACAATTCGAATACAATGGATTAAGTAGGCGCATAACAGACCTATCCGAATAGTGTCCGTCGTCCGTTTTTGCGTCCGAAAAATTCGCTTCAAGAGCGATTAGTTCGGATGACGGATAGACGCGCTCAATGCAGCCTTGGCAAGTCTTTGTAAGCGACCAGTTTATTTACTCAACCAAAAGCAAACAATGACGGAAATTTTTAACACGGGAAAATTAATTGAGCTCGTAAGAGAGCGAGAGGTTTTATACAATGTAAAACACCAAAATTACAAAGATGCCGAGTTGACGAAGAATATTTGGAAGTCAATTGGAGACGTTTTGGGAGTGTCTGGTAGGTACATCTGTGGCCATCTAACTCCAACTCTCTTACCAAACGGTGATATTCACAATACTCTTTTCGGCCTTCCAAAACCTGATGAACCCACCATCTACGATCATTTTCCGATTGATCCCTTTCCTCCACTTCCAATATATTCCTAGTATTTCTTCTATCTCCATATTATCCGACCCCATTTTATCGCACGTGCAGGGCCGTAGCGAGCGGGGGGGTGTGTGGGGGTGTCACACCCCCCAATATTTGGTCGCCCGTCGGCAAATTTGCGGTCTGTCGGCAAAAAGAGGAGAGGAAAAGGAAAAGAAGAGGAAAAGAGGAGAGGAGGAAAAGAAGAGAAGAGAAGAAGGGAAAGGAAGGAAGTGAAAGGGAAGACGGAGAATGAAAAGAAAAAAGAGAAAGAGAGAACGGGCCAGTCTCTTATCGGCTATTTCGATTTTCGGCTCTTTCGATTTTCGGCTCTTCATCTATAATTGCCCATTCAATTTGAAGACCCGTCGGCAAATTGATTATGCATGTGACGGCCGTATACGGCCGTATCAACGGCCGTCGGTGTAATTGGACGTGTGACTGAGCCCGTCGGCAACTCGGGAAAAGAAAGGGACTTAACGGCTTCCGTATAGGTGCACTATTTCGGGTCATATGACATTCTTGAAAAACCACTTTCTGCACATTATTCCTCACTTTTATCATCACCATGGGGAGCAGCACCCGATTACCCATGGAGAGGGTATCCTTAGCCCGTCTTCTAAACCCTAACCTTGACTTAAAACACATTTTGCAAACTTCTGAGGATCCGGTCTACCCACAAACATCCTGGGAAAAATAATGCGTGCCGCGCTTGTATCCCCTTCACTGCAATCTCAGGCTTTTAACTTTTGAACACCGAAATGAAAACAGATACAAAAACCATCTTCAGATTCTGGCGTTCAAAGCATATTTTGAACACTTGTGTTAAGATTCTGAACACTTTCTCTCCCTTTTTGAACGCCGGTCGCCTATCCACTTATCGTAGCGATCGTAGCGTCTAGTGTTCAAATGCTGAACACATAGTGTTCAAATGCTGAACACATAGTGTTCCAATTCTGAACGACATGTTCAGCTCCTGAAGTATAGTGGCATGACGGGAGGAATAGCCTAACACATTAGAATTAACCGGAATCTTTGCATTGGATAATGCAGTATGAACCAAAATATACCAGTCCTGCATGAGACTTATTTTTTTACCGAGAGATTAAGCTATAACCCAGAGCTTCCGGCGGCGAAGCCCCACGGACTCCCACCAGGGGCCCTTAAGTCGGCCCAGTGTTTTATCCAGCCCCTATTTAAGGGACAATGTCGCATAAACGGCGACAAATGTCGCACAAAAAAATCTGACAAGCAAATTCTACCCGTGTGTAAATTTTGAGGTTCCTCATTAGGGCAGAAATCCACTCAAATATTGCACCATTTGCAATCTAGGCACCTTAAAAATTCCAAAAAATTTCCAAAGGGGAGGGGAACCCCCTCCCCTTAGACCCCTCCCCCAGGCCACAGATCAATAAATGTCGCATTGAGAAAACGTCCTAGCTAAAACACTAGCGGACCTGTGGATCCCAACCGCTTAAAACTATATAGCGGCCTGACGAGAGGAATGGCCTAATACATTAAAATTAGTTGGGATCTAGTTTGTATTTGACGATGCATTATGAAAAAAAACATATCCATCCTTAGACTTAATTTTTCACCCAGAGATATACTTAAACCTCAGAGCTTCAGGGGGCTGCGCCCCCTGGACCCCATCAGGGGTCCTTAGGCGGAGCCCTGGACCCCACCCGCTGAAGCTCGTTTTCGCACTACGCATTACCAAATCCGTCGGCAAAACATAATCTCCACACACCCCTAAAGATAACACTTTCGCTACGCCCCTGCGCACGTGAACAGCATTGAAACCAACGGCCTAAAGTTCGTTAAAAATATAAGGAACGTATCCGAACGCGTCCAATATCACGCGCGAACTTAAATGATAGGTGTGTTCGCAAATTGCTGAGTGCGGATTGGAGACGCGCACGCGCACGTTCAAAACGGACCGCAAAAAACGGATAGGTGTGTGCCGCCCTTAAGATATGCAACTCAAATTGAACGCAGAAACTGCCTACACTGGACCTGTACATACAGCTCTGTACAAAAATTGTAAACAGCGCCCGCAGAACTTATTAGGTTACATCTGATTTTAGGCTTGAGCTGGAAACGCTGAACTTGTCGTAATGGTATTTCTTGAAAGGAAAAATCTGTGGTAAAGATTTATAGCTCTCAAATAAGGTCAAGTCCGCCAAAACTTTTTCAGGTACAAACAGATTCACATTCTTTTGTCTTGTTTTTAAAGAACAAAAACTTTCTTAGAGTGGCCTTGTTAGGTTGTGCCATCACACACAGTGCAAATTTCCCAAATCAGTTATTTTAATGAATTACCAGTTAAGTTAGATTTCGGTCAGTCGATTTTCCTGGGATTTTCTCTACATTCGCGAAAAATCTTTTATAATTTCCTTTAACTACAGTATTTCCTTAGAAAATCCATTACAGCCTTTAGATTAGAATTCTTAGGATATTTTCATTCAAAATGATATTTTCATTCAAAATGATGAAATTTCCCTGAGAATAAAAAGCCCTGTTGAGGGACGAAGTCATAGCCTACTTTTGAAAGTACGAAATTCAGCTGTTGGCTGGGCACAATACCGATGTGTGTGTAATGATAATGATATATCAGTTGTAACGATCATGTGGTAACAATCATATATGTTGAAGCGCTGTCCCGTGAGTACAATTATTGTCGATTTTAGGCCGCAAATTGACGACTGTCTCAGCATTTGGTCTCTTTTTGCTTTAGATGAGAACAGATCGATTTATTCAGATCAGATTTTATGACAAAAACCCAAACAAGATGACGTTAATTCAGGTGGTAGCAGTATATCTGACGTACTGTTTCTTCATTAAACACCATGTTGAAGGGTTTTGATAATATTTATCTTGCAAGTACAGACATGTCGATTTTGTAAATGTCTGGTGACATAAATATGACATACCATAGTCGGATATCATGGGCGTAAATCCCGGGGGTGGGGGTGGGGGGATATATCCCCCCAACATTTGACTAGGGGGGATGGCCCATGTAATCATCCCCCCCCCCCCCAATGTTTCAGTCTACAGATACGTGTATGGTGGAAAGTATATTTTATTCTTCATTTTCGTAAGAATTTTTTTCAATCTCGCTTCACTTTCTATCATCAATGTTTCTCAAACTATCAGAATTTTAGCAAATCGTTGGCAATCTATCAAAATTTTCGCACGCTCCACGCGCTTCCAACCCTACGTCAGTGTCACTTATATTATCAATATCTTCCGATAGCAACTTTCGGAAAGGCACAGCAGCAAAAAGTTGAAAGTTTACGAATTAATAGGTAAAAGACTGGCTTATGGCAGTGGCATGTAGGTTTATTGGGCAATTGAAAGTGTTTCGATGTAGAGTCTGAATGCAGGTTTTGTAATGGAAATATTATTCGTCACTATTTACACTCCATGTCATGGCCATTATTAAGGTAATAATACACGAAACTGTTCTGATCACGGAACTTTCCGAAGAACAGAGATACATCTCCAAACATCTGTGGGGACCTCGCATCAATATGGGATCTTTCAATCTAATATGTAGCATGATGTAGAAGGTTGAAAGAACGAATCTGCCGTTATACATTTTTCCAAAAATTTTTACCAGAGCTTCGCCAGTTCGCGCTGAGCCATCGCTATAGATGGTAATTGTTAATTCACTTATGACGAAAACAGCACTCTGTAACGCTCTCATTAGTCCTTCACACCTTTTGCTACACCTATCAGGGAGGCCCTCTCATTTTCCATTGCTGGCAGCTGTTCGTCCGGATTTTAGTTCAAAAGTAGTAAAAATACGATAGTTGTAAAGTGTTCGGGGGCGTACTCTATTATCATTTGGATGTCAGGTAGTATACGCATTATGTCATTCTCCCCCCCCCCCCCCAATTATTAATGCAATTATTATTATTAACAATTAATTTAATGCAGAGCTTCTAGGAGGTCCTATTCAGGTATCTGCTAGCCTTAGATGCTCTTTCATAATGCACATTGAAGGAAAGGACATATTTCGTAATAACTCAAGAATGTTTCTGTGGACTCCACGCACACATTTTTGTGTAAAAACTTTCCCGAAATAGAAGGCAGTAAAATAGACAGAACGGAGGGGGCTTCAGGAGATTTGTTGACAACGTATCTGTCACTTAATAGACAACATACTCTCTTTTACCTAACCAAAAATTAGCATTCACTAAATTATGGACATTTTCCTGCCATATATGATCAGTTCCAAAAACATCCCAAAGATAGCACCACTTTGCATCTAAAAGACCTTAAATTAATTAACAAATCTCTTAAAGGGGAGGGGGAACCTCTTCCCCAGGACGACACCTTTACTGTATGTAGTGACAAACGAAAGATCAAAACTGCTGCATGCAATGCAGGAACTCATGAAAAATAAAGGTGTAATTTACGCAGACTTGGGGGAACTGAGGAATTATTACGATATCATCTATGGTGCCCCCAATCACCCCCCCCCCAAAAAAAAAAAAACCTGGCGACGCCACTGATCTCAAGCCAACTTGCAGGTCTTGTAATTATCTCCGAATTCAAAATCCAGTTGTCTGAGATGACCGTATATGTTGATCCCTGCCTTTTTAAGCTTAACATGACATTGTTGCTCTTGTGCAATTTCAATCCGGTGCAGCTTATCGACGAGTTTTGTGCTCAAAATAGCAGTTCCTAAATGTATGAATATACCAATAGCCTACCAAAGAACATTACCACTGAAATTAACCCCTTAAAACAGTCTTCCTGACACTTCTGAGACATTAAAACCCAGGAGTTTCCGGGGGCTTCGTCCCCTGGACCCCCACCGGGGATTTGCCCCTGGACCCCACCAGGGGCCCTAGGGAGGGTCCCTGGACCCCACCTGTCATAATCGCGCTTCGCGCTCGCCGTGCACGCTTCGCGTGCACATGTTCCACATTTGCGATAGTTCACCCCATCCCCCCAAAGCTGAAAAGAAATCTACGCCCCTGTCGGATATTTAAGTAAAAAGTATTTAAAATCTATAGCCACAATTCTTTTTGATATCCAGCAAATATTGACCATTTTAAAGTGTAATTTCTTTTGACGTTTATATCATGAATAAACGTAAGATAAATATGCAAACGTACGTGTGGCAGCACTGCTATCCTTTGTCTTTTCAACCATCGGCATTCCAAGGACACTTGCATATAACATTGGTGTACCCGGAGGGATCTATTTTGGAAGTTTAATTGTCCCCTTGAGAAATATACTTTATAATGGATTAATAAAATAAATACAACGTGCAACGTACACTACACATCATTATTTGGCATGGGCAATGGGTTAGTTCAAATTCCGTCAAATTTTTGGTCCATCTTGAGAGAGGTAAAACAGTTTGAAGAAATTCCAACGGATCTCCCCTTGCAGAATTTTATTCTTAAAGTACCGGATTAAAACAGATGTTCCTGGTGGCATGGCACGATACCTCTAAAGATTCTACGCACTTTTAAGAAGACAGCACCATACGTCTGCTTGTAGCACACCAAGAGTTAATATAATGCAATCTCGACTGCACGCTCGCATATCCTTAAAAAGTGGAGATAAACAATGACACACTGTAAAAATAGACGTCTTCATTTTTTAACACATATATGGCGTTTAAGAATTAGAAAACGAACAACAAAATGGATAAGCACAGTTAATGACTGGACGAATATTAACACATGATAAGGATAATGACGTCAATTAAAGTGCAGTCCGCAAACACGTTTACATGATTTATATGTTTGTTAATTTTTCTTTATTAAAAACAACTTGATGTTTACAGTAATCATGAAATAAACGCATAAACGTGTTTACGAGATGGCGTTAAAGTGGCGTCAATGTGTTAAAGTTGGCGTTTTAGACGTTTAATTTGCTTATGTATTTTATTGTTTTTTCTGTTACATAAACGCCAAGACGCGTTTATTATCTGTTACAAAAAAGTGTTAATCAATTTTTACAGTGCATTCCTCTTGGTGGTGATACTCGCCTAACAAAGATATTTACTTCAAAACAATATTATGATCACCTTTTATTGGTTCTAACACAACGTAAGGAGGGTTTTGTCCTGTGTTTTTGTATCCTGACCAGCATCCATACTGTATTTAATTTCTTTATTTTAAAAGTCTTAAAACATGTCAAATATTACGTATGTTTCATCTTTGCAGCTTGGGCAAACAGTGGGCAATATCTTCATGCGATAAGCAAAGTATATATTGAGTTATTGCAAAATCCGTTACATAAATTCTCTTTGTCTTTCTTGAACAAAAATTGCATATTCAAGGCCACTAAAACTGGCCCCAAGGAGTAGGGGGTGGGACAGTGGCATAGCCAGGATTTCTCTCACACGGGGCATGCAGTATGTTGTGTGATCGTCGGCCGGGGGGAAGGGTCATTGAAAATTTTTGAAAAATAAGGCGTCCTTACATTCAGTCTGGTGCCACATATGCTACCTTTTGAAGTAAAATTAGTGTCAAAAAATTTTCGTATTTTTAGGAACTAAAACAAAAAAAAAAATCGGTATCAGTGAGGGGGACCATAGCCCAGTGGGGTGTCTCCCTCCTCTGAAAATTTTTGAAAAATTAGGTCTCCTTACAAGCAATCTGGTGCCACATATGCTATCTTTTGAATTAAAATTTGTGTTAAAAAATTAACGTATTTTTAGGAACTTAAACCAAAAATCAAAACAATTGGCATCAGTGAGGAGGTCCATGGCCTAAAAGGGTATCCCCTTCCCCTTTGAAAATTTTTGAAAAATTAGATAGATGTTCTTACATGCAATCTGGTGCCACATATGCTACCTTCTGAAGTAAAATTTGTTAAAAAATTTACTTATTTTAGGAACTAAAACAAAAAAATCGGTATCAGTGAGGGGGGACCATAGCCCAGTGGGGTGTCTCCCTCCCCTTTGAAAATTTTTTAAAAATTAGGTGTCCTTACATGCAATCTGGTGCCACATATGCTACCTTTTGGAGTAAAATTCGTGTTAACCAGAAAGCCAAAAGGCTTAGTGATTCCTTACCGAAAGGGGGGGGGGGTTCTTTGCTACACTGAGGTTTATCCATCAAATGTATACTTCTCTACTACATTATTTTTTATGATTTGGTCACAAGTTGACCCCTTCTCATGTCAGCTCATGTCACATGACCTTTGAACAAAAACTTGAATAACCAAAAAAATGAAAAAAAAAAAACAAATATTAGAATGGATTTGTCTCTACTTCCTCAAGCCCGTAGCCAGACTCTTCGGCCCGGGATGGGGGGCAAAATGAAAATTTTCGTCCCGATTTCATGACTTTCCAAAGTAATTGTAGAGGTGATTCTCTCCCACCCACCGTTTGCTTTTGGTCCAGTTTACCCCCCCCCCCCCTCGGCCAAGTCCGAAGCTCTGGAATTGTTAAGAATTGAGGCATGAGAATACAATATCGACTTGATATTCAAATGACCTTATCAGTATGCGATAAAGTCACGTTGATCACAATTTATTAACTACTTTTCATAACGCGGAAGAGATGATGATCGATTTGATGACGCCCGAGTGCCTTGTCAGTCAGGTAAACTGGACGTAAGATTGAGGAATTTTTCCAGAGGGATCCATAACCTTTCCTCAGAGGGCCCTTTGAGACATTATCCAAGCGGAGCGCCACCACTAGTTGACGCGAAGCGTACAGGGTAATACTTTGGCCAATACACCTTCCCAGATTACAGGAAATGACATTTCCCAGGTGTTGTAAGTTGCACTTAAAAATTATCAAATATTTTTTAGTTTTTAGATTTTAGGAGGACTGCTGCCACAGTCAGCCACACTGCAGTGGGTCCCCTGACAGAAAATTTAAATCTAACAGGACAGAGGTAAGATTTATCTCTTCAGCCTATATTTCAGCCGGGAATGCAAAATATGGGTGGAGCTAGCGCATGTTTTAGTGTCTATAAAATGGAACTGGATGCGCACTACAAACAATATAGAATCACAATTTGATTTTTTTTATAATTATCTAACTTAGACTAGGCTATCGGTAGGTCAATATGATGGTCACGGTGATAGGGTGAGTATAGATGGGAGCGGATGGATTATGCCGGGAACTACACGGGTCTTTATAAGGGTTAATCCATATGACCCTTTTCCAAATAGCAATTGCAATGGATTGTGGGATGGAGTTCTGGTAGGCGATGTTGTTGTCAATGGCATTTTGCTGTGGTAAAAAAACGATGCACACCAAAATTCTATCCCACAATCCTTTGTAATTCCTATTGGGAAAAGAGTCTATGTGAGATATTCACAAAGAGCAACTAGAGCAGCTAGGCTGCAGTATCTCAATACTACCATCAAACATCAATAATTTATGTACAAAGTATCATACTTATAGTCAAATTATATCCCAAGCAACTGATTTAGAATAAATTTTTTTAAATACATTCAGTTTGTATCACACAAGCTTTACATTGCGGCTTTTTCATTTGTAAAACAAAGAAGAAGCCAGGTCATGTTATCAGTGGGACCAAAACATTAAGAGGAGGAGAGTTTCATTGATCCCAAAAATGCATTGCAAAATATATGTAAGCTAAATACATTGCTAGATACCAAGAATGTGCATTTAGAGTTTGGGGAGAGGAGCTATAGTCTGTAGGTAAATTCATGATTCTCAAGTCAGAAACAAAAGGGTCATCAGATAAGTGTAAGCAGTACATGAAGTAGGGAGGAAAATTGTCCAAAAGATACCATCAAATGAAATTAGCCACAGGCAGCACTGAGAGTTCAGTTGCCATTAGTTACAGACACACAAGCAATAATTATTAGAACTCATCTCTGGCTAAGGCTTTATCCAGGTGGCCAGGTCAACATTTTGACTACAAAAGATAATCCTTTTTGCATGATCACAACATCTCCTCAATCTCCCTGCACTGCTGCAATGTTATGGTCAACATGAGAAAGTGTGTCACTGATACTTGCCATTTCACTCTTCACTAAGCATGTGCAGGTAGAGGGTTATGTGTCCAGATCACCTGTGAATTACAGTATTTTAAAATCAACCATGCACGAGGGATGTGTGACCTTATCTGTCCACTGTACAGCCTTCTAGAGGATTTGTTTCCTATGTGAGTGATGTACACAAAGAACTCAAAGTGACCTCTTATTTCTGCCAGCTTCAATAGGAGACTCAATGCACACAAGGGATCATGGGAAATGGGAGAACAAACAATGGGCTACCATTGTTCTGTTTTCATTTTCAGTAGTTTTTGCCCACTAATCAGCCAAAATATCCTAAAAAGTCAAGAAGTACAAATGTTACCCACCACATCTTTTTCCTCTACATCAAAAGTACTTGCTATCCAAATAGGGTCAAAAACAGCCACAAAATGACAATGTTATGAAGCATTTTGGCTACAGCTAGTGACCAGCTAGAGTGACAATATCTCAATACATGTTATGTATTGTGATAAAAATGGAACAAAAAGGCCGGAAAAATCCTTTTTGAATTAAGAGAGCTTGCCCTGCAAGGCATTGTTTTTCTTCAATTGGCTAAAATTCTTTCTAATTTATTCTCCGTCTCTTTTCCTTCCCCGTCTTTTTTGCTTGTTTGTTTCCTCCTTTTTTTCAAAATTTGTTCCTATTTTCTGCTTGGAGGAGATGGGATCCATACCCTATGGATCTGCACCTGAGAGGATGGATGATGGTAAATGAGGGACCCATAACGCTTTGAGTAAATTCTGCTCAAACTGTCCTGTAAAACTGACTAACGACAACCTATGCAATTGTGATTTATTAGAGCGAAGCGCTCCGAAAAGACCATTTAGTATGAATTTCCTTGACATGCTTCACTTTACATTGCACACGTTATCTATCATACTCAAATTCACATTTAGTTTCTCTTAACTTGGCAACTTTTCTTGACCCACTCATTAGGGATCTGTTACCAAACCCCAATTCGTGGCAACGCACCTGCAACTGGCCCTTTTCCACTGATTCGGTGACTTTAAAAGAAAATCTGCACCGGTACAGTGATTTTAAGTATCCCTTTTTGATAGGGATGAAAAGATAAAATCGGGACGGCAGCTGTCATCCCTCCAACTCCCACACTGACAGCCTTTCTTTACGTCCTCGCCTTTCTCTCCCTCTTAAATCCGCTTTGTTCTGCTCTGCTCTGCGTCATGCTCTGTCCTCGAGGACTCCCTAGTCTAACGCTCTCTATTCCCTTTCCTAGTTCCCTCATCCTTCCTCCTCCCCGTGCACAATCTGCCTGGCTTCATCCCTCGTGCCGGTTTCTGCTTTCTGGGCCCTTCACTTTCTCATTCCCTTATTTCAGTCTTTTCCACGGTCCCTAGTCCTGCCTGTTTCAGTACTCGTCCCGTCGATATTTGAACCAGTTTTCTGCTTATCAAGCCCTTCTCCTTCTCTCCATCCTTTCCTTCCATCGGTAATAATTCCTATTTTTATTGTTATTTTATTTTCCTTCCCTTTTTCTCCTTTTTTTCTTTTTCTCTCCCTCCTTCCCCTTTTCTTCCCTCTTCTTCCTTCCTTTTTTCTTCATTTTCCGTCGTCCCTATTTTTCTTCGATTTTTCGCCCGGGGGGGGGGGGCACTCTGCCCCCTGCCCCCCTCTGGCTACGCTACTACGTAAGACCTTTCTACCTTTCATGATTTAGAAATTTTTTATCCCCCTCCCTCAAAAAGAGAAAAGAAGGGCAACTTATACAAATTTTATTCTGTTTAATTATTGTGTAGGGGAGAAATAGAACTTGACATGTAACCTCTGCTGTATTCATTTCTGTTATGTGTTAAACAGGAAATCGAGAGTAATATATGCACATGTCATCGGTATAGAAATCCACGAAAGGTGGGTTTTGGAAAGTTCCAGTTCGTGTTAATTGTATCAGGAGGGAAAATCTGCATTTAGTGCCATAATCATAACAGCAATAACCACATGAAAAAGTGCGCTTGGGCTGCGGAATACCCAACTTTGGCATTCCGATGGTAGTCGCAGTATAATGTATACCTGCTCGAGAAATCTCATGTATACCTGCTCGAGAAAATCGACACCGAGAATTTCACCCTTCGGCGCAGGACCATTACCTGTAGTCATGTTTAACACAAAAAGTTAAAAACTGAAATGTGTAACTATTAAAAAAAGAAAACATTCATGATTCAGTCGCAGAGGTAAAAGGTTTGGTCAGCAGGGGCAAGAATGGTATTTAATGGGAATTTTGAGCAAGTAAATACCTTATGCATAGACGGCACAACACCAGTACTTCTCAACCTTTCCCTTTTTAATTTCCTATTTGTTTGAACACTTTCATCAATTCTTCCCCTAATGAATTTACGCAAAACCAAACGTGTCATTTTTCAATCGTTTTCTTTCCCACACTAGAATGAAGGCCCACATTCAATTGATTTAATAGGTATCACTGGTCCCCCGTGTCATTAGTCCATGTATGTGATCTTTTCATGATAGTGAAAATGAAGTTTGAAACACGATTAATAGAACAAAAAGCCGTTACAATGGAGTTGACGGTTCACTTTGTGAGAGTTAAGATTAAAGGCAAGAAGTCCCCGAAAGAGGGTCTTCCAGGAAAATGTTGAAAAGAAACACAGTTTGAGGCAAATGTAGCCTCACTCCTTATGACCAGAGTTGTATTCAAGTCATTTTTCCCAAGTCTAGTCAAGTCCCAAGTCAACTACCTTCAAGTCAAGTCCCAAGTCATTTAACTTCAAGTCAAATCAAGTCACAAGGGTAAAATTGAAGTCGAGGACACAGTACTTTCCAGTCACAGAGAATAAACCTGGACAGAAGGCAAAAAACAACAGTCTGCATATATATATATATATATATATATATATATATATATATATATATATATATATATAATATATATATATATATATATATATATATATATAATATATATATATATATATATATATAATATATATATATATATATATATAGTATATAATATATATATATAATATATATATATATATATAATATATATATATAATTGTCGTGAAGATCAAGCAACAACCATTTACACCTATGGACACAAAACCATCAAACGTTCTTATTTATCAACACATACACTTAGGACAAAATGGAGACTGAAATACATTCTTACGGTATGTTTGCGCAAGTGTGTGATAACGATCGGCGGCATTTTAATACAACCGGTATTTGGGGTTTTGAGAGGACAATGTCTTCTGTTCTTGCTGACGATTTTACAATCTGAGCTCTGATTATATGAGCTATGACCTCAAATGAAAACACTATAAACCTTAGTACTGTATACAAAGACATTCCCTTCCCAACTGCATGACCATTCCTGAGGTTATGTGATTACTAAGTGTCAAAATGTATAGCTCTGGCAACCTCAGATGACTTTCAACTTTTTAAAAAAAAAAAAATGTCAGTTTTTTTCATCCACAGGACTACATTACGGGTATGAATCGATATGTATTTGATTACTGTTACCAGCTGTAAGGCTGACAACTTCCTCAGAGTTTGAACTCTAGGAACTTTTTTAGAACTTTGACCTTTACCGAAAGTGATAATATAATTCTGTCAATAGAAGGCACCTTCGTGGCAAAAGCGATGATTCCTTTTGTACAATGTAATTATGCCCGTTTGCAAAAGTCCAACTGAAGACACAGAATGGTTATGTTAATATCTTTTCATCTGCACTCGTTTCATGTAAAATATTGACATGGCAAAACGAAATGGTTACTTACTAAATTATCCATATGAGAGGTATGAAAAGTTTTATGAGCGCACAGAACTACCTTCAATAATGTGTGGGGGTGAGAAGATATGTATGCATTTAAGTGCACAAGTTTACCCTAGAACATGTTACACAATAACCCCCTTCCCCAAATTGTATACTTTCTGCTCAAATTGTCGGGGTTTTTTAACTGTATACGAACTAATTTAAGGAGTCAGCCAATTTTTTCTTAAATATGGATTCCGTAATTGTATGACAAGAACACCACCAGTTGCATTCCTTTTATGAACTGATAAGAGACAGCTATGTCATCAGGGCCGTAGCTAGGGCCATATGTTTGGGGGGGGGGGTGAAGGTCCCAAATTCCAACTGGCTGGATGTTTTTCCAACTGAAAGGTGGGGCGTAAAGTGCACCATTTTTATGCTCCCTGCATTTATATACAGCAGTGGAGATCCTTCCTTTGTCACTTCATAAAGGTGCCTTCGTGGGGGAGGTCTAAGAGGAGGGGATGTCCCCTCCCCTTTGAGAAATTTTTGTTAATTTAAGGTTGCTTACATGCAAGATGGAGCTATCTTTGGGGTATTTTTGGAGCTGATCATTAATGGCTAGAAAATGTCCATAAGTAAGTGAATTCTAATTTTTCCGACTGGTTTGATGCATTTTCCAAATGAGTGGCGGCCCGTAAATTGCACCTTCGTTTTTATTGGCCTTGCGTTTTTATACAGCAGTGGGGATCCTTCCTTTGTCACTACATAAAGGTGTCGTCCTGGGGGAGGGGTCTAAGGGGGGGTGCCCCTTTGAGAAAGTTTTGTTAAGGAAAGGTTGCTTAGATGCAATATGGTGCTATCTTTGAGATACTTTTGTAACTGATCACATATGGCTGGAAAATTTCCATAATTTAGTGAATACTAAGATTTGGTTAGGTGAAAGCAGAAAGTATGTTGTCTAAGAGAAGAATACGTTGTCAACAAACCTCCTGAAGCCCCTTTTTTGACTACTTTACTGCCTTCTATTCTGGCACCTAGTAAGGCTAGCATATACCCGTATAGGGTCTCCAGGAAGCTCTGGATCAATTATGTAAAATGGGGGCAATGAAATAATGCTTATTAACTGAAATCTAAATAATAATATAGAGTATGACGCCAAGCACTTTACATCTATTATATTTTACTAATTTTGAACGAAAATCTAGACGGAAAGTTTCCAGCAATTGAGAATGGGCGGGAGGGAGAGTATAGGTGCAGAAAGGTGATATTAGACCTCCCAGACAGGTATAGCAAAAGGTTTAGGACTAACAAGCGCGTTTCGGAATGTACAACTAGTTTATGCTTTAAAAGTTCACTGGTACGTTTGTGCTTATAATGTTCATAAGTGATACAACATGGATTGTGAGGACTGAGCGTGAAGCGCGCCGAAATTTGGGGGGTATACTTCAATGTCAAAATGAAAAAAATGCATGCAGGCTTAGCCAGGGGTGGTGCTTTGATTTGCCGACATGGGGACGAAGCGCCCTGACTGGGGGCCAGTTACTCTAAGTCCCGACAGATGCAATTGGTTGCCGAAGTCAAAATACAAGGCGCAAGAAGCGCGCCGAAAAATCTGGGGTTATATTACAAAAGATTTCACATTTTTGTTTTCATTGAGGAAGTTGAAAAAGTTTGGGTTTTTATTGAAGAATATGGACAAAACAATGAAATTTGTTGGGGCGACTGCATGGTCGATCGGGAAGCAATGACCTAAGTAAAGCTCCACCATACATTAGTGTTTACATAGCGCGTAGACAAGTTTGAGCTAAACCTACCTCCTAGATCACAGAAGGATGATCCTTCTCATTACTATATTCTAATGACCACTGTTTGAGCATTTTGTTATTTGGGCCTAAAAATAACACTATTAAATCATGTTATTTAGTGATGTAGCATGAAGTATAGTAAGAGCTACAACAAAGGGTGCTGACAGGTGATTTGAGTCTGTCAGGGTGTGGGGAGGGGGTGACCCCCTGACTATACCGGCACTCTGCCACTGATTCGTAATGTGACCGGTGCTGTAATGTGATCAAATGGCCAATGGTCCCCCACTTATGGAATTCTTTCATGCTCTGTATAATATGCATTATGACTTAACTTCTCAGTTTTCAATATGCTGTCATGATATGTTAACTGTTCCCCACCAGACTGTATTCTTGTATGCTGCTTGAAATACCCTTTTCCCCAAACTTAAGGCAACAATCATAAAGAGTGAAATTTTTCTTCCAAGTATGTGCCTTTCTTGTTCATTAAGTTCCTTTTTCATGAATACTCCTCATCACAGTGTTCACATTGAAAAGCTATTCAGCCAGTGTGTTTTTGTTTTTTTGTTTTTTCCTTCTGAGTGCTTCAAGTGTGCTTCTCATGACAAGCTTCACATGTTTATGTCAATCCCAGTTTCGGATCCAAGAGGGGAAGGGGGGACAGGCACAAAAGCCCTCATTGGCTGTCATGAGTGAAACAAGATGAGACGGAAAAAAAACGATACTTGCAGATTTAATGGGGAATCTCAGCCCCCCCCCCATTAGCCATCATGAAATTAGAGTAGCAATGCTGCTGTGTAGCTCACACAATTTTTCTTGTCAGTAAAAATAGAAACTCACAGAACCAGATTTTATCATTTATTCATCTGCTTCCACAAAACCTTCTTACTCTACAAAGGCATAAGGTAAGAGAAGAGCATAATAACTAAAGAACTCAAAACCCAACTGCAAAATCACAAGCGTGTTTAGGCATGTAAACACTGCAACTGATACAGTTTGATGGCAGATCTACAAATATCACTGCATATTTTCTAAAATCAAGCCAGCCTGTAAAGGCTATATACTGTTATTAGCAGCAATACTGAAAAAAACTTACTTTGCATGATGTACCTGAACTGTTCAAGTATTGTAAAGTACATGTAGTTGCATCTACAACTACACAAGTAAACACTGCAAAGGTTCGCACTGATAAAAACAAAAAAAAAGACTCAAAAGCTACTGCTGCACTTAAACTCAAAACAGCTATTGCAATTACTTGACTTGACCAACTCAATTGATCCAGGAACAAAATGGGAGACATCCCCACAACAGGTTAAGCCTTTTCCCTTTCTTGTAAGCCAAACTGACTACAGAGTTTCAAATTTTGTTATGAATCAAGTAGCTGCTCAATGCAGGGAGCTGAATGGAACTCCCTGCTTAATGAACCTTGATAATAAAGTAAATTGTCCGCGAGGCATTGTGACTACACAGGCCACTAAATAAAAAAAGACTGATGTGTGTAAATGGGTCAGATTTCAAAACAGCCTGCATAGGATTTGCAAGATGGCAACTGAACACACAACCAAGTACACTGCTATCAATACAATGAATTAACAGCTACCAGTTCAGCAGGCACAGTGAACTCAGCCCTACAAAAACAGCTTAAAAACCAAACTTAACTTTTGCATATTGGAATGCAAAAAGGCAAGTATTAATGCTCTATTGACAAACCTTTGTATGGTATTTAGCCAGAGTGAATTATTTAATACTGCATCAGATTTGCCATCTTACTCAACTTTTTATCTCAATGTTCATTCATTAGGGAAGGAGATCCAATGCTTAAATCTGGCAGACAATATGTGGTTGAAGATAACTTAATCCCTTTTTTGGTAATAAAAGTTTGATTGACAGGTCCCTTTATTCCCATAATTATGGTCCGCTCCCTTCAAACCGAAGTAATCCAGAAACAGACATAATTGTAAATGCCTTACTTTTTGAAGGTATAAGCTTCAGTAAAGGTTTTATTTTAAACTACTGTCCATAAATGTTTAACTAATATAGCTTCTTTGTGTTCCTGAGATATTGATGGGTTGTCATCATGACACACTGCTCAAGCCTGCCAGAAACATCACAATTTTCACAACTTTCCGCATTAGTAACAACTAACTAGCATTGTCAACATATGGGGTTTTAAGAAATTCTTCACTGAATTTAATTAAAATGACGCCAACTGCAACAAATGACAAAGCACTAAAATTTGAATTTTTCCTAGACGGCAGGCAGTGTAATGCCAATTGGTGAATTCACGATGATTCTCTGAGATGTAGCAGATGACACAAACCACTGTCTTCACTACCAAATCCTTTCAAGTCTTAACATGACCCTGGAAAAGAATACCACAGTTTTCGCCATCCCTAGTTGACCACTTTTAATCCACAATCTCTCAGTGAACTTCCTGGGCAGTTATCTTGAGATCAATAAAGTTAATGGGGTTTGCTGTCGTATTGTAGTGAGACACAGATGCAAGTGAGAAATTTCATCACTGAGTAACAGCTCTTAACAAAGGCATGGCTTCAACCCTTTAAAGACTGTTTGATTATCACAGCTACCTTGTTTACAAAAGCAATTAATAGCTGCAAGTGTAGAGATAAGGTTCACCTGGGGAAAGCATTTTTGTAGGGTGATTTTGGCTAAAACCTACTGAATTCTAATGGCATGAGGTGTCAAGAGCAATAGACAATAGGCTGATTAATGTCAGTAACCACTTTGTCTCAAAGGACATATAAATGTTGGATCTCCTTCCCTAACAACTCCCTGTCTGGCCTGTGTGAACTCTTTCATACTGTATCAATTTGCTTTCTCACCACACTTTCTACAATCTTTACAAATTACAGTTTTCTGCTCATGTCAATGCTATCATAGTAAATTATTTTCTGACCAAACTACCAAAAACACAATAGTCCAAAGATAAATTTCTTCTCATTGAAAAATCTTTCATGCAGCTTCACTTGTGCTTTTTTACTTCACTTTTTATCACAAGGTTTACATTAAAAGGGGTTCCACTAGGGTTGGGCAGGATACCAGATTTCAAGTACCAGTACTCCTTTTACATGGAATACAAATACCAAGGTATGTAAGTACATAACAATTAACAGTACTTGGTAATCTATCAGCATTTCATTTCATTAAGTTCATGTTTCATTTCCTTTTTACTCCAAACAAAAAGAACTGACAATTTTGTGCCTTTTCTCTACCAGAATGAGCCATGACTGAATGTAATGCACACTCAAAACCAGAAAGCCAAAAGGCAAAAAAACATGAATCACCCACATGGCAAGCATGAGATCCCTCCTAGTTATCCTACTGGAGATATCATGTTAATAAGGTTTTGACCTTTTGATATCTTGTGACCCAAGATGACCTTTCATCTCCACTTAAAACAATAGGGATCACCTACCCTACAAGGCCATCTATCTACATGCCAAATATCAAACAAAAATATATGACAATCCATAGGACAAATATGAGATCCCTCACAATTATCCTCCTTAACATAACATGTCTACATGGTTGTAAACTTTTGTGATTCCAAATGACCTTTGACCTCCACAAAATATCATAGGCCTACGGATCATCTACTCAGCACAAAAAATCCACATTTCAAGTAGGAGTTCCCTCAGAGTTATCCTAATTGAGATATCATGTCTACAAGGTTTTGACCTCTGGTGAACCTAAATGACCATTGACCTCCATCAAAAACAACAGGGATCATCTACTCAATATGGGCGATCCACATGCTAAGTATGAGATCCCTCACAGTTACCCTTCTTGAGATAAAGTGCATACAAAACTGACCTCTGGTGACCCCAAATGATCTTTGACCTTCACCAAAAACAATAGAGATCATCTACTCAATATGGGCAATCCACATGGTCAGTATGAGGTCCCTCACATTTATCTCCTTGAGATACCATGTTAACAAGGTTTTAACCTTTTGACCTCTGGTAATCCCAAATGACTTTTGACCACCACCAAAACAAAAGGGATCATCTTCTTTATATGGACTATCCACACGAGTATGGAGTCCCTCAAAGGTATCTTCCTTGAGATATTGTGTTTACAAGCAATTCCCAAGACTTTACTTTGACCTCTGGTGACCCCAAATGACCTTTGTTCTTCACCAAAAAAATAGAGATCATCTACTCAATATGGGCAATCCACATGGTCAGTAGGAGGTCCCTCACATTTATCTCCTTGAGATACCATGTTAACAAGGTTTTAACCTTTTGACCTCTGGTAACCCCAAATGACTTTTGACCACCACCAAAACAATAGGGATCATCTTCTTTATATGGACTATCCACACGAGTATGGAGTCCCTCACAAGTATCTTCCTTGAGATATTGTGTTTACAAGCAATTCCCAAGACTTTACTTTGACCTTTGGTGATCCAAAATGACCTTTGACCTCCACCTTAAACAATAGGGATCATCTACTCAATATGGGCAATCTACATGGTAAGTATGAGGTCAATCACATTTATCCTTAAAAATATCGTGTTTACAAGAAATTCCCATGACTTTACCATTTGACCTCTGGTGACCCCAGGTGACCTTTGACTTCTACCAAAAAAACAGGGATCAGCTACTCATCATGGGCAATCTACACGGTAAGTATGAGATCCCTCCCATTAATCTGTCTTGAGATATCATGCTTATAAGCAATTACCAAGGCGTTTAACATTTGACCTCTGATGACACCAAATGAACTTTGACCTCCACCAAAAACACTAGGAATCATCTACTCATTATGGGCAATCCACACAGTAAGTATGTGATTCCTCACCTATTTAATATGGGAAATCTACATGCCTAAGTATGACATTCCTCCCAGTTACCCTCCCTCAGATATTGTGTTTACAAAGTTTTCATCTTTTGTCCTCTACTGACCCCAAATAACCTTTGACCTGCACCAAAAATAATAGGGATCATCTTCTCAATAAGGGGTACCTACAGGCCAAGTATGAGATCCATTGAGGTTTTCCTTCTTGAGATATCGTGTTTTCAAGCAGGGGTCACATACACACATACATATGAACACACACAGAACATTACCATCATGTAGATTCCTTGCCTGCCTTCGGCAAGGAATCAAAAAATGAAATTAAGTTAGCTAACTTCCATTTTGCTTACCAACATGCAAAATCACCCAGTTTTAATTTGCAGCTGTTGTTTTATAAAACTAAGTTCAGTCTGGCTGTGCAATGAATGATAGAACAGTGGGGATTACATTAATAATCTTACTATTAGACCATCACTTTGTAAAAATTTACATACCCCAGATTTGTCAGTGGTTTACAGTTGATGCCGATAATACTTATAATACCTAGGAAAAGACATGCGAGAGGGGAGCTCTCACCAGCTGCCCTGGTACCCGCTTAGGCCACGTTGGTGAGTGCACACATACACATATCATGACCGTACACAGCACGGGCGCACACATACATACATACATACATACACACGCCAGCACAGTTGCATAGGTTTCTCTTATCATCGAAACCAGAAATGGCTTTCACCAGTGTGAATCCTTTCATGCCACTTCTGATGTGCTCTCAGAGATGAACCTCTTTTCACAGTGAGTAAATGAGGGGAGTTCTTTCACCAGTGTGAATTCTTTTAGGTCTCATTAGATTTGCCTTCAAACTGAACTTCTTATCTGTGTTTACATGAGAAAGGTCAATCACATGTGTGAGTTCTTTCATGCTGCTTTAGATTTTCTTTCTGACTAAAACTCTTATCACGGAGCTTACATGAGAAAGTCCTTTCACCTGTGTGAATTCTTTCATGCTTCTTCAGGGAAGCTTTCCAACTAAACTTCTTATCACAGAGTTTACATGAGAAAGGCCTTTCACCAGTGTGTAATCTTTCATGATTTAGTAGACTTACTCTTCGACTGAACCTCTGATCACAGTGTTTACATGAGAAAGGTCTTTCACCTGTGTGGGTTTTCTCATGCTGCTTTAGATTTTCTTTCTGACTAAACCTCTTATCACAGAGCTTACATGAGTAAGGTTTTTCACCTGTGTGAACTCTTTCATGTTTCTTCAGGGAAGCTTTCCGACTAAACTTCTTATCACAGAGTTTACATGAGAAAGGCCTCTCACCAGTGTGTAATCTTTCATGATTTAGTAGAGTTACTCTTTGACTGAACCTCTGATCACAGTGTTTACATGAAAAAGGTCTTTCACCTGTGTGGGTTCTCTCATGCTGCTTTAGATTTTCTTTCTGACTAAACCTCTTATCACAGAGCTCACATGAAAAAGGCCTTTCACCTGTGTGAATTCTTTCATGTCTCTTCAGGGTAGCTTTCCAACTAAACTTCTTATCACAGAGTTTACATGAAAAAGGCCTCTCACCAGTGTGTAATCTTTCATGATTTTGTAGAGTTACTTTCTGACTGAACCTCTGATCACAGTGTTTACATGTGAAAGGTCTTTCACCTGTGTGGGTTCTATCATGCTGCTTCAGAGTTTCTCTCTGACTAAAACTCTTATCACAGAGTTTACATGAGAAAGGCCTTTCACCTGTGTGAATTCTTTCATGTTTCTCCAGGGAAGCTTTCCAACTAAACTTTTTATCACATAGTTTACATGAGAAAGGCCTTTCACCTGTGTGGATTCTCTCATGCCGCTTTAGAGTTGCTTTCTGACTGAAATTCTTATCACAGTGCTTACATGAGAAAGGCATTTCACCAGTGTGTATTCTTTCATGATTTAGTAGCTTTACTTTCAGAATGAACTTCTTATCACATAGTTTACATGAGAAAGGCCTTTCACCAGTGTGTAACCTTTCATGATTTAGTAGGGTCACTCTTTGACTGAAATTCTGATCACAGTGGTAACATGAGAAGGGTCTTTCACCTGTGTGGGTTCTCTCATGCCGCTTTAGAGTTTCTTTCAGACCAAAACTTTTATCACAGAACTTACATGAGAAAGGTCTTTCACCTGTGTGAATCCTTTCATGATTCTCCAGGGAAAATTTCTGACGAAACTTCTTATCACAGTGTTTACATGAGAAAGGCCTTTCATCAGTGTGTATTCTTTCATGATTTTGTAGATGTCCTTTCAGACTGAACTTCTGATCACAGTGTTTACATGAGAAAGGTCTTTCACCTGTGTGAATTCTTTCATGCTGCTTAAGATTGTCTTTCCTTCCAAACATCTTACCACATTCTTCACAAGTGAAAGGTTTGTTGCTTGAGTGAATTTCTTGATGCTGCTGCAATCCTGCTTTTTGACAAAACTTTTTATAGTATTCACATGAGAAAAGACTGCTGCCAGTATGCCTATTATCATGCAACTTTAAAACTGTTCTGTGAACAGACTTCTTTAGATGGTGGTTATGCTTGGAACCTTTTTTACCAGTATGAATTCTTTCATGTGCTTTTAAATGAGTCATGTGTTGGAAGTTCTTCCCACATTTATCACATTTAAAGTTCTTTTTACTAAAGTGAATACTCCTATGTCTTTTCAAATCGTCCATTGTATTAAATTCTTTTGCACAACACTGACATTTAAATAACTGCTTACCATTCAACACTCCTACAGATGACTGACTTGTTACAGCTTGTTTCAAAGTGTGATTCCGTTCATGCATTGCCAAAGCAACTCTCTCACTGAATAATTCATCACAGAACTGACACTTAAAAGATTTTCTACTTGAGTGACCATGCAGGTGGTTACCATGAAATTGCTTAATTTTCTTAAGCAATACAGTACAACTTTTTGTTTTCAAACAAGCTTGATGAGGGCTACTGTCTAATTGTACATTCCTACTTTCCCCAACCTCTAAATTAACTGTATTTCCGACATTCCCTTCAAATAATTCACATGAAGCTTGTGTTTCTTCCTCCTTCATATAACTCACTGTACCTTCTATAATATTACCATTGCTGTCCTCTAATATTGCTTCCTCACTAAAAGTCTGATCCATACATGTTCCTTCATCCTTATCATCAGGAGACTGACAGTGGTCATTTCTGTCCATCTCCAATGTTAATGATTCCATTGTTGCATGGGTGCTTTCATTAGAATCAAAGACACCCTCTTTTCTGCTACTTGTCAGGAAAGCATTTGAGCTGTTCAAGTGTTGATCTGATCCTTGCTCAGTATCAGAATTAACATGTGATGTTAAAGTACTAGTGCCCTGTATCACATTATTGGAAGAAGAGCTATCTTCACCAACTGACAGCCTGTGGTCCTTTATCTCTATATTAATAGGTGATGATTCAGTAACTGTAGAGATATTTCCACACGAAGCAATAGCACCCACAGTTTCTTCATTTGTAAAGATTGTATTCATGCTGTTTAAGTTCTGGTCTGTTTCTTGTTCTAATTCTACCTTATTGGTACAGACAGAATTTTTAATGACTGATTCTCTATAATCATTTGTGTCCATATTTATGTTTGATATTTCTACTGGTTCGCTGCCAGTGCCATTATTATAAATGACACCCTCTGTCACACTATCAGCACCAGCATCATTATTATAAGTGGCATCGTCTGTTACACTATCAGTCAGGACACCATCTTCACCATTTAACTGCTGGTAAGATCCTTCCGTTGTTTCAGCTGATTCTTGGTCACATCTGCACTGACTCTCACATTTAATTTCTAGAACAGAATCTCCATCTAATATGAAGGAAAAGGAAAAAAATGCATGTGGTGATCTTTACAAATAACATCATTCATTTATAACTGAATAATGAAAAGTTTTTAAAATCCTCTTTAATTTAGCAATTCAATGGACCCTTCCACAAGATATGCATCCAGTGTAACTTGACTGGAAAATAGAAATCCCTTGTTACAATATGAATACTTACATTTGTCTGACATAAGTCTGAGTACATACACAAAACTACACTAATACATACAACAAATTTAGTATTTTTCTTGGTAACTACTAGTCCATTTTCTACATAATTAATAATTAAATCTCATTCAACACTTTCCCGCATATTTTACTAACCCAGCCTTGCCATTTTAATTAACCTGTGATCCTTGACTCTATTAATGTGATCCATTTTATGCCATACATTTTGCCACAGCTGTATGACCTTGACTATTGACCAGATTAACAGCAAAAACTCTGCACTACAGTATTCGATTCATTTTCATAAATTGTCTTTCAGTCCATCATAATACTCAGTTCTAAGAAGGAGAATCCACAGAATGCTACAGATAGTGTTTAAAAGAAAAACTTCATCTCACTACAAACAGCACTAACCAGAAAGCCAAAAGGCTTAGTGCCCTGATTCCTTGCCAATCAAATGTTAGATCTAGTGTGTTTTCAAATTAACGGTTTGACAAAACTTACTGTCATTACAATTTTGGTACAAAATGTCTTGGATTCCTGGGCATAAATCAAACACAGAATCTGGACATTTTCAGGAACTGCCTGGCATGTTGCTAGCCCTCTCTGGAGTTCCCGCTGCATCCATGCCCAATGAGTTACTACAACATACCATGATGGTGATGGTGATGGTGATGGTGGTGGTGGGTGGTGATGGCTGGTGGGTGGTGATGGTGATGGGTGATGGGTGGTGATGGTGATGGTGGGTGGTGGTGGTGATGGTGGTGATGGTGATGGTGGGTGGTGGTGGTGATGGTGGGTGGTGGTGGTGGGTGGTGATGGTGGTGATGGTGGTGATGGTGGGTGGTGAAGATGGTGGTGATGGTGGGTGGTGGAGATGGTGGTGATGGTGAAGGTGGTGATGGTGGGTGGTGGAGATGGTGGTGATGGTGGGTGGTGGAGATGGTGGTGATGGTGAAGGTGGTGATGGTGGGTGGTGGTGGTGGTGAAACTGGGTGGTGGTGGTGGTGGGGGTGGTGATGGAGGTGGGTGGTGGTGATGGAGGTGGTGGTGGTGGTGGTGGTGGTGGTGGTGGTGGTGGTGGTGGTGGTGGGTGGGTGGGTGGGTGGGTGGGTGATGATGATGATGATGATGATGATGATGATGATGATGATGATGATGATGATGATGATGATGATGATGATGATGATGATGATGATGATGATGATGATGATGATGATGATGATGATGATGATGATGATGATGATACACCTATACTGTATCATGTCAATAAAATTTTGACCTCAAATAAATTTTTGACCTTCACTTAACATGGGCCATCTGCATGTCAATGTGATTCACCAATATTCTCTGTTCAAGATAGTGTTTATAGTGTTTAAAAAGTTTAACTACAGTAGGCTAACACCAGGTCTGTAGATTAGGTGAAATCTCTAGTGGGGCAGTTCATGACACTAAGTGGAGCACCACATGGCATGCCTAATGATAGTTAACAACCAGGTGGACCCTTCTTTTTTTTACATTCTGGGTACCATCAGGGTGCTGAGGGGAGGGGTACATGCAAGGCCTGGCTTAGGTTCAAAATTGTACTATGGCTGGCAAAGCTTTGAACTGATCAATTACAAATAGCGATATTCTTCATATTGTGCGGCTGCGCAGAAGGCAAGAGGTGCTGTCTAAGAGGAGGGGACGACATCCTATACTCTTTGAGAAATTTTTGTCTATGTGAGGTGGTTTGGATGTGAGGTGGCTTTGTAAAGCATTGAACTGATTATATGTTAGGAATCCTTATTATTTAGCAATTTTTTTTTATTCCTGTGAGGGTTTAATTGAAGGGGATATTACCAAAGGGAAGGGTTGATTACACTTCTATGAAAAATTTTTCTTCTACGTTTTCCAGATCCAAAATGATGTTATCTTTGGTGAAGCTTTGGACTCATAACATGATCTAAACCTTTAATTATTTACTGAATTATTTGGCTGTAGCATGCATGGCACCCCTGCAAGAAGTCTGGTATCCAGTGCAAGCTTCCCTCTAGCGCTCTTTGTTTGACACTGGAGTAGGCATTACCAGTTGGTGCATTAGCCATAGCTACCCCACGGAGCGGACAAATTTTTTGCATTCAGCTTATCGCTGCAAAAAAACCAATGTCTACAGGACTGGGCTTTGAGCCAAAACCATTTCAATTTCCGTCGAAAATCCAACACACAATCCATTTACATAGCTCTAAGGCGATTGGCTGAAGTAAGACTATAAAACATTTATATAACACACAACAGTACAGACATGTAAAAAGAGAGTTATGTTACTTTTCAACCGAATATTATTTGCTAACTTCTAAAAGAACTCTCTGAAAGTTGTCATTGTTTGTAAGAGGCTGTCCATGATCATCAAGACTCCCATCAATAAGAAGCTTTAAACGGATGTAACACATTTATGGTCTAAACGAATTTGTGGTCAATGTAGCATTGCAAAGATTCAAGTCATTGAGCACCGCCTACCTCAGGAAGAGACCAATGGCTGTTAGTTAAAATAATACTCATGAATTAAGTTCATCAACTTTTGGGCTCTGTGAAAGTTATTCTTGGCTATGGCCGGCAGGCTTGGAGGGCAGCAGGCTAAAGGGGCAGCAGCCACAGAGGCGCTATGCAGGCTAAGCCGTAGTATAAGCCTTACAAGAAAATGGGGGAAATGAGACATTTAAGACCTTAAAAGTTGTATCTAAGCATTCTCTACTTTTAAATTTCATGCTTCAGAAACATTAAGATTTCAAGAAGGAAACTTAGATCTGATTTAAATGGGAAACACGGCCACCTCAACCACTTGACCATGCAGTCGGTCCAGGGATCCAGGAATAGCCCCAGGAAATTGTGGAAAAAAAGCCCTTAAATGTGATTTCCCAGGGTTTGGGGGCCTTGAAATCATAGTGTGGACAGTGGAATTTTCAACATTTCTGTATTTTTTCTCAAGTAGGCAAATTTTCATTTACGGTTTGGAAATCTCAAGGGGGCTATAGCCCCCTGCCCCCCCCACCCCAGCAGGCTAGGGCCTTGAACACTGACATTTTAAATGCTGCATATAGGAAATATAAGAGGTTTTCCCTTTTTATACAACCAGAATGCAAAAATGCATTGAGGTTTCGATGATATATGTTCTATTCCAAATAATGCCATGATGTCCCATATCTTTCAGTCAATGGTCAAATGCTATCATAACATGTTGGAAAAATACAGTTTTGTGTTCCTATTTAATTTTGGGAATTCTTGGGAAATTTGCAGTTTGACCTCTGGTGACCCCAGATGACGATCTTGGGAAATCTTGGAAAATTTTGCTCTTTGACCTCTGCTGAACCCATATAAAACTCTTGGGAATTCTTGGGAAATTTTGCTTTTTTACCTCTGGTGACCCCTGATGACCTCTGACCTTCACCAAAAACAATAGGGTCCATCTTTTCACCATAACACATCCACATAGTACTGTAAGTATGAAATCTATCCAAGCTTCTTACTTGGAGATACATGTTAACAAGCTTTTCAGTGTTTGGCCTACGTTGACCCAAGATGACCTTTGACCTCCACCAAAAATGATTGACTTCATATTCTCACCACAATGCATCCACATACTACGTATAAAACCTATCCAAGCTTTCTCCCGTGAGATATTGTGTTAACAAGGTTTTCAGTGTTGGACCCTCGGCCACCCTAGATGACCTTTGAACTCCACCAAAAACAGTGGGGTACATCTTCTGACTATAACACATCAATTTACCATGTATGAAATCTATGCAAGCTTCGTACGTGGAGATATCGTGTAAACAAGATTTTCAGAGCTTAACCCCCAGTGACCCCAAATGACCTCTGACCTCCACTAAAAATGATGAGGTTCTTGCTCTTACAATAAGGCATCTACATACAAAGTATCAAATTTATCCAAGCTTCGTACGTCGAGATATTGTGTTAACAAGGTTTTGAGGGTTTGACCCCCAGTGACCCCAGATGACCTTTGAACCCCACCAAAAATGATAGGATTCTTCCTCTTACTATAAGGCATCTACATACAAAGTATGAAATTTATCCAAGCTTTCTACATCGAGACATTGTGTTAACAAGGTTTTCAGGGTGTGACCCCAGGTGACCTTTGACCCCCACCAAAAACAATAGGGTTCTTCCTCTTAATATGGGGCATCTATGTACCAAGTTTGAGAACTGTCAGAGCTTCCCTTCTTGAGATATCTTGTTAACAAAGTTTTCAGGGTTTGACCCCCGGTGACCCCAGATGACCTTTCACCTCCAGCAAAAATGATAGGGTTCTTCTTCTCAATATGGGGCATCTATGTACCAAGTTTGAGAACCATCAGAGCTTCCCTTCTTGAGATATCGTGTTAACGAAGTTTTCAGGGTTTGACCCCCGGTGACCACAGATTACCTTTCACCTCCACTAAAAATGATAGGGTTCTTCCTCTCATCATAACGCATCTACATACAAAGTATGAAATTCATCCAAGCTTCCTACCTCGAGATATTGTGTTAACAAGGTTTTCAGAGTTTGACCCCAGTGACCCCAGGTGACCTTTGACCCCTACCAAAAATAATAGGGTTCTTCCTCTCAATATGGGGCATCTATGTACCAAGTTTGAGAACCATCAGAGCTTCCCTTCTTGAGATATCCTGTTAACGAAGTTTTCAGGGTTTGACCCCCAGTGCCCCCAGATGACCTTTCACCTCCACCAAAAATGATAGGGTTCTTCCTCTCACCATAACGCATCTACATACAAAGTATGAAATTCATCCAAGCTTCCTACCTCGAGATATTGTGTTAACAATGTTTTCAGAGTTGGACCCCTGGTGACCCCAGGTGACCTTTGACCCCTACCAAAAAACAATAAGGTTCTTCCTCTCAATATGGGGCATCTATGTACCAAGTTTGAGAACCATCAGAGCTTCCTTTCTTGAGATATCGTGTTAACGAAGTTTTCAGGGTTTGACCCCCAGTGACCCCAGATGACCTTTCACCTCCACCAAAAATGATAGGGTTCTTCCTCTCACCATAACGCATCTACATACAAAGTATGAAAATCATCCAAGCTTCCTACCTCGAGATATTGTGTTAACAAGGTTTTCAGAGTTTGACCCCCGGTGACCCCAGGTGACCTTTGACCCCTACCAAAAACAATAGGGTTCTTCCTCTCAATATGGGGCATCTATGTACTAAGTTTGAGAACCATCAGAGCTTCCCTTCTTGAGATATCGTGTTAACGAAGTTTTCAGGGTTTGACCCCCAGTGACCCCAGATGACCTTTCACCTCCACCAAAAATGATAGGGTTCTTCCTCTTACCATAATGCATCTACATACAAAGTATGAAACTCATCCAAGCTTCCTACCTTGAGATATTGTGTTAACAAGGTTTTCAGAGTTTGACCCCTGGTGACCCCAGGTGACCTTTGACCCCTACCAAAAACAATAGGGTTCTTCCTCTCAATATGGGGCATCTATGTACCAAATTTGAAAACTGTCAGAGTTTCCCTTCTTGAGATATTGTGTTAACGAGCAAAGTGTCACAAACACACACACACACACGCACATACACACATACATACACACGCCATCATGACTGCATAGGTTTCTCTTATCATCGAAACCAAAAATGTATGCTTATTTTCAAATACAGTAATATACAGAAAATATAGGATCATTGAGAGCCCTGCCTTTGACCTCCATCAAAACCAATAGGGGCCATGTACTACTCAATATGGGCCATCCACATCCAAGTAAGATTCATCAAAGTTCCCCTGCTTGAAATATCATATTAACAACATTTTGACCTTTTGACCTCTGGTGACCTCAGACGACCTGTGACCTTCACAAAAAAACAAAAGGGATCATTTACTCAAAGTGGGCCACCTATGTGTCAAATAATGTATGAGATTCCTTGAAATTTCCCTGCATCAGATATAGTGTTGACAAGATTTTAACCTTTTAACCTACGATGACCCCAAATGACCTTTGACCGCCACTTAATATGATGGGCATCCTTTGCTCAATATGGGCCATTTACATTCTAAGTACAGTATGAGATTCATCAAAGTTCCCCTGATTGAGATATAGTGTTTACAAGGTTTTAACCCTTTTGATCTCTGATGACCCCAAATGACCTTTGTCCTCTACCAAAAAATGATAGGGTTCATACTTCTTTAGGGGTCACACACATGCCAAGTATTAAATTCTTTAAATTACCCATCTTGAGATAGAGTGTCTACAAGCAATTTCCAAAGTATTTACCATTTGACCTCAGGTAACCTCATGAGGCTAGAATTCAATAGGAGCATTTAGCCATCAGGCGACATACCACGTCTATATATTTCACCCGAGAAAATGGCCTTTTCCCGGGGAACTTTGGCTAAACGACCCTATTCAATTCTAGCGGCATGTAAAATGACCTTTGACCTTCACCAAAACGACAGAGATAATTTTCTCAATAAGGGGTATCTACAAGCCAAGTATGACATCCCTTGAGGTTACAGGCCTAGCCCTTGAACAGTGCTATGTGTTTCTGTTACACTCCTCCAACATAGCTCTTGTGCAGTGTGTACATATTTTAGGCAATCCCCTTCCATAGTGTCCAGGGGCCTCTCCCTCTCTCAAATAATGTTTTCTTTGTCTATCAACTCTCTTTCACACATCACATCTGCAAAAAATACTCATACCATGGCAAACTTTTCTAAACGGATGCAATTCGAAGCAGAAACCAAGCTACATACTTAGGCCTGTGGCGAAATATGTTCACTTACAGATATGGTGGGTACAACTCGTTCACTAGGATGTCTATAATGCATATACATAACACAGTCCTTTCTGTTCAAGGGCATGATAGCATGCATTTGCGGACAGCACTGCAGAAGTACAGTACCATACGACATGCAAAATTTATTGCAGTGTATAGTTTTGCACCTAAGTACGTAAAGACTACTGGTCACGGTGTAGATAGCACTACTTGACTATGAACCACATATCATATATAGTGTAGTGAAACCATAATCATGCACTGACTATTATTAAAGCATTTCGGCTGAGTAAAATGGCAACCACACACCACATTAGGGCAAAATAGTCCCTTACAGATACCATCATCTAGCAGCATATCATGATTGATCTTCTGGATACGGATGTCCATAGGGTATGATTAAGTTTTAGAGCGTGTGCATTACGTATACATAGATCATTATGACATCATTTGATCTGAATGGTCAATCTGGGCTACCATAGAATAACCTTTAAAGAAAATGCTAATTTCCACCTCAAATAACTTTTAATCTTCAAGAAACTTTAGGCCAAGTAAGTACTAAATAAAAGCAAGCTACACAGCAACTTTCAAGTTAAACCAAGTTTTACATTCACAGATATTGTGCTTGGAAGATTTTGACCCTTTTGACCTCTTTTGACCTTCTCAATTAAAGGCTATCAACATGCTATGTATGAGTGAGATACCTTGAGATTACCCTTCTTGAGACCGAGTGCTTACAAGCGCAATTTACATGCTTATTATAGTTTGACCTCTGGTAACCCAAAATGACCTTTGAACTTCACCATAAGCAATAAGGATCATCCACTCAACAAGAGGTATCTAACTACCAAGTATGAGATCTCCTGAGGTTACGCTTCTTTAGATAGTGTTTACAAGCAGTGTCACATACACACATAATCACACATGCATACATACGTATATACACAAACATGGTATCACAATGGCATAGAGTCCTCTGCCTATGACAAGGAATCAAAAATCAAAATAATCAATTACGAAATACACCATCATAACTTCATGGGGCTCTCTTTCTTTAAACCTCAAGAAAATAAGATGTAACATGTTTGTCAAGACTGCAAGGTCAAGTAGAGAAAAAAAAATGTCTTCTATTAGTATATGCTTACAAGAAAGATTTCCTTGACAAACATCTTCAGATAAAATAGAAGCATACCAACTACTGAAGATGGATCTCCATCAGAGCTGGGGTGAGGTAAAGGACTTCCACCATCTTGTATCCCATCATGCACTTCTCTCATCAATGTTGTTTCAGTTCTACCAGTCATCCCATCACTTAAAACAGGGTACTCCATACTGTATCCAGTGACATGTATAACACCTAAAGGCAAAGTACATAATATACAAATAATGAATGTTTATGAGTGCGATAGTATGAATTATTTCATGAGTTGAAAGATTGAACGTTCTATTCAACGAGGTGAAGCCGAGTTGAATAGAACGTTAAATCTTTCAACGAATGAAATCATTCATACTATCGCACGAATGAAAAACATTCATTATTTGTTTTATATAACACCTTATAACTATCCAACGTTACCTTTATCTAGTCGTTGGTTAAAGTTGTGTTTTGGCGTTTGCTGTGCGGTAGCTCCATGGCTTGTCGTTTGCTAGCTACGCATCTACTACGTACGGTATGCAATGTGCGATACACAAAGCTGCGTTGATTTATTGAGTTGCGGCATAGTTTATACGTACGCGCAGTGATTGTGACGTCACAGTCGTGTGTTATACTAGACTATTGCACGACCGTGTGTTATACTAGACTATTGCACGATGGATAACACACGACCGTGATGACAGTGCCGAATCACCCATGGCATGTGACCACCAATCCTCCAATCAAATGTAGAGAAATAAATAAGGTGTTATATAAAACTGTTTAATGATCTAACATGATACATCTGACAGAATAGAACTGAACCATCAGTCAAATGTCATGATGAAAGTAATTTATTGAAATATATATGCCACTTGCTGTATAAATCTTTGTTCTTAAAAAAAAAAAAAACACCACAGATAATGCTTGCATGCACAGTTATTAAATTGTACATCACTAAAGGGTGGTTTACAATACCTGGTTCACAATACCCTGCATGCATAAGATTGTGTGTACATTTACTCTTCGTGTATTGTATGTTCCAATAGACCCTTTTCCAGATAGCAGTTGTAATGGATTGTGGGATAGAGTTCTGGTAGGTGATGTTGTTGTCAATGGCATGTTGCTGTGGCAAAAAATGATGCACACCAAAATTCTATCCGACAATCCTTTGTAATTCCTACTGTATGGGAAAAGAGTCTATGCACAGGTACATGGCATACAGAATATATGGAAGGTATACTTCAAGGAAATTGCCAGAGACAAATTCAATGACTTCAAAAAATGTAGAAAACTTATGTTTTAGGAGGTGAAAACTGTTTTTTTTTTGTTTGCTATACCTGTGTGGTTTTATACTAGATCTAGATTCAAGGTTTTTCTGACATTTCAACAGTATCAATTTTAAAGGAAACACAAAACATTCAATTATAAGGAAAAACGAAAGGAATCTGAGACAATGTGCCCACTGTACATAACATTCTACACCAAGGGTGGGGAACCTTTTCCCTCTGACAGCCACTTTCAAAGTCATAATCTACTCATGGGCCACAGACAGCCAGGCTGCAACAAGCTGTCCCCATAAGGCATGGGTTAAGGGGCCCCAAACAGGCCCTGGTGAGGTCTATGGGAGAAGCCATGCAAGGAACTGGGGCAAAGCCCCCAGAGGCTCTGGAGTTTGTACAAATTTGTAGGCAATAAAATCTTCTAGTGTCTTTATTTGACACTGAATGTGCGAGGCTACACATACCACATTTTTCACATTATGATCATTCGTCCTTTTCATGTATAAATAATGAATGACCATGTATGAAAAGTGCATGGGAAGCACACTGAAAAACTGTATTTTGAAACCAACTTTTTCTCTTCACTGTACATTTCAAAGTTACCAACTTTTTAACCTTTAATTCCCTCTTTGGAGCTAAGTTCTACCCCCTTTCCCAAATCTTCCTTCCAGAATAAGTAAAGTGCGCACTGACTTTCACACTGTATACATAGCACTGAACAGAAGCGCACAATCACATGTACAGATCAACCGTGCACATAAGAAAGTTTGACCTGTACATGTGATAGTGCACTTCTGTTCAATTCTACGTACGTAGCCTCCCATGGAAAAGCTTCCATTATCAGGTTACCACTAGACATACAAGGATTCTGCACCCAATTTACGTCTCACAAAAGTGGAAAAGTTACATTATGTATACTGGGGTTTTAGTACTATACAGACTCCCTGATATCAGGGAGTTGCCCTGTTATAGCAGACAAAGAATAATAGTAAGGCCGAGGGAAAATTGTCATTGCCAAACGTTAAACTGCATTTCCCAATAGGTTTCCTTTTTTTAATATTGCTTTTCTTGTCCACCCATTACATTTAAAACTTTCATTGAGTCCGGTTTTTTTTGTTTTGTTTTTTGTTTTTGCAAAGATTACCTTCAAATGAGGGTTATGAGCAGTACCCAGGTAGCAAACCTACATGGGTCCCATATAGGTGAATCCATATGGAGCCCTTATGAGTTTGCACCCAAGATTTATAAGGGGTCCATATGGGCAAGCCCATACACCCATATTACCCATATGGTATAGTTCTGGGGCCCATATGTGGCAGTTGCCCACATGGGCCCCAGAACTATCCCATATGGGTCATATGGGCCATATGGGCTGGTCCCTATGGGACCCTTATAAATCTTGGGTGTAATCTCATATGGGTCCCATATGTCAGTCCATATGGGACCCATGCGGGTCCCATCTTGGAATGTTACCTGGGTAGTGTATTCAGGTGGGCCACTGGGCCATGCCCCCTCCCCCGCCCACTAATAGCATTTTTTTTAGTACTTCAAATAAAATTTGAGTGCAAATTTTACTTCAAAGGTAACATATGTACAGTAGCACCAGACTGCATGTAAGGACACTTAACATTTCAAAAATTTTTCAAAGGGGAGGAGGACGAACACCCCCCTCTCCCAGGCCAGCAATCACAGGACATACTGCAAGCCCCTTCCCCTGTGAGAGAAATCCTGGCTATTCCACTGCTTATGAGTTAAATTTCTTGACACAGGTATTTCATCATTTTTGTTGCGAATGTAACCCTCTTTGTCAGGAAAATGTCCAGCACCCCCTACTGATTAATCCTTAGGGACGCCCGATCAAAAGCCTTTGGTATGCCAATTTTTCGCCATGCTTGCGCCCCACGTGGGGAAGACTTATAACTGTAGTGACAAATTCATGTTTTTCTGATGTAAAACCCAAGTCTCTAACCATATAGTGAGGCCATGTTTAACATTGGTCCTGCATGTACGGCATGAAGAGCTTTCCAAAGAAAACTAGAAATTTGAATTTGCATGGTAAATCCGACGTAGCCTCTCCCAAGAGAGAGGTGTGGGAGACTGGGAGTTGTTCTTCAATCGGGAGAAAGGAGATGGAACATATGGCATATTAATTCACCGCCAGAGACATTTTAATTTTTATAAGCAAGCTCATGACAGTAGAGTCCATGAACTTATAGAGTTGTTTTACGTAAAATATCCCGAAAGTGCAGGTATAAGCATGATAAAACAGTGGGCACCGAGGACTAAAAGACTATTATTAAAGATACTATTATTCAAGTGAATTGAATTTACTTTTATCAGTTGCTTCGCAGGCCAGATGAATTAGTGGTCTCGCAAGCCGGAGGCTAAACAAACCCACATACTGGAGGTTCCTCACCCTTGCTGTAGAGCCACCGTACATACCCTAATGATCTAAGTGCTATAGTGCACAGCAGGCCTACTTACAAATACCGCTGTGTTGTTTTAACGATGGACGTGAATTCATTCATTTTACATAGACGGCGGCAGTAAGGTCCCCATTTTCCCTCCAAAACTCAAAGTTGTCACTTTTGGCAATTTAATAAACGTCAGCATGCCGATTTCTTATCTCAAAATTAAGCATATAGCCTAGTATTAAAGCTTCAATTTTCCCGACGAAAGTCGCCCCCCTTCTAAATATCTCGTTGCTAAATCAAACAGGCTTTCCGCTGCCAGCTTCCCGGCCGGATCCCCTGCCTGCTCCTGCTGGAATTAGCACTATTCGACTCGCCTTCTGCAACTCCAGCTGTCCAGTGACACTGACAGCTGGTAATACCTTTCTTAAAGTGCTGAAAAAAATCTCGTCAGTATTCGGATGTGACAGAGAATCACTTCTTAATGATTGGTCATAATTTAAAATTTCCACTTGAGATTGGGTCAACTTAAAAATATTCTGACTATCCCGCATGCGGGAGCTGCAAACTGAATATTTTTTTTCAATATATCAGAGTCTCGTCTATGCATTATTTTGATATCGTAATTTGTTCTTATAGATTCCCACCGTTCATACGTTTCAAGAAATCATTTGAGCATTAATTGAAATCCTTCAGTTTAACTCAAGGGGCAACAATGAGAATACAAAAAACTTTGAGATTTGAAAATGAAGGATTATGGTCAACCAAAATTCAAAACAAACAACACGTTGTACGTGCATGTTGGGGGCACTGAACACCATTAGTCTTGCGTATAAAGCTGAAGTAACGACTTCTGTAACCATATCCCAAATACGGATACCCATCTACCGTAGCCCTAGCCACCACAGATAACTCATGGTCTACGCAAGTCAATACCCTGCGTCAAGACCTTTGATTGGTCTAAGCAAGTCATGAACAAACGTGCGTTTGTCTGATGTGTCTAGTTAATTATACATGTCAATGGTGCGTTACACAGTACGTGCTATAAAGATAGACCTATAAAAATACAAGTAAGCCACTGCATCTTACGACATTTTTTAATTCCAGTTGGCCAGCGCATGCAGGCCCAAATCATGAGTCTCTTCTCCCAACAAGCCGTGTTCAACACCTAATTGTGATAATTTTTGTGAAATATATGATCAGTGATTTCACTGACTCGGGCATCAGGGTCAACGATGCACAACTTTTGATTTTGACACACAGGCACAAAACCTCTTGGGTTAAAATAACGCACAGCTTTTCACCCCAACAAGTGTAATGATATAGAAAATAAAGATAAAACAGAAATAAAGTTTGTTGCATTAAACTCAAATTTATTTTAACCCCTTCTGTTTTAGTTTTCACTCTTGTAAATTTATTCTCAAGGGTCAATGGCTCCTGAAAAAAATGATGAGTGAAAACCCTGATGATCTGTGGAAAAACTTTTAGAATTATTTGCTCTATTGCTGTAAATTTCCAAAATATATGCACGTTTTATTCTGTTTGTACCCGAAGTCCCGAACACTTAGAAGCTGCGAAATCTTGGTGAAACATCATTAATGGCGACGAGACAAAATAGGATGTTCTTCCGCTCTGAATTCATCCGCTTTATAGAGTTTCCGTAGGATAAGGTTTACTTTCTTTTTGTGCAATGTAAAAAATGTCTACTTGGGTGCAATTTGCCTTCCCAAATGATGGAAATATGATTCCGTACACTTAGCCTGATAGGCTACATAATTCCTGGTTCCACCACTGCGTTAACATGACTTCATCCACCTGCTTCAAAGTGGTCTGCAAACAGTGATGGGTTACACACCTGTGCATTTCCCCACCATACTGCCCCCTCACCTCCCCCCCTTCCCCACAACAACAAAAAGATTCCTGTGCAATGTGTAAGAGCCTGTTCTTCTAAAATGTCTTGAAACAAAAAGCCATTTAGGGTGTGCAAAGGTCACTGCTGCTTGGCATAATTAGGCCTTCTTTCTATATGACAGCTTGAGTGATAATACTGTTCCAAAGCCATGCACAACTCCATCAATAATTCCCAGAATCAGCAACTCAAGCAGCTGTTAGTCAGAGTTGAGAATTTATAAGAAGATGAATTTACTACAGTGACAACTTTGTGTTTTTCTGAGGTAAAACCCAAGTCCCTAACCACAGTGAGGCCATGATTCAAAATTGTCATTTAAGTGGTCTATTTATTGCCTTTTGAAGGGACAATGCAGTCACCCCAATTTGAATTAGTGTACAGTGTTATTCTAATTCATCGCTGGCTCTGTTGTGACCATGATTTTGTTATTAAATTGTTCTATTCATGTAGAACAAGTATGTACTTCATCTTGAATCTGAAATTCTTTTGCTTGGATAATTATGAGAGATATTTGTAAAGGAAATAAAGAGGAAATCTGTAAGATTTTGCTGGTTTTCAAAAAATTTGGGGGGGTGACTGCTCTTCCCTTTAAAGCCTTGAAGATAGTTAAATGCTTCATTCTAATGCCCAAAATTTTGAAAATGGTCCAAAAATTCTGGGGGCTTAGCCCTCCTGACCCCCATGTGGGCCTTGCCTATGGTCCCAATCTCGGGCAGTGAGACAGTGTCATTTTTCTCTCAGTACTTTCTTCCCTTCAGTCGGCAAAACATGGTAAACCCCCTTCCCCATTCAGAATGCTCTGGCGACACCCCTGTGCAGCACCCCAAACTGTAAAGTACTATCGTCTCATATGGTTAACACAGTGATAGCCATGGTACAGTAGTACAGGAGTCATAATATGTTTGTACGGGGCAAGAATTCTCACTCTCTCTGTGGGTTAATGAACTTACCAGTTCCTTCTACTGTCAATGACAAATTCTCTCTTTCATGAAGAACAAAGTTTAATATTTGTTGATGGACAATTCCCTGCTGCAGAGTACACAGAACATGTTCATAGCCATCACATTTCAGAACAAGATGTGCTGTGATATTGGTCTCTCCTTTGGTAGAAAGAAAATGTAACACAAGAAAGTATCAGTATTGTAAAAGTAAACAATTCAATCATATGTAGTCAGTTGTACAATATTCACAGTGACACTTGGCAGTGAATAAACTTTCTGCAGCAAAACTCTTTGTATAAGGACTATACTGTACATACAAAGTGCTACTACTATATGAGGATAGTGTTTGTAAAGCCCAGCTTATGAAAATGATAACAAATATCTGTTTTCAATCAAAATTTGCAAGATTGCATCTCCTAATGAAAATTTTAAAATCAGTTAAATGAATATGAAGACATATATTACTAGTACAGTAGTATAAAGAACTTGACATGAATGCAAAATGCATTGTGGATGATTCACTGCACTAGACTTGTTTCTTCACAGCCAAAAAACCAATACATTCATATCCTGGATTACTGTTTTGATAAATGTGAAAAATGATTCAAAAATCAAGTATGAGAACAATCCATGATCCTACAAGGTTATTCAAGTTTGGCTCACAATGGCAGTCCTGCTCTGTGCCAAACTGTTCCTGATGACTTTCACATTTTGCCCTTTAACCATGCTACAATGCTTTGGGATGTCCACTATTGAGTACAGTACAACACATTTTATTTGCACTGCAAGTAGACCTGCACTGTATTATATGGTGTAACCTATGAAGATTCATGCACACTAGTCAGGTAACACTGACATAAAGACCTGAGCAGCCTCCTCTTTCACTTCATACTATACACTCCATTGGGGAAAAATGACCAGACATGTAGGGTACAGTACACTCCCTCTTAGAGGAACTACAGTACCCCCAATCACATGCAAATGGCTTGTTTCAAACTATATTTTATGGAATGGTATTTTGTGGCCTGAAAATGAAATTTTTTTGGAACTAGTATGACCAAAGCTTGGGATTTTTCAGGAGATCTTGGAAGTTTGATATTTGGCTCAAGAACTTGACTTTCCACTTGTCATACATTTACACTCCCAACTTTCATCAGGATGCCTCACTTCTTTCAGACAATGGCTGAAGGTAGTCTCAATGTATTGGGAAAATATACTTGTGTGTTCATATTTGACCTGAAAATCCTGAAAAATTATGTAGATTACTGTAAAATCTACTATTTCAAATTAAGTGAAAGAATTTCAACATTTTTTATCTCAGCAATGGAACAAGCCATGAGATGGGCATTCCATAAGGAGATCTGTTTTCCAACCTCTCAAATATATGTTCTTGTAATTCTAGACTTTGGTACACTGCAAAGTTTTATTTCTCAGAGCCACCAGCAATGAAACCATGTAATGAATAATTACTCTCAAAGTCATGTAGAGGGAAAGTCTGCAGATGTTCAAATACAGTACCCAAAAAGTTTCAAGTCCCATTTGTGAATAAAAAGGTTTTATTCAATTGAATGCACATATGTACATAAAACAATGTAATTATGTAATGAGTCCACTGTATAACAAATTATATAAGCACTAATTTACACATAGAAAAATGCCTTAGTATGTCTACAGCAACATAAATGCATTCCTGCAAAGTGCTGCTTTCAAAGTACTGTACAGTAATTGCTGTATTCTGTGACTTCCATATGTTTCAATGTTATTTGTTCTTATGCTTAATGTTCCAACACATGGGCAATTAGTGTAAGGAGATCAGAGTTAGGTTTAGGTCAGAAAATACTGTGGGTGAGGGTCACAGTCAGGGTTAGGGTAAAAAAAATGGAAGCCATTTACAGTATCTCAGGGCCTGCCCTCTGTTTTGACATTGCCTTGTTCTAACGTCTCGATATTCCAACTTTACAATGAGGTCAGTGCTAGGATAAGGGTTAGTTTAGGCTACTGTAGCTTTACGGTATAACATTCAATGTAGAAGTGCCAGAATAAAGAGAAACTGGAACAACTAGATGATGGAACAGTTCTAAGTGTATTAGCATTTATCCTGATATCTGCTGGGAAAAAAACGTAGTGAATACATAATTCATGTCACATATAACTGAACATGTATTTATTTTGCTAGAATATGCAGTCCATGTGTTGATATGCTGAGGTGTATTACAATTCTTTTTTTTTCAATACACTGTACATCCTTGCATCCAGAATGTAGTCAATGCCTTGGGAAGCAGGGAAAGACACTGAACTTGTTACAAGACAAAGTAATGTTCACTAAAAATTATGCAAATGATGTAATCAGGAGTCATTTAATGGTATCGAAATTTTAATTCTATAAACAGCTGCAGTAATGCTAGTGAAGTGTTAAGTTGGTCTGGAAGATTAGATTTATAGCATGAAGGCATCATTTTATGTAAAGAAGTGTAGAATCCACTAGTGTACAGAACAGAAGAAAATCATATTAAGTTTGATATATTTGGGTACTGTACTCTTTCATACATTACAATATTATGATGCAAATCTCCTTTTTATGTAAGTTAAGTATTGTAAGGATTTTTACCTCCATTCATCTGCGGTCTGCAGTCCAGGGATGCCAAGGTTAAATATTCCTGTCTCATTATCTCTCTAGTATACTCCACACCTGGATGTAATGTCATTCCTGAAATCATTATTAAAACCAGACAATGAATGAGACAAAATGTCTGCGATGTTTTTAAACTTGTACAGTGATGTTAAGACACACAGTGTACTGTTCAAACTACTGTATACAAACACTGAACTACAGTACTATTATCCCACACAACAACTCCACATTGTTTATAGGATATATCAGTTCTGTTATTTCAGTATGCACAAAATGCCACATGTCCATATTGTATTCACATACAGCCTACAGGTACTGCCTATGTATTTCAAATATCTGCTGCACACAATTACAAACCACATACACAGTCCTGCATACCAACAAGCTCTATGGAGGTCTTTAAAATTTTAAAAATGCCTAAACCAGAATAACAACATAACATTACTTCATATAATATTTAATGAAAACAAAATATTTACCCACCCCACATCATGGCTCCAAAGGTGTGGACACAAAAGAAGAATACAAGGCTGTCTACAATGGTGTACTCTACAATTATGAATCTGAAATTTCGGAAGAAAAGTTTAAAAAAAATAATATTATTGGCATTTAATATTCACTGTACTGCAGCATGCAGAGAGGCATTTAAGTTCATACCGTTCATGGTTACACCGTTACTGTCAGCAGTCTACACGTACCTGCTTATAGAAAACTACACGGCTGTAGAATATCAAACAAACAAATGGTACAGTAGTACTGTAAAGATCTTCTACCACATGACATATGTATTAGTCTCATTAAGAGGTTGCATGGAATGGAAACCATGCTCTTAAAGAAGCTACGTAGGTAGTGGCATACTTCGGAAATAAATAGGCCATACTAAACGAGATGTTTACCCTCAGGGTAACACTAATATTGAAAATATTCCTCTCAATGAATTTTGTATTCTCAGTTAAAATAATTTTTGCAATGTAATTCAGTAATTACGTTCGTGTTTTATTTCTCAGATTTTTTATTTTTCACTTGCTACATATAAACAATTTGTTTTTCGAATTTATAGTTCGTTACTTTTTCTTCTGGCACGGGCAATTTTGTATCGTTTCACTTATAATGGTTCTGATCGATGGATCAATTAGTCAATACATTGACTTATGGCAGCTACGTTGTACAATTCTGATACCGTTTCCGTGAAAAACTGATCATCTGGTTGCGTTAGCATTTTGTTATACTTGTAGTGCTTCTGGGCATTATTTTGGTTTCATTTGGAGTAATATAACCAGTTTCAAATGTTGGAAAGAGAAAGTTTTCCTTTCAAGCTAGTAAAAAGCTCAACAGAAGCAGATGCTAGTGGTTATACTGCACAGAATCTTCCGCTGGTGTTTTCAAATCAACGTGTCCATGTGAGGAGTCTCGTAGCAGATGCTGTCCGTGTAAAAGCACAAGCAACCTTTGCCTGTAGCTCTGTGTAAATGTGGGACCAGGAAACGAAAATGCTTGAATCAACCACTTCTGCTAAGCCTTAAACTTGTTATCTCATCCCCACATATGTAGTATGTGGGGGATGAGATATTGTGCTTCGTTTACCATTGAAAAGTGCACACGTTTACCTCTTCCAGTCGCCATAGCAACCGTAACCATGGAAATGCATGGTAGGGAAATTTGGGGCTTTATGACCGCTACTCAAGGGTGGGGCAAAATGGAGTGGTGAAGTTCCTGTTTCCTGGTCATGTGACGAAATATGCCATGCTCGGATGGTCAAATGACATTCACAAGGTCAAAAGTGTGTCGCGAACTCCTCCTAAACTAAGAACGAGATTGAGCCCAAACTTGGTGGGCGGGTGCATAGTCCTTGGAACTTGGGCCTGACATACCCTCAGCATGATAGGTAAAAGGTCAACCAATTAAAAAAGGTCAAAATAAGCAATTTCCAAATCTGGCTATAAAACCTGAATGCAACAATAAATGGTCCTGATTTCTTGACATAGCTTTTGTATTGAAGTGTTCTTGGCACAACTTGACACTTGTTCTTCTGAGGTCAAAGGTCACGAGGTCAGAAGGTCAAACGACAATTTTGGGGTCAAAAGTGTGACGCGCACTCACTTAAAACTGAAGGTACTTATGACCCCAAACTTGGTGAGGGGGTGCATAGTCCCTAGAATTTGTGCCTCCAATATCATCAGCATGATACAGCTGTAGGTCAAAGGTCAGAGGTCAAAGGTCACGATAGGTCAAAATAAGCAAATTTTTAAATCTGGCTGTAAAAGCTGAACGAAACATTTAACGATCCTCATTTCTTCACATAACTTTCCAATAGACACCTACTTTACACAACTTTACACTTGACCTTCTGAGGTCAAAGGTCACGAGGTCAGAAGGTTAAACGACAATTTTGGGGTCAAAAGTGTGCCGTGCACTCACTCAAAACTAAAGGTACTACTGACCCCAAACTTGGTGAGGGGGTGCATAGTCCTTGGAATTTGTGTCTCCAGTACCCTCAGCATGATAGGTCAAAGGTCAGAGGTCAAAGGTCAAGATGTTCAAAAGAACATTTTTTTTTCTTTTAAATTTGGCTGTAAAAACTGAAAGAAAAGGTAAATGATCCGTTACATTGACCACTGTCTTTTCCTGACACTCAAAATTCAGTTTTCACCTGCAGCTAAACAAACCTCACCATAAAAGCCACACAATGACATGCTCAGATACACACTTATCTAAGCTTGTCTTGCTCAAAACTTGACCGTTCTTAAGTAAAAACCCAGGCCTTGAGTGAAATGCGATCGCGCGTGTCAAGCATGACTAGTTCTTGGCACCATAAAAGTATAAAATTATACGCGTGTCCCCACCGTAGTAAAGTCCAAGCGCGTCCCAGTATGAAGCATAACTAAGTACGCGCACGGTGGAACTGGGCCTCGGCCTAACTCTTGCTTAGCCTACACTAAATTAACTAATAGTAAACGTAGGCATAGTTGAAATACATGCCTGGTTAAGAACTTTGACCAAATTTGTGAGCACTGTGGATCCACGGAATTTCTGTAACTTTGATGTCTAACAGTCTTACCTTCTCTTGAAGAACTGTCTAAACTGCTATAGCCTTATTCTTCTTTTGCATGGCAACAACGACGCGTGCATATAATCCCCTTGCATTCAATAATTGATGTGGTTTAATATATTTCTTCATGGGCCGGCGGCCAAGTTCAATTCACACACGCACACACAATGCACGCACGCAAGTACAGTAGGTACGATGTGAGAGCACTGCGCTGTTTTAGTACATAGTGGATACACTCATGACTTGTAAGCAGCGCCAAGTTCCAAACAAATGACGTCACAAATAGACCGTGTGAACCATGCAGGCTACCTTTGATCGTGCCGCCCGGCAGACGTGTGTTGCTCCTGCACCCACAATGACTGTACTTCAGGGGCCGAGATACTTTTTTCAATTTCGGGTGCTATTTTCAAAAAGCTAGCCCCCAATTCCATTTCGAGTGTTACTTTGGGATTTTCGGGTGCTATTTCCTATTCATTGATAAATGGCCCTAAATGCATTACTAAAGACAGCAATGGGTCTTCTATTAACTATGCAGGCACTACTACTTCCCTTCAAGTGCGGTAGAACATAGACCGGCCAGCCTGACATAGCAAAAAAAGACGAGTGTGTTGGGACATGGTTAGCTATTTCCATCATGGGCCATTCATACACAATGTACGAGAGTAAGTGTGAAAGCGTACACCCTCCCCCCCCCCCCCCCGTACGAATCCCCTGTACATAGTGCAATAGTGTTATACACACCTGATATTACGTAGCTTGTAAGCAACCAAGTTAACTAACATCACAGCAGTTCCGGGTTCCAAGCAAATGACGTCACAAACACACTGATATGAACCAGGGGTCAAATAGCAACTTCCTTCCCACTACCATGCATGAATGAGCTGGGAAGGGGCACTAACAGACTAACTCATGGACGTAGAAGCTGTACTCGATCCATCGGGGGATTGTGGACTGTTTCGGAATGACGTCCTGGGAGAAGAACCCAAGGGTATGGGGTCCCATCTCCTTTAGAAAGTATTTTATATGCACGTGGTGCAATATTTGAGCAAATTTTAAGCAACAAGACTGCAATTTTTTGACATTTTTACAGAGCGTTTTTGTCCTGGAAATGAGGGAGAAGGAGCCCACCACATTTTGACGGGGGTAGGCTTTAGTCAATCAACCCCCACCCATTCGCCTCTTATGCCTCTGACTAATTGCATCTTTATATGTTTATCATGGATTCTACCACCTCTAGCCATCTGTTATTGAGAATCCTACATTCTGATTGGTTAAACACTGACCTGCTTTTCCACAACATACGGTCAGTAAACCTAAACACTGATAAAAATGAGGTTTTCACACATTTTCGGTGGTAGAAGAGGAATTAACCACATTTGTCAGTCTTTTATTGTCTCATAAACCGTCTGGACTCCCAATTTGCAAAAAAAAAAAAAAAACGGACTCGGTTTCACCTCGTCCGCCAAATGCGATTTATTCCTTAAACAGTATGCACTGTCAGTAATATCGGGAATTTCCAGTCTGCGCTTTTCATACTTTCTTTCAGAGCACATTAGTTTTGATAGGGTCAATACAAGAGGCTCCTGAAAATTGGAAGGGACATTGATCGCTACGTTGTTACCACCAACAATTACTCGGAAAGGGGTGTATGGACATTAAGCACTCAAAACATCTATTAATCACATCGTTGTAACGAGTCATGACTCGAGTCATTGAAAAATGACTCGAGTTACATTGAAAGTAGTAAATGAGTCGACTCTTCTGCAAAACTGAGTGACTCTTACAACACTGACAAATCAGAGAGAAGAGCTGAGTGATGCCAGAGGGCAATCCACTGATCTAAATGTAGGACTGACATTAGTCCTACACGTCTTACATAGAGAGGTTCTTCACGTGACGTCATTGCATTTCAGTGTGGCATACTGGTCGTCACTGAACATGCGCAGAAGGTGTGTTATCGATATGCACGCACGGTACGGCCTAAGTTACAATCGTTGTACAATGGACGTCTGGCCGTCAAAATAGAGGGATTTCAATCATGTGACTTAAACCAACTAGACGCAATTTTGATGGGCAAGATCGCACTTCTTTTTTTGTTTTGAAGGGCAAGATCGCACGTCTCTTTGGTTTTGACGGGCACACGTCCATTGTGTCACAGTAGTATCTATGGTTACGCCGTGTGCGTGAGCTGTATACAGTAGTTCACTTACTGCATGTGTGTTTGCCCTTCAGTGCCTGGGAATCCATTGCGCGTGGCGTCACATGAAATCCCTCTATAGATCGCGCGTCTCCATGGTTTTTGAAGGGCACGATCACATGTCTCTGGAGGTTTTGAAGGGCACGCATCCATTGTGTCACATTAGTATCTATAGTTTTGCTGTGCGTGTGTGCTGTAAATACGCTTACTGCGTGTTAATACCACACTGCACTCAGAACCGGAAGCTGGTGGGTACCGTAAAGATGCCGGAATGAACAAACATCCCCAGCTCAAGATTAGCCTTCCTTTTTCCAGTTTCCCCTTAGTGTTCAAACTAACGTCAGTCATAGAACTAAGAACATGAATTAATTATCCTCGTAGAGTTTTTTCTTAGGCTATGTCGATCCCACCAACCCATTACAATAAAATTATAGAGTGCTACTAACACCAGACTCGGAAGAAGCAAAATGATGTATTGGGATGAGATCAGCAACTCCTTGATTGCCCTCTTGTTGTTTTTGCAAACAATGAGTTTCCATTTCTTCCCCACGATAGATTCGCTTTTACTAAACACCATCAAACTCATTACAGGCTAACAAAATCATAGGCCTAACCGAAATTACGTTAGGCCCAAAAGTAAGCAGTATCGTACTAAAACATGCAACACTAATATACTACACACATACGTTGTGAGTTGTGTGTACTAGACAAATTGCATTTCGGATCGAATCAATAAACCAAGAAGCATAACCTGATGTTACTTTATAACAAAGTCGGCAGGTCCGAGAATTTATTCTGTTTTGGCAACTACCCAGCTCCTTTAATTACGCAATCCACCAGACGTTGTACTGTACTGTACGTATGTGCTGTGCAGTATCAATACAGTATTTCCCTTTATCCTACGCACCCCTAGGATACCAAGCCTTAAATTACAAATTACTCAATATCATGGTGGCAAAGCAAAAGCCTTCCCATTCGACTGTCAATGCCAGCAGTATTACAGGCTTTGCCATTGACCAAAACACAGAGCCTAATTTCGGCTTCAAATCACATTTTTCTGAAGAAGTTTGTCAGGGTAGGAGTATTATCTGTGGGTGTATCATGCGAAAGTGAATTGATGGACAAAGTTTGGTGAGAAAATATTTTTTGAGTAGTGTTGGGCGATATTGTTTTTTTATCATCGCGATAGCAGAACAAACTTTATCGCCATAATTCGATATCCACGATAATTTTCATAAAGACAAGTTCCCTTGAAGTTCACTTCCGTGCTCATGCATGTTAGAATATTCAACAGTGTTCGATTTTAAGGGTAGTCCTGTCACCCAAGACAACCAGAAATTCTGCAGGACTACCAGATTTTGCAAAAACAGGTGTGCAAGGTTGCCCGTCCGGACAACCGAATCTTTTGAGGAAAGTGATGTGATGTTTACATTTAGCAGCTCGATGAATTGCGCAAGCAAGGAACTTTAAAATTTGCATCAAAAGATTTGCAGGAAAGTGCGGTGATTACGCACGTTCACCACAACTTCCCGCACAGTCACTTTATCGAAATGTGCATAGCACTATCAAGCCAAAATATGTGCCCCGTACAAACTCCACTATTAGGCCACTAGGCCTGCACTACGGTAGGTACACAGAGAAGCTGAATTCCTTCATGCAAACTACGAAGTCATGGTGCTGATGCTGCAACACCAGTGCATTCAATCTAGAGATGTTTAATTTATTAACCTGCAATGCAAACATCATAACATTAACTATGTCAACAATGTACACTAATGCACGCCACAAGACAGCACTACTCTTATACAGTAGATATCTGTTTTTGTGTTTTTTGGGGGGTGGGGGAGGATGTTGTCTAAAAGTGAAAGCCACTTTGGAATGCTGGTGATAATGGGGCATTATCAATTCCATGGTTGCAAACTTGCGAAAATGGTTACACTTAGGACTACCTTATTTTGAGCAGGACAACCAAACTTTACAATGTGGTAGTCCTTCGGACAACCATTGCTAATTCCTTAAAATCGAACACTGTTCAATGATGAACTTTCATTGCTTTTTCATCAGTTCACTGTAAAAAAAAGAATGTCTTCAATAAGACAAACATTTAAGAGACAGCAATGAGAAGAAATAAAGCATTACAAGGCAAATTTTTTCATCTCTTTTTTCAAGGGCAAGAGCAGTCCCCCCAAACTTATTTTGAAACAACCACTAACTTTCACTAATTTCTTCTTATTACTCTTTCAAGTACCTTTCATGATAATTTAGGACTTTAATATTGCACATTCAAGGTAAACCAATGAGCTACTCCCCATAAATTTTAGAATTCAGTGAGAAAAATATTGTCACATGATTCTCAAGAGCCATTCATGAAATAGGAGAGACTACACTAATTCAAATTAGGATGACTGCATTTTCCCTTTAAGAATTTATCAACATTTTTGAATTCTTGTTATCGTATCGCGATGAAGAGAAATTATCGCAATAATGATAATTTTCGATATATCGCCCAACACTACATTTGAGGGTGTGAGAGATCCCTGGACATTATGGCCGGGGAATGTGAAAAATTTGTACACTGCACACAAGGGCTGTGATGGAGAAGTGAAACGGAAACACACAGCATTGTTCAAGGGCTACTGTACATCTACGCTGAATTACGTGTGGATACTGTTCGTAAATTTGGTATTGTTTCGCAAACATTACTTGGTTATATAACTTGTGTAACACTTGACAGAACCACCCTTCGAGACTTGCGTACATAGGCTACAAAGGATGACGATTCAGCGATGCAGCAAATGCACATACTGTAACAAACATGCGATAGGCCTACCATACATTGCATGTCACAGAACAAGCTGCCCGAGGTAGACTGTTCTCAAACTAACCCTTCTGGAAGCATTTTTCAACATTTTTTAAATAAGTAGGTGTCAACATTTTGGGAACAACTCTTTCTTTTATGACAGAAAACATCCAAAGTAAAGCCAAGTTCCTATGCCAGACAGGAAAGTTTGCCTTGTGCGCACATGATCTGGCCCGCGCAGCTTGCTACCTAGTTTAGGGCCTGAAAAAATTGCTGGTAATAGATCTGGCCACACACACATGGGATGCAAATTTGCCACGACCGCGATGCCATGAGGCAAAAAGGTAGGCCTTCCTGAAAGCTAATGCAAAACTCACTGCCCAACAGTGCCCGTATGGCGGCAAGACCTGACCATCATTTGACCGCACAGAAGTCTGTGAATCTGGCTCATGGCTACACATCGGACGAGAAATAACAAGTTACTTGCCCGTGCAAAATGCAAACTTTCAAGTCTGGTTCCTATGTATTAATGAACTAGGCCTAACGTTAGCCTCTTACTGTAGATAGGCCTAGGCCTAGGCCTACTGTCTGACTGTACACCAGATTGGAAAGTTTGCCCTGTGCGGGGGATTTATCCCCCGTGCAAAAATATGAATTTAGAAGTTGCCAGCCACGCAATTTACAGTAACAACTGACAACTGCAACCGCGCAAACTTGTTGGCAGCAACCAAGCAAGTTGGCTGGGAAAGGCAATTTCCTGCAATGTAGGAGGTAGTTTTGTCATAAATTTTCTTGCTATATTCTGTGCCAACTCATTGTGGCGCTCCGCTTAGATAGTATGATATCTTTCCAATCTGGACTGTACAAACCAAACAGGCAAGATCTGGGACAAGATCTCAGGGGCAGAAAACATTCCTTAGGGGTGGAAAGAAACGGGCGGAAAGTAACTGAACTCATTCCTTCTTCTTCTTTCGGAATACGGTGACACATCCAGAGGGACATTACTTCACCACGCATGCGTCGAGGGGTACCTAAGCCCTAATGCTATTTGTAATAAACTGAACGGGGTCTTTATGATGCACAGAATTTTCGACTAGAGAGGCAGGGAGACTATTCCAATCCTTGACTGTGTTAGGCAGAAAACTATACTTGTAGCAGTTAGTCCTAGTATAAAGATGGCAAAAGTGTAGGTTATGCATGCCACGAATTTTGCGAGTGGGATGCCGAAGTCTATCAACAGGGATCTGAGCCTTACCAAAAACACCCTTAGTAAAAAGAATTAGTCTATTTTGCCTACGACGTTCCGATAACGAAGGGAGATCGAGGTCTTTCAGTACAGAAGTCATAGACCCAGGCTCACGTGAAAAGGTAGAACTGATAAAACGAGCCGATCTCCTTTGAATACTCTCCAGCTTATCCGTAAGTAAGTAATCTGGTGTGGATCCCACACGCTGCTGGCATATTCCAAAATAGGCCGGAGAAGGCCCTTATAAGCAGTTAGCTTCACATCGCTAGGGCAAAAAGACAGATTTCTTTGAAGTACCCCTAAGATTCTATTACCTTTATTACAAATAAATTGGACATGTTTATCCCAACTAAGGTCACTAGTAATAAAAAACCCCTAAGTACTTAATTGAATCAACCTTAAGTAACTTTTCACCGTTTAAGACATAATCGAAACAGACAGGCTTCTTTTTTCTGGCAAAGGTGATGATATTGCACTTTGAAGGCTGGAATCTCATACCCATGTCTTAGCCCAGAGACCTAGATTATCAATGTCAACCTGAAGCTTACGACAGTCACTAGCATCATCAATAACTCGGTAGCAAACACAATCATCAGCAAAAAGCCTGACATTAGAACTGGCACTACTAACGATATCGTTGATGTGCGCTAAAAAGAGAATTGGTCCTAAAACGGACCCCTGAGGGACTCCAGACACAACATCGTCAAAAGAAGACCTAGTACCATTTACTACGACAGCCTGTTACGATCAGAGAGGAAATCATCAACCCACTGGAGGATCTGTCTTGAAACACCAAGACTAAAAAGCTTGGTTTTTAAGAGCTCATGAGGCACCGTGTCGAAAGCCTTTTCAAAGTCCAGAATGAAAACATCAATTTGGCTTGTTTGAATCCAGGGATGAAGCCCAGTCTTCAATGACTGACACCAACTGAGTATCGCAGCTGTGCGATTTTCTAAAGGCATGCTGCTTTGATGAAAGGACATTCTTGGATTCAAAGAAGTCCATTAAGTTTGAGCTAATAATGTTCTAACAATTTACAACAAATACAGGTGAGCGAGACAGGCCGATAATTACTAGGGAGGGAACTGTCATTCTTTTTGTAAATAGGGCAAACATTTGCCCTCTTCCAATCAATGGGTATTCGCCCACTTGAGAGGGATTGTTGATAAAGGTGACTCAACATAGGGGCAATATCCGATGCGATTTCCCTGAGGACCCAAGGGTGGATGTTGTCCGGTCCAACAGCTTTATGTTTGTTAAGACCTTTTAACAGTTTTTCAACCCCATGTGTGGAGATAGTAATATCAGCCATTCTGCTATGAGTCGGTCTACGGAATGGAATTACACTATACAAAGTTTTAGTGAAGACACTAGTAAACTGAGAATTGAAGGCCAGGGCCTTGTCCAGATCAGTAATGGCTAATTTGCCATTTGTCTGGAGAGGGGGGATACTGTGCTTATCCTTTTTTTGTCCATTTATGTACTTCCAAAAAGGCTTTGTGTCATTTTTTATGTCCCCAATCCAAGCCTGCGGATTTCACGCGAACGATCGTTCGCGGTCGCGTGTTGGTTACGTGACCGCCAAACCACGTAACCGAAAAATCGGTTACGATGTCCCATTTGACACTCAAATTCAACTCTTCTGTGACCTAAAATTTGAACATTCATTAAGAGGCATTTTAATTTCAATCAGGAGATATTATCTGATAAAATACAGACTACCAATTGCGACACTTTTCTCACATTGCTCTTGCCTCATATTACAAACCATAAAACAGATCGCATGGGGCTCGCACCTTGCAGCACATGCTATCGCAAATTGCAATTGCAGAGTCCACACTAGCTGACTGGTATCACGCACTACAGCGACCTGTCCAGCCATGATTCCCGGTTGTACACAATGTGGATACACTGCACAAGCTGTGATTACGGCCCCACTGCATTGACTTCGCACATAGCCCGATATCATGAAAGTTGTTTCAAAATTTATGCCACAGTTAACACACAGTATATCAGTGGGGACTCACTGAGTGCGCGAAGATTTCTTCGTAACGTTCCTGCAATGACAATGTCAAGGAAACTTCTTCCTTATGCAGCTAACTGATACTGGAGATGATAAAATGGATGTGTCAGACTGATATTGGTTTTATCCATCAGTTCGATCATAAAATAAATGAAAAATCAGTATGTCCTTCAACAGTAATTTACTATGATTCTACGTGTATAGTAAAGCCCCATTTTTCGGAACTAGCTATCAGATTTAACAAGAATAATATTCATCACAATTACAGTAGAATCCACCAAGTTTTTAGGGCTTTACTGTACACGTCAAAATTTAACGTAAATTCCTGCAGAAATGCACTTATTTCCTCGGGACTTTAAAAGTCATGGCAAGATGTCAGGAGGGCTAAAATAGCCAACATGTAGGCATAGAAAACAATTTGTTAACTCTTTGTCCAATTGGAAGAAAAATCGTACGTATTTGTTTTTAAATTCTTGCTAGGATCCATGAGTCGGTATAGGCTCAATTTCTCCTTATACTAAAATATGTTAGGTTAGCATAAGTCCTAGATTCACTAAATCTGAAATGTTAGTTTCGTAGTGAGCTTCATCCCTAAAAATAACGAGAGTAGACCTTACAAAAACATTGCGAATTTCTGTTTGGGAGTCTCCTACACATGTGTCTCTAATACTTTTGGAAATTTATGCCGAATTTATATGCTAGATACCTCTCCAGATCGTTATAGCTTCTCTTCAGCACATACACTCATTTAGTGTGTACAAAGCATTGGTCATTCAGAAGGGCGTAGGCTTGAATTTTGGGAATCAAATCCAGGTGTTTTAGAAGTCTAAAAATTTATTTGTCGTATGATCGGTCACAAAAAATAGTAACCAAACACTTTGGGGGATTTTGTCTGCAATTTTGCCAGCCTTCTCGGAGTTTGGGGAATGTGTTCACACGCTTTCTTATGGACCCTGTGTACTGCACTTGAGGCAAAAAGTTGAAACCCTGTCGGTACATCCGAATTTTACCCATATCTGAAATACATTCGGTCCCGATGTGTTCGGATAAATCGAGTTTTACTGTACTCCAAACCATATGCTGTTACCTCACGACATGGCGTCAGCACACACATTTACAGCATCATGTCATTTTGAAATATTGTTTTTCGTATAAGTTGAACACATGTTGTGCACTGAGGCATTGACAGAGCAAGCGATCGCTTGTACACTCTCTTTATATTGGGAATACGCAAAAATGGGTTTTGAGACTCAACAACATGGGTTACGTTAGGTTACGTGGATCAAAAACCACGTAACCTAAAAAATGGTTACCATGAAATCTGAAATCCTCAGGCCTGCCAATCATACCATTAATGTAGTTGGTATGGGAGATATAAACTTCCCTTTTAATTTTCTTACGTAAGTCAGCCCATTTGTCGTAAATATTAGTCTTATGAGTTTTTTTAAAAATAGCATACAACTTGTCCCGTCTCTTGATCAGCTTACGTATGCCGTCAGTGACCCAAGGGAGGGATGTTCTAGTCCTAGTAGTTTTGGTGGGAACATTCTTCTTTACAGTCCTTTCGAGGAAGGACTTTATTAATTGCCAATTTTCGTCAATAGAACGATTTTTTTGCCCCCCGTTAAAGTAACCAAGAGCAAAACTCCGGGTATCACTCCTCATGGTACTATAATCACCTTTAGAAAACTGCCAGATAAGCCTACGAGGTTGCCTAATCTTTGGAAGGATACACTTCAGTCTACAGAATATAGCTTCGTGATCACTAAAAGGGTCTAAGGGGGAGACTTCAATGTACTGACTCGGCGAATTGGTTAGAAGTAGATCAAGAGTGTTATCTCTTGATCTACTTCTAACCAATTCCTATAACCAGTTCCTATATTATACACTCCATTTGTGACTAGAGTTGGAGCGGAATATATGGTCACTGAACAGAGTCTAGCACACGTTCAGCAACTTCAGTGACTAGGCTCGGCTAAGTTACTGTAAGTGTAACCCTTGAACAGTGCTGTGTGTTTCCGTTACAACACAGCACTGTTCAAGGCCTACGCTAAGTCAGACTAAGTAAGACATAGCAAAAGTTAATGTAGGGGCCTAGGCCTAAACAGTACTCAGCAGAACAATTCCAAGCAATACCTGTGTTCGATACGCACCCTGACAATGCAGAGAGATGGCCTTATGGCAAATATCAGACTCGGAGTCAACCTTTCAACTGCTACTCATAGAAAGCATTTCAGAACCACACTGCACTGGCCCAAATTTCGTGTAACTAGGCAGCCGCCTAAAATTAAACCTGAAGCTAGCATGCACGGGATTTTCCCGAGATTCAGCACAGGATTCAAATAAAATGTACGATGCGGGTGTATAGCGATGATATTTCAGTTATAGCCAACATGTGACCGCCACTTACAGTACTGAAGCACTTACAGTACTGAAGTTTCAGAAGCTGTCGCTCAGGCAATGTTTCATGTTTTCAACTAGATAACGATAAGGCCCAAAAGAAACAGCAGTGAACTAACCACAGGGTCATCACGAATAATGAAAAAGCATCATATAGCCTGATTTATCTTAAGTGGGGCAATAACCTATCATATGTGCGGGGGGGGGGGCATTCAGTATTATTTGTGGTGACATTTTTGGGGTGAGATTAATACGAGACACTTTCAAAGCAGAGTGCCACCACCAGCGGGCCTACGAAGATTTTGGGGCGAAAGTGTCGACGCCGGTAGCCTGTCGCAAATGCCACTTCCCAGGCCTTTTGATTCGCATAAGACTTTCTACCATTCATAATTTAGAAATTTTATCCCCCCCCCCCCAAGAGGGGCAACTCAGACACATTTTATTCTGTTTAATTATTGTGTAGGGGAGGAATAGAACTTGACTTATAACCTCTGCTGCATAAAGTTTTGTTATTTGTCAGGAGCGGATCCAGACATTTCGGAGAGTGGGCTGAAAGTCCCCTGAATATTCTCCTGGGTTAACATTATGCTAATTTTCGCGTATATTTATTATTGATAGTGTGGCGAAAGAGGGGAGATGAGACCAGGAAAGCCCCCTCCCCTTGGATCCGCGCCTGTGAGTTAAACAGGAATTCTCCGATGATATATGCGCATGTCATCGGAATACAAATCCATGAAAGGTGAGTTTGGAAAGTCCCACTTCGTGTTAATTGCAACAAACGTTAGGGCGGGGGGTGGGGCGGGTAAATCTGCATGTAGCACAACAATTGTTACATCAACAACCACACACAAAAGTGCGCTTGGACATTCTGACGGTGGCCACAGTAATAATGTATACATGCTCAAGAAAATCGATAACGAGAATTTCACCCTACAGTGCAGGACCTTAGGCTGGTCATATTAACACAAAAAACTGAAATGTGTTGCTATTAAAAAAAAATAAAAACAGAATACATTCATGGTTTAGTCGCAGAGCTAAGAGGTTTGGTCAGAGGGGCAAGAGTATAAAAATAGCAAGTAGATACCTAATGCATCGACGGCACTATACCAGTGCTTCTCAACCTTTTCTTTATAATTTCCTACTTTGTTGACAGGGGCGGATCTAGGGCGGCCCCGCCCCCCTTTTTGAAAATGCAAGAAAAAAATGAAAGGGAAAAAAAGAGAAAAACGGAAAGGAGAAGAGATAGAGAAAAGGATAGAGAGTGGAGTGATAGAAAATGAAGCTGCAATTAGCAACCTCCAAGCATGGGAGTCATATCGCAGAGCAGATCAGTTTGAACGTCGATTGGGACGTTCACACGCATGCTATCTTACTACACATGATTGGATACAATCAATACGATACAATACCATCAGCCAATCGAAAAATACCTTACGAGACAGTGCGCATCAGTTGTGATGGGCTGCTATCAAGCCTGGCAAGTGCCATTTCCGGCCATCTGGGATTTATTAAAGCCTCAAATTTTCTTGGAACGCTCCGCGCCAACCTGTGGTGGCGCTCCGCTTAGATAGTTAACGCAGTGGCGTACACGGGGGGAGGCCATTGGGCCATGCCCCCCCCCCTCACTGATGCTGATTTTTTGTTAGTTCCTAAAAGTACGTAAATTTTTTAATACAAATGTTACTTCAAAAGGTAGCATATGTGGCACCAGATTGTATGTAAGGACACCTATTCAAAAATTTTAAAAGGGGAGGGGGACACCCCTCCCCTTAGACCCTCCCCCAGGCCGGCGATCACACAAATACTGCATGTTCCCCCCCCCCCTTCCCGTGCGAGAAATCCTGGGTACGCCACAGAGTAAAACGGGATTCAAACTTGCGGGGATTCAAACGTCACCAACAAAATTTTATTTAGAAATATAGTGGTCGGAATCAATACAAATCGGTCATTCAGTTTTGATACTATGTAAGGCCTACAATAATACCATGATTACACTGGCTGGACGTACCCCAAGACAATGACAGGGCTGCCAAGTCTCGTGCATTTTGGGTCATTTTCACTTTCTCACTGAATCCACGCAAAACAAGAAATTAGGCAGAGGGGAACATGCACGTGATAAAACGTACATTTACGCCCACATGTCAATGCAAGGTACCTGGGTCCTGGCATCAAGTCGAACTAAGATATGGGTCACAAATTTCTCATGGAAGTCCCTCAAATATTCACCAAGTTAGAACATGACTACTAAAAGATCTGATTAGACGCCTTGAACAGGATGCATTGTAGTAAGGCACTGCACCTATGATAACTGTCTTCTGTTAATAACTTGTGGAATAATTAATGTGTCGAGAGTTGAGACATGGAATTACATGAAGCAGAAAATGCAAAAATAAGACATATGAAGTGCTATTTTCGGCAATCTGTGAGGTCTATTTTGTCAAAAAATTTCTTGTACGCTCCGCGCCAACGATGGTGGCGCTCCGCTTAGATGGTATAGTGCCATCAATCACAGGTCGAACAACTTCGCCCCCCCCCCCTTTTCAGAAATCCTGGATCCGCCCGTGGTTGAATGTGAAAAGAAGGGATTTAAAAGGGAAACATGATTTAATAGAAATACTTGGGGCGGAGGAATGGAAAAGCAGTTTTCTACCAGGTGGGGAAATCTCAAAGAAAAGGTTGAAAAGCCATGACCTAGATCGTGGGTGAGACATAGGGTATCTGCCTACTTCGAAACGCCCCTACAGGCCATTCTCGCCCCCTCTGACCGAATTTCCTAGCTCCAGATTTTTGTAAATTAAGCTCTGTTAATTGAACACAAAATTTATTTTAACATTGAATATAATATTCTATTGGTAGTGGCAAACATTCAGCTAGAAATAAACTTTCTCTTCATGTGGAAAAGGGGATGAACTCTGCCCTAAAAATTTCTGATCAACTGTGCCCCGGTTTCCCTTAATAGTGTGCTAAACAACCAAGTCAATAGCTTATGAAATTGCCTAGCTTGTCAGCTGAAATATCGTCACCGGTCATACCCAGAAACATGTCCCCAATCCCCATACGCGAGGTATTTCAGGTGTTGTCCAGTTCCTTTCTCTGACTGAACGGAAAATGTGAACACATTTTTGTGCACGTCATACTGACATGCAACTGCCAGTAATAGTCGGCATATCTCATTTCCTCAAATTATGAATATCTTTCTCATGCTCTTACTTTCTGTGTCGGCTACTCACATTTAAAGAGACAAATTGATATTTTGGAGAGACTCATGCATGGGAAAAGTCTTTATAATGTCACGGATGGGCAGTATGCAGCAGGTTCATGACGGAGACGGAGTGCCGTAAGGTCGTCGAGAGCAAAATTCAAAATTCTCGGCGCGCATTTTGGGTTTTTAGGCGTGAAATTGGAAAATTTGGAGGGATTTACTACAGGATCTGCCCTCGATCATTTAAATCAAAATATCAAGTAAACCACAAGGGGCGACTGGCTATTGTGGACTATTTTAACGTTTCCCGACTACACTGGGAAATTAAACGACCTTGCGGGGGACCTGTCCTCGACGAGGGACATACATGGCACCTACCCCCCATCTGGTTTCACCACTGTCCCGACGACGATCAGTCCCCTGTGACTTTCTGGCTTCCTTGGTCTCAAGAGCACAAATCCTCCAACTCGAACACAAATGATTTTCAGCGCTGTTCGGGCGCTGTGGAGTTCGAGCTTTACTTACTTGTGACTTTCACATGCTACAACCGCTTTTGAAATTAGGCCTTCAAACGGACCCAAATCAAGTAAGTATACGCGTATCATCAGTGGAAGATCTAGAATGATTGCTGGTACACGTACGCGCTTTCTGAAGTTTAAATAAATGCTAAGACTTCTTTGCAAAATCCTTACCGTAATGATATGGTAATCATTAAATATCTACTGACGGCCAGCTTGTCGGCTGTTCAGGCTGTGATTGGTATCTTTAACCTGAAGGAGCACTTTACATTCAAGTGCGTATCAAGGGAGGGATGTGGAGGGCGTTGGGGCGCCCCGGGTTGAAGACACTTTACCTCATAGGCCGTCATATTCGGCATTTAATGTCAAACTTGAAGTCACCTTCCCCCTTCAATTAAATGATCCTGCATAAGCGGATGTACAAGGCTGTATTCAACGAACCCTTAATTATTCCTTTATTATTAACCTCATGCAGCACTTAAAATTTGGTCCGACTTACACACTAAAACGGGCCTTGTTACGCCAACTCTCTTTCCTTGTCAAAGTTTTCAACGCCAGCATATGACCCATCAATGCAAAGCTCACGAGTTGGTTGTTACCGGCACATAAGAATTTTCGCAGCATGACCATTGACTCTTTGAGCTACAGGCGCATGAATAAAAAAAACTTGTGATCCGCCAACCCCCGCCCCTTGTCACTCACCAATATATGAGATAGGTCCGCTGTCTTTCCAAAACTTCACAATCGGCTCAGGTGGTATCAATTTCAACCATTTTTTGACAGCATAATCTCCAACTCAATCACTACCGAAACACATCTAACAAAAGATTCACTGCCCTCTCATAACAGGGTCAAAAATCAACCCAAACAAAATTTTTAGGGACTACATGTAGAGGGTTCACCCCCCAGCCAAAGTGCAATTTTATGGAATGGTGGAGCGCCCCCTTAAGACGGCAGGGAAAACGCGGAGGGAGACTTGGTCAAGTTTAAAGGAATCTCTGTCTTCTTTTACAAATCATCGCACCATGAAACGTGGACAATGGTCACCTATTGTTCGCAGATGCTTAGCCCTACCCCTAAGAAACTTGATCCATAGTTGCAATACAAGAAGAGCATTTTACAGTCGGTCATTTTTGAATATTCAGTCCAGAGTGGCTTCCCTTTGAAAACAAGAGTTGCTTTGGTAACCTAGGCAAATTCGGTATCAATAAAGACAGGTCTCCCGGCTACTTACGTAGCCGGGAGCCCTGTCTTTATTGATACCTTTCGTATCAAATGCAAATTACATGAAATATAGAATCGGTTTCATCTAAGAATGGGAAAAAATTCAGTAAACTATTAGCTATTTCAACCGATAAAATGCAACGTCTAAAGGGGGGGGGGGGGTGTACGACTTGATAATGTAGGCTACACGCACTAGCGTGTAGTGACCTGATCTGGAAATTTGCAGTAAGATATGATTAATAAAACGAAGCCTAATTTAGAAAAGAAAAGGTGGGAACGAAGAGAAGTCGATAAAGGCTGCAAAAAGGAAGATATGAAAGAGAAAGCAACTGTAAAAAGTCGACGATTCCCCAACATTAAAACCGCAAAACGAGAAAAACACACTGCCCAGTCTCCGGGAGGACTTGAACTCACGTACTAAACAGTCGAAGTCGCGCGCCATTTTTTTTTTTTCTTTTATTGGTAGGCGAACCCACTGGTTCACCCATAAAAACTCAGGCAATATGTACAATATTTACAATAATAACAATTTTATTTAATTGATAAAACACTGATTCATTTGATTCCTTGGTAAACGCACTTGAGTAACTATGGTTAAGGATTGGCCCAAAAATACATACAAACAAATACATACAAACTCATAAGGACCCAAATTAGAATTTCACATAGGACACGAACTTAAACCGTACTCCTTTTGGTTAGTGAACTCATATAAACAATGTACAAACAAAGCACCTTTGGAATTTGTAGCCAGAAAGACTCATTAGTAAAAGTTATGAGAAACCATAGCAAACCAAATTACCAGTCAAATACATAAGTATAATTGCCCCCATCGTGGCGTAAAAGAATAATCGGGGATTCCCCTTGGTCAAAAATACCCCAGAATTTGCTAAGTTCGTGGCGCTTACTGTAGTAATGATAAATTAGATTAATTTTCTTCTTTAAACTAGTATGGTAATACAAGGGGATATCAATATTGTAGTGGCGGTTGACGCTCTTGGCAATAGCAATACGTGTGCTCCAAATTACAGTCTTGTAAGAATTAAGTAGAAAGTCAATTAGGACACGTTCGTAATTTTTCCTTGGGAGGTCAAGCCCGAGCAGCGTAGCTTCCTCCCAGCAGTGAACATTAGAAATTGGTCTAATCTTGGAAGTCAACCAAATCCATAAATCGTGGATCAGTGGACAATGAATAAAAAGGTGATGGACAGTTTCAACTTCAAGGTTACATAGGGAACACAAAGGAGAATCAATCATTTTATACTTGTAAAGTCGATCGTTGGTGTAGAGAATATTGTGGAAAATTTTAAAATCAAGATCAGCATCGATATTGGCCTTAATACCACCGTACACGCCGTTCCATCTGTTCTTGAAACTAATTTTGGGGTACATATTCTGCCAGTACTGCTGACCTTTGGGGGTACAGTCACTGGCACAACGTAAGAATAGTGACGCACGCTTTGCAGTCAGCGTGCGAACATCGATCCAGGAATCCCCCGACTTCAATCTTAACAGTAGGTTCTCAACGGGCTCAGTACTTACAATTTTATCCTGAGAAATTATCATATCACACCAGGATTGAGGAATACAATGTAAGATATGACTTAAGTAATTGCCGATATCGCCTAGCTTAACTTTTGAGTGGGGGTTTAACGCAATAATAATGTCATAAATTTCTTGAGCCGGAAAACAGTATGGTATCATTTCGTAGCAAATATCACCAACATAAATAAATTCACCCTCTATAAAGTCCTTGTTGTAAAGAACCGACTGATTCTCATCCAGGATGAAAGGATTGTGAAAGAGGGGCTGGTGAAGAATGTCCGCTCTATTGATGGGCGGAAGCAGAGCGTCAACAGAAATTTTCCTCCATGCTGATAAAAACTCCTGATAGAATTGAGGAAGTTTTCTAATAAAACTGGACTGAGGAACAGTCCTAAAAATATTCAACCCAAGTTTCATATCACCATAGTGATTTAAATTGTACAGCAACATATATCTTAATTTTGCGTTCACTTGGTTGCTTGGTTGCTTAAAAGTCGCGCGCCATACCAACTACGCCACAACAATGCTGATAACCCAGCGCACTATAATTAATATTAGTAGTGTGATATACAAGTAGAAGTGCCGGATGGAAGGGTGGTCGGGAGCTGGAGCGAGCCCCCCTTTTCACCTGCAATTGCCTGAAAACGCCCCCAAACTTGGTTTCAATGTGCTTGAATATTACGCTATTGATGTTTATAGCATGACCTGTAATTGTTTCTTAGTAGCCTACTCTATAAATGGCATCAATAGGGGTGGGGAAGGGGCGGGGTAAAGCTCAGGAAGCCGTGGTCTTGCCGGTCGCAAAATTTTCCAGTTTCTTCGGTAAACATGTAGTCGTCGGGGATAGGCCTAGGTACGATAAATGTGTAATCCCGACGCTGGCCGGGGTAGTTAGCGCCAGAATTTGCACAACAGGGGTCCAAACTATTAAGGACTGCAGCCTGAAGCCCAGACAATATGCATTTTGTTTGAATGGGGACGTTCATTTTTATGAAATTGACCATTAATATGTAGCAGTAGCCTATCTAAGCGGAACGCCACCATCATATTGCGCATAGCGTTTCAAAGAAAACCTTGCCAAATGCATCCAGTGGCAGCAATTTAAAGGCCGTGTGTAAGTCACCTTGAATTATTCTTTTTCATTTGCATCTCATGTGTTAGTTTTTCCCTTTCGCAAAAGGGTTAACTTGAGAAAACGTCTCTGTAAACATACTGAAACCGCTGGTGTTCCGTGAAAGTCATGCATGATAAGAATGAACCATAGGCGGGATTATTACGAGTAGGCAAGTAGTGCACTTGCCACCCCAACCCACTTTTTCCAGAATTTGAAAAATAACAAAAATAATGATAAAATGAGCGAAAGAAAGAAAGACCAAGGAAATAATAAGAGAATTTTCAATAGCATATTATGATTAAATTTTGCAATTTTAAAGGAAGGAAACCAATATCAAATACCATAAAATGCTATAAGAAGATTTTGTTATGCGCGCTCCGCGCGCATTTCCAAAGAAAGCTGATACATGCAATTGAATATTTTGCATGGCACGGTAAAATTTCTTTCAAGGCATGACCGTCTCCTATACGCCACACTAATTGTGACTGAAAGCTTTGAAATAAGTTTCACTGAAAGTACTAATGTACGATATTTAAATGCACCATGGTCCTTGTCGGCAAATCCCAAACCCTACCCATGTTGTAGGGAATCGCAATTCTCGATAAATTTACTGCCTATTTCGCATAAGCCTAGATAAATTGATGTCTCATTAGTGCTGCTGTACTGTTGTGCGTAAGAACACTTTCGTGGAATTGCCTCTTTATTACTTACTGTAGGACAGCTTGAGTAAATTACTATTTCGAAAACCCTCGCTAAACCTCTTTCCCTTCACTCCCCCACCAACCATCCCCATCCTCAGCAAATTGACTGACGATAACTTTCTTAACTTTGCGATCATCATGAGAAAAAACATTACGACTTAAAATTACACTTGGGGGAAGCAGGGTTTACCCCAAAATGGTCCAGAATGACCGCAAAGGCATCCAATTTAAGAACAATTACTCGGGAGGACCCTCAGTACCAAGCCTCCGGCTTCACGCCTTCGGCACCCGCGTTTAATGGAGGCTTCGCCGGCCACAACTTCCCAAGATGCAGCCTCCAATGAAAATGACTTCCCTGACACTTTAACTGCAGATGCCCTAAGTGATGTTTATGTTAAAACTACCCATAACACATGTCAATGAGTCTTTAAAGTATCATATACTCTATAACCTATAGAATTGACACTACTTTATTTTTCACACTAATAAAAAAGTTGTGGTCCCAGACCATCGACAATAATGACACATCAAAGAAAGAATCGTAGAGCAGGATAAAGGTTCCTATGTCCTACACTATGAAAAGAAAAGGCACCTGGGGAGAGGAGGAAAAAAATTTTAGGTAAGGAACAATACTGCACTTAAAACTAAAGAAAAACAATAGGCTTCAATTAAATGTTCCAAACGCTGTTTTCTTCGGCGCACTGTCGCACAGTCGGGATTCGGGGTTACTTCCTGTAGAACATGTCGCTTGTCATAGCTTGGTACAAAGTCTTCCATTATCACTGAAACCAACTATACCCCTTGGCTGTACGCAGCGGAGGGGAAAGTTCTACCCACCCCCAGAAATTCTCAAAGCATTTTTTTATCACCAGTGATCTGTGTATATTTATTGACTTTTGAAAGATTGTTTATGTACGTGTTGAAAGGCACGGAAAGTGCCATTTCCAGTTATACGAGACAGCCTCAGGACAGGCGTGACTGTTAGCGAAGGGGGGGGGGGCAGGAGCCCTCTTATTGAGGGTACCTCTTCTTTTCTTAGCTTTTCTGCTGCTCATATCCAAAAGATGCGATTTTTCCAGCTTAACGTGCACTCACTCTGAGCACTAGAACTCCCATTCTCTCCCTTCTCCCTCAAGCCCTCTGCATTGTCAATCCCAGGTCGACTGTTACGGAGTACCCAGAGCTTCCTGGGGCTCCACCGACGTCCACTGCACCCCCACCGGGGTCTTCCCCTAAACCTCACCAGGGACTGAGGCAGGTCCCTAGAAAGCACCCCATTAGGGGAATAGCTTCGCGCTCCCACGGTGCCTTCGGCGCCGTTTGGTAGACCACGTGGGTTTGCCCCCACCCCCTACATTCTGACATAAACTTGTTAATAACCCAGAGCTTCCTGGGGCTCCACCGACGTCCACTGCACCCCCACCGGGGTCTTCCTCTAAACCTCACCAGGGACTCTGAGGCGGGTCCCTGGAACGCACCCCATTAGGGTAATAGCTTTGCGCTCCCACGGTGCCTTCGGCGCCGTTTGGTAGACCACGTGGGTTTGCTCCCACCCCCTACATTCTGACATAAACCCCGTCCTTGACCTCAGATATTGCTACCATCTGAATTTACGTTAGCTTGGTCAGTGGCGCCGCCAGGTTTTGGTGATTGGGGGGGCATAACAGATGATGTCATAATGCCACCTCAGGTTTCCCCCCAGTCTGCTTAAATTGTACCATTTTTTATGCGCCCCTGCGATTGCACACAGCAATGTGGAGTCCTTTTTGGCACTACATAAAGGTGCCGTCCTGGGGGAGGGGTCTAAGGGGAAGGGGTGTCCCTCCCCTTTGAGAAATTTTCGTTAGTTTAAGGTTGCCTAGATGCAAAATGGTGCTATCTTTGGAGTATTTTTGGAAGTGATCTTATATGATTGGAAAATATCCTTATTTAGTGGATTCTAATTTTTGGTTAGGAGAAAAGAAGAGAGTGTGCGTCCGTGCGATGGTATACAGAAGTGTGGAATCCTTTTTGTCACTGCATAAAGGTACCCAGGGGCGGATCTAGGATTTTTCGTTGGGGGGGGGGGCGCTGACGGCCAAACATCCGCCCGAACGACTATCTAAGCGGAGCGGCACCATCGGTTGGCGCGGAGCGTACAGAAAATTTTGAAAAATCGCGACCCATCAGATAGCCGGAAATGGCATTTCCCAGGCTTGTAAGTAGAGTCTAAGCAGTCGATATTTTGAGCTTTCGTTTGCAAAAAAATTTTCCCTTCAATTAAAAATGAGAAAATTGTAAAATGATTAGAAAATCACCAAATAAAATGCAGGGGCAAAGTCTATTCATAGTTCCCGTTCTTGACCGCCGTCATTGAGTGTCCCCTTTCCTTTTGAATTTTTTTTTTGCTGTCCCGAAGGGCTTAAAAAATCGTGCTATATTTTGCTTCTTTTCACACTAGATCCATGTGCTGAAAATGTCTTGATTTTCATTCTATCAATGAATAATATTATTCATAATTTTTACGAAAAACGAAATACGATGTGGACGCCTACATTGTTCTGTTAATCTGTTTCGTCATAGTTTTCAATATCATAAAAAGATCACAGTTGTGAAGGAAATATTTCCCAATTACCCTTCCTCTAGCTCTAGGCCTCTAACCCTCACCCTTCCACCCGAACAACATCCCATCCGTCCCTCCTCTCGCCGTTTTATTTTTGATCCCCTTCATTTTTTCAACATCGTCGACCGCGTCCCTAAAATTTCTGTGCGGGCATTCTGCCCCCTGCTGGCTAGGTCAGTGAAAACATGTACCACTACCACTGGATGAAATGGTCTTGTACCTTTCCGGGACAAAAAACCATACAACGGAATTGAAAACATGCTTATGACTGCGTATCTTTTACGACACTTGTCCGAACTGAAGGTCCACTGAATTTATGCCACTGTCTGTCTATATTGCTGCCCGAACTCCAAACTATAGATGAATTTACTCAGTCGCGTGCGCAGGAATTTGAGGAGAGAGGGAGACGTAGCCCATAGACAGACTATCAGCGCTCCGCGCCACCTTCGTTTGGCGCGGAGCGCAAGGAAATTTTGGCTCGAAATGCCTCCCAGATAGCTGGAAATGGCACTTCCCAGGCCTATTTACCGCATATAAATTTGGGGAAACACTAGCAATATTGTAAAAAAATAAACATAGAATACTAGAAATAAGGTGGGACTGTCCCTTTCGCCCCCCCCCCTCCTTGGCTTATAACAGATGATTAATTAGATGATTAATTAAAAAAATCATACTCGTCAAATTATAGATCAATAGATGATTTACCGTTTTTTTCAGAACTGCTATTTATTTAGTGGTAAACCTTTGGAAGGTAAAACAAGTTTTAACAGAGGTGCGCAAGGTTTGATTCTTTGCTGTCCTGGGGAGGGGTCTAGAAACTTTTGCCTAAGAAAGAGAGCTGAGATGCAAAATGGTGCTACATTTGAAACATTTTCAAGCATATTAAAACACACATGGGAGAGCGCGTCTGTTGCTCCGCCAGAGTAGGTCAGACTGCTCCCTATTTCCCCCGACCAGTTGATTTTCCTCCGACAACTTATAGAGGTGGGGCCCATGGCCCACCCGTCCCCCCCCCCCCAGTGCGCACGCTACTGAGTTTACTACTAACACCTTCTGAGAAAAACCGGTATGTCACGTTCCAAGATGGCTTTGAAGAATTTTCAGGCGGACTTATGGGAATATTTTCTCACACTAAATTCATATGTGAAATTGAAGAAAAAGATACTTTTACCGTTGCCCGATTTGGGGTTAAAAGCACTGCAGCCTATAAGTAGCAAGTTTTGCACAATTGACGGTGGCTCGCATTGAAAAATGCAAAATCGTGACCACACATAGCTGCCCGAATACGTCCCGACTAAACCGAATCTTCGCCTTATGATGACTACTGGTAGTATTGTCATAAAGAAATATGACACGTCAAAAATGGTCTTTGATTAATTTCTTTGGGCAAAATTTTGGGCTTTGTATACACCTATACACCCTCCCGTCTGTCAGTGTAATCTAGCAATTGAAAACATCCCAGAACTTTTTTACAACTTTCGAGGAAATATTCTACCATTTGGGGCAAAGTTTAGTTTGCACGGGACTATGAAGTTAGACTGAAGAAAATTGTTTTTGGATAACGACCCGGATGTGTCGCGAATTTTTGTGTTCTTTTCGTTTCGTCATGAAATTTTTACTTTGACTATGATGCTTTTTTTATGTTTCGGGCAAATGTTTCAAAGAATTGGGAGATTCGGACTTTTCGGGCAAAGTGTTGCGCAAGACTATAAAAAGAGGCTGAGGAATAAAAGTTTTTTTGACGCTTTTTAATTTTTCTGGCAAATCTTTGGAAGAATTCGGGCACGACAGGAATTTTGAGTGGAATTAAAACATGCGACATTTTTTAAGACTCATATGGCTGTGCAAACCCATGCAAGAAATTAGGATCTTGTGGAAATTTGGGGACAGTCTGCCCTCTGCCCCTGCCTTGGACGCCTATTTGACAAATGACCAGTTTGGAGTTCGACTTTCCCAGTATCTGTAAACCGTAAGCGATTATTGGTTCGCGCGTAGCGTAAGAGTGAAATTTTGCAAAACGAGCCTCCCAGATTGCAGGGAATGGCCCTTCCCATGCCCTATAAGTTGCGAGATACGGTCGAGATCTTCGATGTCACCCTGTTGCCATTCCATCGGAAAACTTGAAACTGTATACTTTTAAACTGCTATTATTTTGTAGCAATTATAAGACAATACAACATGATCAGTGGCGTAGCTAGGAATTCGGTGACGGGGAGGCCATGGAGCACGATTTACTATCTAAGCGGAGCGCCACCACAGGTTGGCGCGGAGCGTACAAGAAAATTTTTGGCTCCCCAAGGCTCTCAGATGGCTGGAGATTGCATCTCCGGGCCGTTTGACCTGCGCTGAAAATATCTCTAAATTGGCATTTCGTGTACTGACATTTTGTATAATGACACATATTTAACAAGAAAGAAAGAAAGAAAAAAATCACATAACTCCTCGGTAGATATGGATGTTCTTTATGACCACCATGGGCGGCGATCCGTCTTTGAAAGTGGGATATATAGTCAGCGGCAATATCTAAGCGGAGCGCCACCATCAGTTGGCGCGGAGCGTAGAAAATTTTGGCAAAAAATACCCCCAGATCACTGGAAATTGCCCTTCCCAGGCTTTTCAACGTGATACTAAGACAACTGTCTGATGTCTTTCCTAAAAAAATAGGCCTATTGGAAAAGTCTAGAAATAGGTAAAGTGTTCTGACTTCCGGATATATAGTCAGCGGTAATATCTGAGCGGAGCGCCACCAAAGGTTGGCGCGTAGCGTACCAAGAAAATTTGAGCTTTGAATACATCCCAGATCGTCGGAAATGGCACTTGTCAGGCTTGATAGCAGCCATCAAGATGCGCAATTGTTGCGAAAAATTTTTAAAGGTTGATTTGAATTTGTTCTAAAACACATTAAGTTTGTCACAATTTATCCGACTTTATTCAAAATTATCCAGAGTGGAGTTATCCCTATGGATTTCAGTGAATTGATTGGAACGGAGATTTTCCACAGCCAGATTCTATTATTATTATTGAGTACAGGTAACGCCAAGATTTGCCCGACGGGAGGCCTGCGACCCGAGGCCCCTAGAGCCCCAGTGCTGTTGGGTATAGGTGAGGTGGGATTTGAAAAAAAAACACCCTGTGTACTAGACCATTTCATTCGGGCCACATATTGCATAAAATTTGTATATGCTAGAGAAGCATAATTCGGCGTTGATTAAATGTTTTTCCCGGAATCTAAAATGTAAACTTGCAAAGCGCGCGAAGCGCGCAAAAACTTTTTGGTAGGTTTCACAAAACCAGAATGCGAGGCATTCACACTCGCGAATGTAAAACTGAAGGGAAAAAAAGGGTAATCGACAGATTCACGCCGGGGAGCGAACCGCGTACCACCAGCGTATGAGTCTTATGCCCTATCCAATGCGCCAACAGGAACAATTGAATCGCCAGATATTTAAATAATATATCAACTCTTCAGAGCACCTTGCGAGAATAAATGCTAACAAATGTGATGAAGTTATGCATCTAGTGGAGGATTGTCTTTTATGTTATTGTCTTTAACGATGAGAAGTGCTCACTCGAAAGGAGGAAGGTTAACTGGGGATCGTTCAACAGTTCAGCAATCACCCTTTGCTGGCGATGAACGACACAGAAGGCCTAAGTACTGTGGATAAATTGAAGTTTATAAAAATGACAATATTGTACAAGAAGTGCAGGACATAACAAGCCAAGAGAAATGTCACCATATTAGACCTAACAACTGTTGCAAGTCAAAAACACGACAGATATACTTCGCTATTCGCTCGCAATAATAGACTATCATTACTCCAAGTCCACAATTAACTGTATCAAATGTCGGGTCACGTGGGAACCGGCAAAGCAAGCACCTATTTGCAAGGGAAATTCAAGTTTCAGAGGACACTCCTGTGCCAGAAGATAACTACGCAGTTAGTATTGCGCAATTTTTTCATCCGGGACACTTCGTTATCTTATCCGTTCACTGTGTCATACCCTACTGGAAGTCTTCAGTTCCAAAGAAAATAAAACGTAACTCTGTAGTTTGTCGTTCTTTTTCCAGGTATGTTTGATCTATTGTAAGGAGAGTTCACTCGTACAATTTGTTGCCCACAATAACACATAAACTTTTACTTCAACAGATCGCTCAAACGTTTCAAAATATGAGCAGATAAGGGTGTGCGTCCTTCCTAAAATAACAGCCGTTGACAAAAACCATAGAAAGGCCGTTTAAGAACGTGATACAATCGTTCCAGGAACCGTACAATTAAAATATCTGTCACGGAAAATGCCTCAAAGTGTAGTAAAGCTAGGGACACCCTACATAAATTTACTCTATTTATTACTAACATCTATTAATCTACAAACACTTATAGATTAACAAAACCAACAAGACACAGAATGAAAACACTGTGACAAGTCCATAAAGCGACTGCTATACTTCGCATTCGCTCGTAAAAAGCAACACATGTAATCATGGAGAACAAAAAGAAGGAAAATCTTTAGGGGTTTTAGACCGTATAAGAGATAATATATGCATTGTATCGAAACTACCTTGACCATCCGATCAAATAGCCAAGCATTGCTCCGTGAGTTCTTCACCAACTGACCGTGCCGCATGACACACACAAAAGAGCAGTTACTAGCCTTTGCGATGGGAGGAAATTTCCGACCTCTACATAAACTGTGTACTTTTCCTACATGTTACTTTGTGAGGTGGGAAGGACTTGCGCTATCTAGCAATGTAGAGTGGAACCATAGAAGAAACTGGATTAGCTCTTCTGCGCGCGTAGCGCGCCGAAAATTTTGTGTTTTTAGAAGAGAAATTGTCCTCTTGAGAGCAAAAATGGGTAAAACGACACTGTAAATGTTGGATGTTGGGGGGCCAAAATGAGACTGCCCAAGAACTATAAATTATTTATATTTTTTTTATTTTTTTTTTGGCATCGGTGAGGGGGGGGGCATGGCCCAATGCCCCCCCCCTAAATACGCCAGTGAACATGATGAAGAATCAAGTAGGCGAAATGATCCGTTCTACGAAGGTAAAAAAACACACCTTGGAAAATTTTAGGGGGGGGGCGCCGGGTGCGCTCCCGTCTAAATCCGCCACTGGTACCGTCCTGGGGGAGGGGTCTAAGGGGAGGGGCTTCTCCCTCCCCTTTGAGAAATTTTGGTAATTTAAAGTTGCTTAGATGCAAAATGGTGTTATCTTTAGGATATTTTTGGAACTGATCTCACATGGCTGGAAAATATCCATAATTTAGTGAATTCTAATTTTTGGTTAGGTGAAAGAGGAGAGTGTGTTGTCTTAGAGAAGGGTATGTTGTCAACAAACCTCGCCAAGCCCCTCTTTTGGCTAGGCCTTAATGCCTTCTATTCGGGGAAAGTTTTTACGACAAAATACGTGGGTGGAGTCCACAGAAACATTCTTGGACTATTACGAAAATTTTCTTTTGTCTCATTGTGAATTATAAAAGGGTATCTAATACTGACAGACACCTTTATAGTGCCTCCTGGAAGCTCTGGTATAATTATATAAAATGGGGCACTGATATGATATTACCTGACATCCAAATGGTACTATAGAGTATAATGTCGAGCACGTTACAACAATGGTATTTTTACTAAGTTTGAAAGAAAATCCAGACGAACATCTTCCATCAATGAGGAATGAGAGAGAGTATAGGTGCAGGGAAGTGATATTAGACCCTTGCCCATAGGCAAAGCAAAAGGGGTTAAGCACTAAAAGGCGCGTTTCAGAATATTTTTTTCTTCGTAAGTGCATTAACAATCACCATCTATACAGGTAGAGGCTGCGCGCGAAGCGCTGGGTAAAAAATTTTGAAAAATGTTTAACGGCAAATACGCACTTTCAACCTTCCACATCATGCTACAAATTAGACTGAAAGATCCCATAGGCCCCTATAGATGTTTGGGATGTATTTCTGTTTTTCGGAAAAGTGTTGTGATCAGAATAGTTGCATGTGTTATAACCTTAATAATGGTCATGAGTTGGAGTGAAAACCGTGATGAATGCGCGCGAAGCGCGCCGAAATTTTTCATTAAATAAGATAACCATGACAAAACCTGCATTCATGCTCTGCATCGAGACAGCTTTCAATTCCCCAACAAACCTATTTGCCAATCACAAAGCCAGTCCGGGTTTACCTGAAAATCCGTAAACAGCTTTCAGCTTCTGTTGTGGTTCTGTGGGTGTTGCTACTGGAAATTATTGATAATTAGAACAATATTGAGGTAAGGTTTGAAGCGCGCGGGGCGCGCGAAAATTTTGAAAGTTTGCGAAGGATTTGCGATAATTCTGATAGTTTGAGAACCATTTGTGACGGAAAATGGTTACAATAGATCCATCACTTGGTTGAAAACACACCTCACCCTACCCCCTACAGAAATCTATAGCTTAAACGCCTTTTGGGATCATTTTAAAATTTTCAAAAAAAATTTCTGAAATCGATTGGGGGGACACGCCCCCCCCCCCGTGCCGGCGCCACTGAGCTTGGTTTAGGTTTTGCCAGAAAATCTGATTTTGAAATAAATCTGTACTCAATGAAAAACGAAAAGATACAAAAGTCGGGACAGCCGCCATTTTTTGGCCTAAAATTGACATTTTTTTTCTCACAGGGTAGGGCTTTGATATATTGTTACCACATGATCGTTATAACTGATATATCATATCTATACACCCGCATTGTGGCCCTTCCCAGAAATTTCATTACCTCATTACCTCATTACACAACCAGACTTTCATTTTCAAGGAAATTTCATTATCTTAAATCTAAAGACTTACATAAATTTTGAAAGGAAACACTGAGGTTAAACGAAATTAAAAGATTTTTCGTAAATGCACAGAAAATTTGAGGAATATCGAACGAACTCTTGTAAGGAAGCTGGTAAGGATTTGGGTTAGGTTAGGTTAGATGAGGTTTAACGTCCCAGTTTCTAACCAATTGGTTCAAGTCGAGACGACCACGGCCTTTTTTCCAGTTGTGGCTCACTGGCTTATTTTCCCTACTCCATTGTTTATGATGAGCACCAAGCACAAAGGCAGTAGGTTCTATTTTTAAAGTCTTTGGTGTGACCCGGCCAGGATTTGAACCCTAGATCTTCCGGCTGCAAGTCGGATGCTCTAAACCACTGTAGTCGGTAAGGATTTGGTAAATGTACACTGTGTGACTATTTGTTGAGTGTAGGGGAACCGAAGTGTTAGTATATTGATACGTATTTTCAACTTTGGACACGATTTAAGTAAAAAAGTGGTATACTTCTGACTTACAACAGGCATTAAGCAAGAAGTCCGACAGTACGGTAAAACTAACAGGAAATTGGATTTTGAAAGTGGAATCGCTGCTGCACGAAAGTTTGAAAATTGGGGTGTATCACGGACTTCTTTATATATAGCCTTTGTCAAGGCTTTTCTGCCGTTTGTTATCCCTCACTTTATTTAGGCCTACTTCGATTTGAAAGTAGCCTACGCGCTCCAACCATTGAAGCTAGGCCCTCGTAACACTGATCGACTGCTGAGCAAGCGGATCTCGCGTCGGCATCAAAGCCTTTGGACAAAGTGTTAATATATGCATCTATGATATTCACGTTGCTACTACTTACTATTAATTGTTATTATGCTGCTATGTCGTCGAAAGGAAATTGACCAATGGAATTGCTCGATCCTGTATTATTGTTGCTTGAACGCTCGCAGAACCAGTCCCTGTTGTTGACCTTGCGTTATTACGTCGACCCAACGTTATCGCTCGAAGAACGGCGGACACTGGTAAATCAAACTCTTACCAAATCCCAGGCGCGGATCCAGGGGGGGGCCTGGGGGGCCCGGCCCCCCCCCCCCTCGCCACGAAAAAAAAAAGGAAAGGAGAAAAAAAGGAGAAAAAGAAAAAAAAGAAAAGGAGAAAGAAAAATTAAGAGCAAAAATGAATAAAAGTGTCTAAGAACGTATTCAAAGTATATATTTCTGTAGGGGTTGGGTGGAGCTATCGCTGGATTATCTCTTTACATATCTTTCAAAGTGGTTGGCGACGAAAGGAGCGCTACAATGTTCGAAAACAGGTGAATAGCTGAGTAATGATCCTAAATAAGTAAACATCGTGACATATGTAGTACGGGCTCGATCGGCTAGCTGCACTGAAATTTAGTAACAATTTTGTGTTAAAGAGTAAAATTTTTTGTAATCTAGAGGGATTGAGAGGCAAAGTTTTCGCCATACAGACCTTGCAGAATGAATACAGAAGACAAGCTGTCAGGTGACGTGCTATTGTGCACAGTGGCACCAGCTGTTGCAGGCAAAGTAGAGGCGTGCATACCCTATTCGATTTCGAAACTGTCTGAAAAGTTTTAAAATGAACTCAAAGGCTTTTAAGCTACAGACAGTGGCGTCGGCACAGTGGGCAATGGGTGACGTGTGTCCCCCTCCCCCACTGATTCTTGAAAATTTTTAAAATGGTCCCAAAAGTCGTTTCAGCTACAGATTTCTGTGGAGGGTGTAGGGTGAGATGTATTTTTGATGACTGGTTTATTTGTTCTAACCATTTTCTTTCACAAACTGTTCTCAAACTATCATAAGTTTTGGAAATTCTTGACAAATTCCAAATTTTCGCACCGCTCCGCTAGCGTCAAGCCTTGTGTCAGAGTTGTCCTTATTATCAATAGCTTTCGGTAACTACTCACGGGGGAACAAAGGAGCAAAAGTGCTTTTTCAGAATTCTCAGAAGATTCGTTTCTGAATAGCATGGGTTGGTGGGAAAGTGACAGTGTCCGATGCAGGTTCTGAAATGCAGGTTTTGTCATGGACTAATATTTTATTCAAAATTTCGGCGCGCTTCGCGCGCATACGACAGGATTTACACCCGATTTTATATACCATTGACAAAGCTATGACGCAAGAAATTATTCCAATGCAACATTTTTCTAAAAAGTACATCTCCTTCTCTGTAGGGCTCTCATCATTATGGGATCTTTGACTAATCTAGTCTAGCACATGATCTGAAAGATTGAAAGTACGTAATTGCCGTTGCTTATTTTCCAAACATTTTACCGCGACGTTCAATACTGACGAAAATCTTTTCTGAAACGAATTTTGCCTGTCCACCATCCCTCTTGCTATACCTAAAAAGAAGGTGATATATCATATCTCCTCCCATATGGATGTCGGGTAGTGAGAATCCCATTGGTCCCTCTTTTGTATACTGTAACTAATTTAGAGCTCCCGGGAGGCTCTATACTGTTCTCTGTCAACCTTGGATATCCTTTCAAAATGTAAAGGAAAAATTTTATTATAGTCCACGAATGTTTCCGTGGACTCCACGCAGGTATAATAGCGTGTACAATTTTCCCATGGGCGTGGATCATGGGGGACGGGGGGACGCGTCCCCCTCACTTTTTTGGAAGGGGTACATCGTCAAAACGTCCCCCTCACTTTTTCAAAATGTTGGAACAGACTGCAATTATGCCTAGGAAAAGGAAATTTTTAGAAGAAAAATAACCTAAAAATCGTACACTTTTGTTGCACCAAATCGCATCTGAGTGTATTCAGTTCTAGAAAAATTTCCCTTAGACCTCCTCCCCCATGCCGAAGATCACAAAACGTATTGCTTCCCCGTGACGCAAATTCTGGCTACCACCAACAGCTTCTTCCACGCCACCAGGACGGCGATTCACAAATGTGAAAAAGTCCCCCCCCCCCCACACACACACTTTTGGAGATGGATCCACGCCCATGATTTTTCCTGGGACTTAAGGAGGTTTGAAGACAATATGTTAACCGTCTTTTACTCCCCTTTTTCACCCGAACAAAAGTTAGAATTCACTACATTGTGGACATTTTCTAAACATACAATCACATTAGAATGACCCAAAGATACCACCATTTTGCATATAGGCCCCCTAAAATTAACAAAAATTTCTCAAAGGGGAGGGTAAACCCCTTCCTGGGATTGCACTCTCATGTACTAATAAGAAAAGGCTCTCCCACTCTTGTATATAGCGTATACAAAATCCCACTGCCTAAAAAGGCACGGTTTAACAGTTATCTGCGGTTCCCCCAATCACCAACTCCCGCCGGCACCATCGGTCATAGATTTCTGAAGAGTATACCCTTCAGAAGTCCATAAAGAAGGTGATATATCATCTCTCCTCCCATATGTATGTAAGGTTGTGAGAGTCCTGTTGGTCCCCTTTTCAGTGTACAATTAATGCAGCTCCCGGGAGGCTCTATACCGAAAATTTTCGGCGCGCTTCGCGCGCAATTGTTTACGCTGACGGAGAGAGGTACGTTTTTATTGAGTGATGAATTTATTTTTATCACTTTTTATCAAAAATGATTTGAAATCTTTCACTATTTTTGCAAATTCTTCTCAATATTTCTTGATTTTTGCTTGATCTGCGCACTGTTAGCCTTGAATTGCTCCTTTTACTATCAATAAGGTCCCAAACGTATTCGCATTACTCATCGGTGGGGTTCTACCATAAGCCAATTATTCGTGTGCATAAACAGATAAACGTGATAAACGTTAGCATTGTAAGGATGTAAAACAACTGATATTCATTTTTTACACCCTCCTCCTTTTATAAAAACTGAAAACTTAGTATCGAACCCACCTTCTAATTGATAAACACACATAAAGGGAATTGACACCGTTAGTCATAGCAATGGTTTTAAATGTAAATTCAAATTTTCGGCGCGCTTCGCGCGCAATTGTTTCATCTGACGTCCTATGCCCGAATACCGTATAACGAAAATTATTCATTATGGCAAAAATCATTTCAAGTTACCTACACAGGCTCATAATGTTGGCGTGTAAGTTTTAAGATAACTTAGATTCTCCGTAACTTCTGCAGGTACATATAGTAACTTATACTGAGCATACACATCAAATTTCATGCAACATGAAAAGGTATAAAATCTCACTGACATAAGAACTGGAGCCGATTTCTGTGCTCTTAAAATGCAATATTGCGAGAGCTTCCGGGGGCTTTGCCCCCTGGACCCCCACCGGGGCTCCGCCCCTGGACCCCGCCAGGGGCCCTAACGCGGGCCCCTGGACCCCACGCGTAGGGACTCGCGCTTCGCGCTCGTGGTGCACCTTCGGTGCACATGAGGTTTTCCATCTTGGGCCCCCCCCCCCTCGAAATTTCTGGATCCGCGCCTGCCAAATCCATACGGCAGGTTCACAAATGTGTCCTTCCCTTTTGAAACAGAGCTTCGTGCTGTCGATTTATTAATGAATTCGCGTCTAGATTAAGTAGAGCTGCTGAATGTTGTGCGCTTGAATCATCCCATTGATCCCAGTTGTTCGCCATGGAACGAACAGGCAAGGTACAGTCTTGCATATTCATGAATCCTTGAAACCGAAGACTCTCTGATTGGTTCCCACTAATTACTACCGATTTGGTAGCAGATTTTAAAGGTTATAGTTAAGCAGTTTGTGCATGAAATTAACTTTGTCCAGAGGCTTTCCTGCGTAGCGATTTCCAGGGGGAGTACAACACCCAGAAGGTAACAGCCAATGTTTCCTGCTAATGTTTCCAGAGGGAGGAGGAAAACTGTCGCAGGAAAGACTCGACAGAGGCTACTTTATATACAGTCCGTGGGGTGTATGCATTGAGTGAAGTTGATGCCCGTAACAGCAGTACTTTTTCCAGGTTGTGTGCCAAATTGTCGCATCTCAGAATCATCATCCTTTTTGCGTAGGCAAGTCTCGAAGGGTGGTTCTGCCTACTAGTTTTACACAAAGTAAGGGCTAATTACTGCAATAGTTGGAATGGGTAATAAAGCAAGTTATGACCCTTTAGGCTAGGCCTAACGTTAGGATAATTGAACTCGTAATGCGTAACGATATCTTTCGTACAAGCACCGAAGGAGGGCGTAGTTTTTTTTCCCAGGACGAGTCGGGCCAAATCTGGCCAATGGACCAATCGGCTTCTTGGAAATAGGCCACACCGCTAATTGGGTGTTTATTTTAATTAGGGTGCCAGACTGTGACATGACATTTATAGCCCTAATTTCATGTATCATAATTTTTGATGTGAAACCATGCGTGGAATTGTTATATTTACTACTATACTAGTTCATTATAGGCTTAGGCCTAAATGATGTTGTACAAGTTGTTTTATGAATGTTCAGATGACGTTTGACCTCAAAATAGCCCCATATAGGTTTCACAGTGTAACATGAACACCAAAAATATGTTTGTCCCACTAAGACTATACTTATTGAGTTATTTTATATCATTTATGGGTTTTCTATAGTTGATCTGAGCAGTCTGAAGCTAAAACCTCTTGTGATTACTTAGTCAAGGGTTTCATCTCAATTCTGTGGTACAAACAATACGTTCCATGTGTAACCTAGATTGGGAGAAGACCAAAGGAATATTGCATGATATTTCAAATCATAAACAAGGTGGCACAGTTTTACTACCTGTAAGTTAAAAGCTATGTTAAATACTATAGTTCAGCTAAAAATGACAACATATCAAGTTTAGGAAGTAGTAGTATTTTAACTGCAAAGGTTCACTATGTAACATATTTCTGTGACACCAAAGTGGCCTGTCAAAATGCAAAATGGCTATGTTTTTCTTTTTTCTGTACAATTGCTTTTGTCCAAACCTATATATGCATTAAACAATTGCACAGGCTTCAATCAACCACTAAAACAAGAAAGATTTAGTATTTACTGTAGGTAATTTTTGGAAAATAAGATACTGAAATTTCACACTGTAACGGTAACACCAAATGTTACACGTGGAACCTCGCTTTCGTCGAATCCCAGGAAAGAGAAAAATGTCAGTTTCTCATAAAATATGAGTTTCAAGGATACAATTGATACCTCATCAACCATTTAAGTTAAAATAACTGAGCAAAATAAGTGGAAAAATAAGGGAAAATCTAATTTCTGCTATGGTAGTTTAAATGTCACACTTTTTGCCCCCAAAATTGCTAATTTTAGCCAATCCTTTCATCAAAATTGGGAGGATTCACTACAATGATACTTATTTTTTGGAAGATATGCACTTACATAAATAGAGAGGACAAAATGAAAGCATAGCAAAGACCATTTGGATTAAAATAGCAAGACAGTTGCCTTTAAAAGCATATTTTACCATTGGTACCCTAATTTAAATAATCACCCAATTCCAAAATGACACCTTTTCGACCCTTTTTTTGTAATTCTGATGCCGGATTATGAAAGAACGGGCCAAATAACCCCAATCCTCGTAACTTTAAAGGCAGTAGGCAGTCACCCCAAACAGAGTGAGTGTATCCTGTCACTCTAGTTCATGATTGGCCTATTTTGATCATGTGACAATATTTTTGTGAGTGAATTGTGGAATTCAAGGAGAATTTTGCCTTTCTTTACCTATTGTTTGTAATAGTTATGTTCAAAACATCTTCAGAAGTGCTTTTAATGCAATAAGAGGAGATTTGCAAGAGTTTGCTGATTTTTCAAAGAAAATTTTGGGGCGACTGCCTATTGCCTTTAATTGTAACCCTAACCTTCATTTTGAAACATTTTTAATTTTTTTGAAAACTCGATTTGCCCACGTTCGTCCTGGGAAAAAAAATTATAGCGAAGGGCCTGTTCTTACAAACGACACGTTATGCAAGGTAGGCCTACGTGTAGGCCACAGGCAGTCGACTTCTAGCCTAGCCTGTGGTAAACAACATAGCCAATATACACATGGGTGAAGGACCCAACTTGATTGGGAGTAGGGGGAGGGGGAATGTATTGAATTGCCTACAAATATAACCAAAATTTTCTGCGAACTCCACACATGCCTTCAACATGTTAAAGGCGCTCCAAGCAGCATGAGGCTAGCAGGGGTGGCCCCAGGATTCGCCCGACAGGGGGGCCAATTAAGCTCCATGAAAAACTTGCCTCCATTACATTTAGGCCAGTCTGGAAAGTTCGTATCTGCTGCACCGAATTTTTACGCCAGGCACGTCTTTTAGGGCTGTGAAATAGCAAAATTACTAAACGTTTAATCGCAAAATTTTGCGATCGTTTAGCGATTAATCGCAAGTACCTATGATCAACATAGAGACTTTAAAAGTGCTCTTGAACATGATGAATATGTAAAATGCGTTAGTGGCGTCCAGCAGGGGACATAGTTTCTATGAACCTCAAACACGGATCTTCATAGAAGCTCAACTTTGATGTATGTTTACTTGTATGCTAATTGTATAATTATATGTATTTCACTTTTCAAAAAGTTAGAGGGAACATTTAATTTTTTGTAATGAATGCAGATTGCGATTAATCGCTGGTAGCTTTGTACGAAACGTTAATTATTACACATGCGATTGTTTAGCGATTAATCGCTAAACGTTCACATCCCTAACGTCTTTTCTCTATTTTTACGCCATGCCAAATTATTGTAGGCCCTACTGTGTTTTGAGTACAGTGTGTATGTAAGAGACAAGAAAATCACGCCATCAAATTGGTGTTTAAGGTCTTTACTGCACGCCGAAGATCTTCGGCGTAACATACATGTTTTCCAGACGTAGCAAATTTTAGCTCTCCTAGTCCTCATTTCGCTGTAACTTTATCTCTTTTGCCTCCTGTGTTAACACACTGAGCTCAGTGGTTTATCTCTTCTGCGAGTACCTGTACACCAAGCTCATTGAACTGTGAGAGTTGATTTACTAACACAAAGGAGGTTCTACCTTGCTGTGTCAACTGCATTATACTGTAGTTACACAATAGGCAAACAGAAGTGAACAGCAGCTCAACAGCCTGACTGAGGTGTAGGAGGATGTGAACTGTTTGCTGAGCTAGTCAACCAGACAAACCTGGGCAATCGGCGGGTGTTTTGGAAGCTACTGAAATCTAATGGGGAGAAGTTCAGCATGTCCCCGACGGGGGGAGGGGGGCAGCAGCCCGAAGCCCCGACAAAGGACTAAAATCCCCCCAAAATTTGGGAGTTTCATTGAAGAAAATTTGAAAAATTTGAATTTTTATGGAAGAAAATTGAAAAATTTAGGGTTGTTATCAAAGAATCTGCCCTTCCTATGAGCAAAATCAAGCAGATCATTGGGGCGACTGAAGGTTGTTGGGACTTCGTATTTATCGTACGGATTAAGGCTCCCCGACGAAACTGGAGAGTTTCCCCGATGGGAGGGGGCATCCTTCCCAGATGGGGGCCATGGCCCCCCGCTGGCGCCACCCCTGGAGGCTAGGGAGAGAACAACATCCCTAAGTCTCAAAATATGGTTGAATAGTACTCATTCATATATCCTTGTTGTTTGTGATTTGGGGATTGCTTATTTAAGAGGCCACTTAACCCTAACCCCTAAACTGACTTAACACTAACCTTATCCCTAACCATACCCCAGGCACAATTGAACCCCCAGGTGGAACCCCTGACCAAACCCCCTTTTAACAATAGGATGACGTTCTCTCTTTAGTAGCATGTCTCTAAGCTCATCCCAGACAGTAACAATTCTCCATACTAAGTTAACTTCTACTCTAGCCCCTCCAATTAAATCCAAGCCTCCTGTGTAGTATACCACTGCATTGAGCTGAAATTGCTTGAGGCAATATTGTCAAGCACAGCATGTGTGAGCTTAATTGGGCACACAACAGACTGTACAAGTGATTGTTGACAAACCAAAGTGAAACTGTATTGTTGGTTTGAATGAATGTCAATCAAAGTACAGTTATCAATGTTAATTCAGAACTCTGGGGATATTCCTAAATATGTGAATTTTCCTAAATATGTGAATTTTCCTGTCGAGAGATACACGTACAACAAGTTCAAATTTTTCAACTTAGGCCAAAGATCCAAAGGAACCTTAAAGGCAAGCGGGTGCTCTTTGCCATTTGAGTATAGAGCTGTATACATGTATACAGCTCTGTGTAGGCTCGAGCTCTGCACATTAACTCTGAAGCTGCATGGCTTTGCATATGCGTGCATGAAATGTACAGTGTATGACAGGTTGATGCACATTTGCCAGGGAGTGTAGGTGAGGGTGCTGCCATCAAAAATTAACATGCTGATTGTGACAGCAGTTATTGACCCTCATTGTTGGTTGGATCTATGCATGAAATTTGAACGTGGCCATATTCTTCACTCTATATAAAAAAGACGAGACGAGGTACAGGAGTGCACTTCACAGCATTTTGACACCAACTTTACCTAACTGAATCATGATTTTTGGTTTTGATGAGAAGAGAAACCTATGCAGTCATAATGGCATGTGTGTGTATGTATGTGTGTATGAGCACTCACCAACGTGGCCTTAGCCGGTACCAGGGCAGCCGGCGAGAGCTCCGCCCTAGCACGCAGTGTTCGCACTAAGGAACTGAAACTGTGCGGGAATTCCCTCTCTAAAATTTTTTTTGTGCGGGATTTTCAAAATCAAGGTGGGACCTTATCCCTCCCATAAATTCTTCTTGAGCGGGATTTCCATCGCCATCACAAAACTACTCCCCACGCAAGAGGTACTACTTGCTGTTAACGGCAGTTAATGCGTGTCACTAACGTTAGTGCTTCTCTCCAAGTTCAAAGCCTCCAATTCGTCACTGGGTGTTTTCCTTCTGAAGAATGAGTGAGTATAAATCCGTGAACTTGAAGTTGAAGTGGAAAATATGAGTGAACTTCATTGGAGATACACATACGATCAGAAATTAACGAGAGCAATGTACGACGTAAAATGAAGAAAGTACATACTGTACATATTCAATACAATTACACATGTAAGACTCCACAGTGCGCTACAGCTCTACAGGTGTGTAACCAAACGTACTGTACACGATGCAAAGTTGCGTTTGCAACACTGGGACTGTGATTGAATTTCAATCCAAACAGATTCGCTCTTATTTATACAACCAGCAGCCAGCATATAAGAGCTGCACTGTGAATGGCTAGATTACGATGATATTTGTTGCTACCATAATCAGTGTTCAGCTTGGGATTTGCGATCCGCTTGCTTGGGAATGATTCTATATTGCAATTTATTGTGCGTATTATCATTGCAATTTCTCTGTACAATCACAGCTGCAGAGAAGTGCGCTGGAATTTTGGCTGGATTCAGAATATCAGCTGCCTGCTTATGATTTATTTATGTGCGGGAGCGGAGGTGTGCGGGATTTTCCCGCATTTGATTTAATTATGTGCGGGATTTGAAAGACAAAAGCGGGATTCCCGCAATCCCGCGCCTTAGTGCGAACACTGCTAGCACGTCTTTCCTAGCTCACGCACGGCTCGAAACTGACGTAGCTGCCCGAAAATTCGGTCACTGCGAAGAGAAGTCACGCGCCCGCACATGTCTGCCTTGGAGCGCAGCCCGCCCTCAAGCATGTCCATCTACTCAGTTTCTTCGGGGGCAGCTTCCCTGCTGGGAAATCCCTTGCATTCCCGTCGAGTGTGCGCATGTGTGCGCCCACGGTGTGTACTGTCATGATATGTGTATGTGTGTGTGTGTATTTGTGACACTTTTCTTGTTTACACAATATCTCAAGAAGGGAAATGCTGACAGTTCTCAAACTTGGTAGTTAGTAGGTAGCCCCATATTGAGAGGAAGTTGTTGTTTTCGTGGAGGTCAAAGGTCATTTGGGGTCACCAGGGGTAAAACTTTGAAAACCTTGTTTACACAATATCTCAAGGTAGGAAGCTTGGATAGATTGCATACTTAGTATGTGGATGCAATATGGTAAGAGGAAGAACCCTATCATTTTTGGTGGAGGTCAAAGGTCATTTGGGGTCACCAGGAGTCAAACTCTGAAAACCTTGTTTACACGATATCTCAAGGTAGGAAGCCTGGATAAATTTCATACTCAGTATGTGGATGCATCATGGTGAGAGGAAGAACCCTATTGTTTTTGGTGGAGGTCAAAGGTCATTTGGAGTCACCAGGGATAAAACACTGAAAACCTTGTTTACACAATATCTCAAAGTGGGAAGCATGGAAAGATATCAAACGTGGTATGTGGATGCATTATGGTGAAAGAAAGTACCCTTGCATTTTTGGTGGAGGTCAGAGGTCTTTTTGGGGTGCCAGGGATACAACTCTAAAAACCTTGTTTACACAATTATCTCAAGTTAGAAAGCTTGGATAGATTTCATACTTAGTATGTGGATGCATTATGGTGAGAGAAAGAATCCTATATTTTTGGTTGAGGTCAAAGATCATTTTGGGTCACCAAGGGTCAAACTCTGAAAACCTTGTTCACACAATATCTCAAGATAGGAAGCTTGGATAAATATCATACTTACTGTAGTATGTATTACATTATGGTGAGAGGAAGAAGCGTATAGTTTTTGGTTGAGGTCAAAGGTCATTTGCGGTCACCAAGGGTCAAACTGTGAAAACCTCATTTACACGATATCTCATAGTAGAAAGCTTGGATAGATTTCTCTCTTAGTGTGTGGATGCTTTATGGTGAGAAGAACCCTATTGTTTTTAATGGAGGTCAAAGGTCATTTGGGGTCACTGGGATGAAACTCTGAAAACATTGTTTACATGGTATCGCAAGGTAGGATGCTTGGATAGATTTCACATGTAGTATGTGTATGCATTATGAAGAGTGGAAGAAACCTATGATTTTTGGTGGAGGTCAGAGGACATTTGGGGTCACCAAGGGTCAAACTCTGAAGACCTTGTTTACACAATATCTCATGTTAAAAAGCTTGGATAGATTTCATACGTAGTATGTGGATGCATTATGGTGAGAAGGACCCTATTGTTTTTAATGGAGGTCAAAGGTCATCTGGGGTTACCAGGGGTGAAACTATGAAAACCTTGTTAACAGGATATGTCAAGGAAGAAAACTTTAATAGATTTCATAATTGGTATGTGAATGCCGTAGAGTCAGAGGTAGCACCCTTTTGTTTGTGGTGAAGGTCAAGGGGCATCTGGGGTCCCCAGGGGTCAAAGTCTGAAAACCTTGTTTACACAGTATCTTGAGGTACGAAGCTTGGATAAATTTCATAGATAGTACATATATGCGTCATGGTCAGAGGTGGAACCATATTGTTTTTGTGGTCAAAGGTCATCTGGGTTCTTTGGGGGTCAAACTGAAAAACTTGTTAACATGATATTGCAAGGTAGGAAGCTTTGATAGATTTCATACGTAGTATGTGGATGACTTATTGTGAGAGGAAGTACCCTATTGTTTATGGTGGAGGTCAAAGATCATCTGGGGTCACTGGGGTCAATCTCTGAAAACCTTATTTACAAGATAGGTCAATTTAGGAAGCTTGGATACTTCACATGGTGTTACATTTAATCCATCAGAAAAGCCCTATGAGTTTTGTCAGATGTCAGAGGTCAGCTGAAATGACCAGAGGCCAAAAAGCAAAAATTCCCAAGAATTCCCAAGGTCAAACATATGCACATTAAAATCACATTCAACCAATGACTGAAAGAAACGGGACATCTTGGCATTATTTGGGATTACACATGTAAGTGCTATTCATCGAAACCTCAATGCATGTTTGCATTCTGGTTATACCTATCTGTAGTCCTTGAGTTATCCTCTTTCTAATGCACAAGGATGTTCCAACAACTCTCTTTGCTCAGGTGATTAGTATAAATATTCATTTGGAGGGTGAATATCTTCTAACAAGAAACATTTTTCAGCAAAAAAGGCTATTCATGCCAAAACGAGCCCACGATGAGACTTGAATGTTACATGCTTGGACAGGGTTACATTCTCGGACTAAACAAACAAAACTAACAGTACAGTAGGATCTAGTTACCAAAGCGACCTTGCATGGTTACACAGGAAATGGTCTGTTTATTTGCCTGTAACCTCCTCCCTTCAGAAATGCATGCCAACAGCCACAGTATACAATCCTACACACTCACACAACATGTTAAAAGAATTACATCATAGGTCCTTCTCTCCACAATCTAGGGGAGTACAGGATGTGAAAGAGAACACCGGTTTGACTCTTCTGCAGCTGCAGATGTGGTGAGTCATCACTTTCAAGTGAAGTTGTGCTTGAAATGATTCAACTTGTGCTTCGGCTTCTCATGCCTAGGTTACATTCCCATATGAGATCCTTAGGGGCCCCATATGGGTTCACCCACATGGGGCCCATATGATTTTGCATCCAAGATTCTTAAGAGACCCATATGGGCCAGCTCAAATGACCCATATGAGATAGTTCTGGGGGGCAATTACTGCCCCACATGGGCCCCAGAACTATCCCATGTGGGTCATATGGGCCCCTTAGGAATCTTGGGTGCAGAATCATGTGGGTTAACCCATATGGGGCCCATATAAGTTTGCTACCTGGGTGTTAGAACTTGGCCTGCTTAGAAATTGAAACACTCAGACCTCACAAAGGGGAAACACTCAGACCTCACAAAGGGGAGGTCGGCTGTAATAAAATTCTTCCTATCTGTTCATTTCTTTGTTGTAAGAAAACATCACTTCTAGAATAACACTTAATCCCTTACCAGTGAGGAACTTGTCTAGGTTCAAGCTATTGACATGTGCTCTCATTGCACAGACATGAGTAAAATCTTTTGTGTACAGTATGCACAGGAAGTCTGTATTTACTATAAGAAGGGCTGAGACATTACCAGGAACTATGTAGGTAGGGACCAGACAAAGGGATTACAAAACTTGTTGAATATCTGTTGTTTTAATTTGATGGGATGTGGTTTAGTATACTCTGTAAGCATATTCACTGCTGTAGCCATACAGTATGACCTAAATTACTTCTCTGCATGCTGCAGTTCAGTGAATATTAAATGCAAATAATAATTTTTTTTTAACCTTTCTTCTTAAAATTGCAGATTCACCATGCATGGAATTGTAGGCTACAGTATTTAGACAGGCTTGTATTCTACTATCCTTTGAAGCCATGATGTGGGGTGCGTATAATATTTTGTTTTTATGAAATATTACTGTTAGGCCTATACTGTATGTTTTTATCCTTTTATGCAGAATATCCCTCTGTGAGACAGCAGGCACCTGACCACCACAGTTCTTGGCTGATAACTGTGGTTGCCCAGTAGCCAACCCGACCAGCATCAATCGAGAACAATAACATTCGATAACACTCCCTTACAAAAAATAGTGTGTCAACCTGTGTCAGTTACCACGCGTGATCACACGTGAAAAACAAAAGAAATCACGCGTGTTCCTGGGTGGTAAACCTATGTTTTCGGAACCGTCTGGACACAGGTTTGGTGCAGGTTTACACACCTTTCCTTGCTTTCAATTTTAAGACACAGGTTTTGACTCAGAATTCTTTGTCAATATTATTTTTGATTGCCACGTTTTGCGTGTCAAACATGTGACAAACCTGTGGTTACCCTGTGTCAAAGTGTGGCAACTGGCAAACCTGTGTCAATTTCACGGGAAAACACAGGTTTCCCTGCAAAAACCTGTGAAAACCCGTGGCAGACACGTGAGAAAACCTGATGGTTTGGAACTAATTGACACACGTTTTGTTGTAGGGCTTCAACATGGGTGATAAATGTTAAACCTGACAGCAAGTAATAAACTATCCAGACATTCAATAGCTAGCCACTTGCCTGCAACAATATGCCTATACAACTTATGAATTAATAAGTAAGGTCCAGTCAACCAAAATAAACAAAGATTCCTTTGGTCCAAGCTGACAGGGGAGTTCAAGAGCTACCAACCTCATGAGGACAATTGAGAATGGTAGGAAACACTTCTTTAATTGGGAGTGTTGACAGTCTGTGACTGGATTGTGTGGAGGAAATTTTTTCATCATGTCTAGTTTGGGCTTTTAAAGAGAATTTTAAAGACCTCCGTGCTACAGTTCCTAACTTGTTGGTATGCAGGACTATATGCATGTAGTTTGTTATGTCTAATAGATATTTGAAATACATAGGTAAGTATAGTTCATGAATACAGTATGGAGATTTGGCATTTTGTGAATACTGAGAAAAACAGAGCTAAGATATACTGTATATTATATAGTGTTGAGTAAATTTTTATTGTTGTTGTGTGAGATAATGGTACAGTATTTAGTGTTTGAATACAGCATGCAGTTTGAACAGTACACTGTATGTCTCAAAATCACTGTACAAGTTTAATGACATCACAGACATTTTGTCTCATTCATTGTCTGGTTTAATGATTTCAGGAATGACGTTACATCCAGGTGTGGAGTATACTAGAGAGATAATGAGACAGGAATATCTAACCCTGGCATCCTTGGACTGCAGACCACAGATGAATAGAGGTAAATATCCTTATAATATGTTACTTACATGAAGAGGATATTTTCATCATGATATTGTATGAAACAGTACAGTACCTGAAAATATCAAACTTAAAAATCATTTTCTTCTGTTCTGTAAACTAATGCATTATACACTACTTTACATAAAATGAAGCCCTTAATGCTATTAATTCAAATTGTCCAGACTTACTCACCCCTTGACTAGCATTATTGTGTGTACTGCACCTTGCAGAGTATGGCAGAGTTTAAAGAATTAAGTTCAGTGACCTTCACAAAGTGTTAACTGCATTCTGGATGCAAGGATGTTCAAAAAAAAAAGAAAAAACTAATGGTTAAACCTCCACATTTCAACACATGGACTGTATAATTCTGGCAAAATAAATGTGTGTACAGTAGATGTGACTTTTGAATTATGTGTTCACAATGTTTTCATTCCACAGATAAATTGAGATAAATGGCTTCCATTATTTACCCTAACCTTTATTGTGCCCCTCACCTACAGTATTCTCTGACCTAAACCTACCTCTGATCTCCTTGATAATTGCTCATGTGCCAGAGCAACATAATGATGAGAACAAAATAAGACTGAAGTCCCAGAAAACAGCAGTTACTTTGAAAGCAACACTAAGAATATTTTTATTTTGCTGTAGACATACAGCAATATTACAGAAATATTTAGCATAAAGAAGGTGCTATGTGTTTTGAATCCTTATATGCTTGTCTGTGAATTAAGGGCTAAAGTAAATGTTTTTTACAGTGGACTCATTACATACAGTGTATTTACATTGTGTTTTGTATATATGAACTTGCAATTGCATTAAAACCTTTTTGTTCACAAATGTGACTAATAAAACCTTTCTTGTATGTGAACATCTGGCAACATACTCTGAATGACACTGTGAATAATTATTCACAACCTGCTGTTTACTGGAAGCTTTTGAGAAATAAAACTTTACCTCAAGTCTAGAAGAACAAGAATTTTTATTTATGAAAAGTTGAAAAATTTATCTTACTCATCCATCTCCCTTTGTCATAGCTGGGTCTGTTGCTGAGATATAAAATGTTTAAATTTATTCACTTAATTTGAAATACTCAATATCTATACCAACCTCTCCGGAATTTCCAGGGTCAAATATGAAGACCTTCACTGTAACTGTATTTTCCCAATACATTAAGGCCATACTCAGCCATTGCCTGAGAGCAGCAAGATATGTTGACGTACAGTACAGCTGTAAGTCTGTTGGGATTAAAGGTATACATGTGAGGAAGAAAGTCAAGTTCTTGAGCCAAATATCAAATTCCCAAGGTTTGCTGAAAAATTCCAAGGTTTTGTGATGCTGACCCAAAATTTTGTTCAAAAGTATCTCGCAGGACACACAGTATCCTGCACGAAGGGCTTCTGTTTGATAGTCTGAAATAGGCCATTTGTATGTGGTTTGGGTGTCCTTCAAAGAGGGGTTCTAGTGTGTTTTCATCTTGTCTGGTCACATTCCCCTCAATGGATTGTATAGTAAGTGAAAGATTAGGAGGCTGCTCAGGCCCTTATGTCGGGTTACCTTGACTAGTGTGAATGATTCTTCACAGATTACATCATACGCTACAGTGCAGCTAGGCCTGCTTGCAGTGCAAATAAAATGTGCTTTAATCAATAGTGGACATCCCAAAGCACTGTAGCATGGTTAAAGGGCACAATGTGAAAGTCATCAGTAACAATTTGGCACAGAACAGGACTGCCTTTGTGGGCCAAACTTGGATAACCTAGCTTGTATGGCATGATTTTTCAAGGAGGAGATCACAGATACTTATCATATTTGATATGTGAATCATATGTCACATTTATCACAACAGTAACCCAACTTATATGAATGTTGTAAGAGTTGCTTGTTGTGAAGAAACAAGTCTAGACCAGTAAATCATCCACAATGCATTTTTGCATTCAGATCAATTAGTTCTTACTACTAGTAATATATCTCTTCATAATCATTTAACAGATTGTAAATTTTTCATAAGGAGATGCAATCTTTAATTTTGATTGAACACAGATATTTGTAATCATTTTCATAACTGGACAGTACAAACACTATCCTTAAACATTAGTACCACTTTGTATGTTAACACTTTGTATGTACAGTATAGTCCTTATACAAACAATTTTGTTGCAGAAAGTTTATTCACTGCCAGCACCATTGTGAATACTGTACAACTGACTACATATGATTGAATTGTTTACTTGCACAATACTGATACTTTCATTTTCTTTCTACCAAAGGAGACGCCAATCTCACAGCACATCTTGTTCTGAAACGTGATGGCTATGAACATGTTCTGTGTACTCTGCAGCAGGGAATCGTCCATCAACAAATATTAAACTTTGTTCTTCATGAAAGAGAGAATTTGACATTGACAGTAGAAGGAACAGGTTAGTAGCATCCAGTAGGAACTCTGAGCACTTACTGTACAAAGTTATTAGGAATGCTATACTTCTGCTGTACCATGGCTATAAGTGGAGATAACCGTATGGGATAACTTACAGTGTGGGGTGCTGCAGCATATGTGCCCAAAGATTTAAAGTATTTTTGCAAGAAAATCTTTTGCCAAAAATATCAGGCTGTATGTGGTGTACTATTTCCTGCAGAATAGAAGATACAAGAAGAGAAAATGTACACTTAATTTTATGCACAGAGGGTATTGTATACCATCCTTTTATAAATGCAACAATTGTCATGTTAGGGAATGTATTGCTGAATGTGAGTAGTGTTGTATGGTACTGTGTTGTATAAATGTGTGAGGGGTTTTGGGGTTAGAATTAGATGAGGTTTTACCGCTCAGTTTCTAACCAATTGGTTTAAGTCAGGCCAGCCATGGCCTTTCTTCCAGTTGTGGCTCACTGGCTTGTTTTCCCTACTCCATTGCTTATGCTGAGCACCAAGCACAATGGTGGTAGGTTCCATTTTTAAAGTCTTTGGTATGACCCGGCCAGGAGTCAAACCCCAGACGTTCTGGATACAAGCCGGATACTCTAACCTCTTAACCATGCAGTCGGTCATGAAGAGAAGTCCAGTGTGCGTTTAGTGTAATACAGCACCAGGGTATGTAAATTTGTATAGTGTTATATTGTATGATTTTAGATCATCCATTTATGCAAGCATTTTCAGTGGTGTTTTATCTTTAATTACAAAGATGTTTTCAGCAAGTGGTATATTTCAATGTCTTTTTTGATGATAACATTTGACTGAAGGTTCAGTTCTGGACTGATAGGTTCAGTTCTGTTCTGTATCATGCTGTATAATTAAACAGTTTTATGTACTTGCCTTTAGGTATTATACATGTCACTGGATACAGTATGGAGCACCCTGTTTTAAGTGATGGGATGACTGGTAGAACTGAAACAACATTGTTGAGAGAAGTGCACGATGGGATCCAAGATGGTATTGGTCTTTCATCTCACCCCAGCTCTGAAGGAGATCAATTTACAGTCATTGGTATGCTTCTATTTGAGTTTTAAAATAATTGTCAATGAAATTTTTGATAGGAAAAATTTTCCTTGTTATCAGATATTTAAAAGTATACATTTTCTTTTGTTTTCCTTGTAGTCATGAAGAAGATTATTTGGTATGTCTTATTTATTGAGATTCAAAGAAAGAGAACCACATGAAGTTATGTTAGTATATTTATGTATATCTCTGTTGTGGATGTCCAGCATCATTTGTTATTGGCAAGGTCTTCGTTGATTAGTTCATACTGAATGGGCATCCCTCTCTTTTGCAATACATCTATTTCTTTTCACCTCAAACAGTCTATTGAGTTTTTGTTGCTGTGCAAAGTGAAATGAGGAGTACTTTGTTTGAATAACACTGTACATAATATTCTGTGGATTCTCCATCTCAAAATTTCACTTTATGATGAACTGACTTACATGTAACTTTATAAAAATGAAGTGAACCCCATCGTGCAGAGAGCTTGCTGATATAGTCTGAGAAGTAGTCAAGGTCTTACAGCTGTGACAAAAAGTATGGCAAAAATTTATCAGACACTGTAGTATTTGGTCAAAGATTGCAGGTTACTTAAAGGGAAGTATTGCATTTAAAATGCACGAACATGGCATACAAAAGAAATACCTTAAATCATTATCAAACATTCAGTCTCACCAATAAACTCTAGTAATAGTTTTATCTCCTCAGAGTATTATACATTTCAAGAGTAACGGATGTTGCATCATTTGATTTTTTGAAAGTTTGGGTGAACAAATTTCTTTTATGCAACAAATAACCGAATTACTTTCTGTTAGAGCCTTATTTCTTGAAAAGAAAGTTACTGCTTTGCATTATTTTGAATTGTCTATCATTCTGTATCTATTAATATTGGTTTAAAAAATATGAAAATATTCTGTAGAACAAACGCAATATTTCCCTTTAAAATAAAAAGGCTGGGGTGGTAAAATATCCTGGGAAGTGTTAATCCAGATTTTCATTATTAATCACATAGGGAATGGACTGGTAGTTATTAAGAAAAATACTTCAACTGCATGCTGTTGCATGTATGAGTGAAGTTTTGTGTATGTACTCAGACTTATGTCATACACATGTAAGCACTCATGCATACAGTATTGTAACAAGAGATTTCTATTTTCAGCCAGGTATACGTGGGATGCATATCTTGTGGAAGGGGTCAATCGAATTTTGTAAAATAAACAAAAAGTTAACCTTTAAAGGAATGATGCTATTTGTATTTACTTCTCCATATCAGATAAAGATTCTGTCTCAGAAATTAAATGTGAGATCCAGTACAGATGTGACCTAGAATCAGCCGAAACAGAGGAAGGATCTTACCAGCAGTTAAATGGTGAAAATAATGTCCTGACTGATAATGTGACAGTAGGTGCCATTTGTAATAATGCCACAGATAGTGTGACAGTGGGTGAGATTCATAATATTTGCACTGGCAGTGAACCAGTAGAAACATCAGACATAAATATGGACACAAACAATCATGGAGAGGCAACCAGTAAAGATTCTGTCTCTCCTGATAATATTGTAGAGGTCACTTACAATTGTTTACCAAATATTAAGGTAGAATCGGAACAAGAAACAGACCAGAACTTAAACAGTAGGAATGCACTCTTGACAAATGAAGAAACCATGGGTGCTATCGCTTCTTATCAAAATATCTCTACAGTAAATGAATCATCAACTATTAATATGGGCGGACAGGACTGCAAGCAGTCGATTGGTGAAAATACTTTGGCGTCTAATAATGTAATAGAGGGCACTACTAATTTTTCATCACATGTTAATGTAGATACTGAGCAAGGATCAGACCAACACATGAACAACTCAAATGCTTTGTTGACAAGTAGCAGAACAGAGGGTGTCTTTGATTCTGTTGAAAACACCCATGCGACAATGGAATCGTCAACATTGGAGATGGACAGAAACGACCACTGTCAGTCTCCTGATGATGAGGATGAAGGTACATGTATGGATCAGACTTTCAGTGAGGAAGCAATATTAGAGGACAGCAATGGTAACATTATAGAAAGTACAATGAATTGTAGGAAGGAGGAAGAAACACAAGCTTCATGTGAATTGTTGGACAGAAATGCAGGATATGAAGTAAATTTAGCAGCTATTGAAAGTAAGAATGTACAATTAGACAATAGCCCTCATCAAGTTTGTGCGAAAACAAAAATTTGTACTGTGTTGCTTAAGAAAATTAAACAGTCTCATGGTAACCACCCACATGGTCACTCAAGTAGAAAATCTTTCAAATGTCAGTTCTGTGATGAAATATTTAATGAGAAAGTTGTTTTGGCAATGCATGAACGGAATCACACTGTGAAACAAGCTGTAACTAGTCAGTCATCTGTAAGAGTGTTGAATGGTAAGCAGTTATTTAAATGTCAGTGTTGTGCAAAAGAATTTAATACAATGGATGATTTGACTAGCCATAGGAGTATTCACTTTAAATGTGATAAATGTGGAAAGAAGTTCAATCACATGGCTCGTTTAAAAGCACACAAAAGAATTCATACTGATAAAAAAACTTCCAAGCATAACCACTGTCTAAAGAAGTTGAATCAAACAGTTTTAAAGTTGCATGAAAACAGGTACAATGACAGCAATCTTTTCACGTGTGAATATTGTAATGAGAAATTTTGTCAAAAGGCAGGATTGCAGCAGCATCAGGGAATTCACTCTGGCAACAAACCTTTCACTTGTGAAGATTGTGGTAAAAAGTATACAAGCCAACAAAATCTAAAGCAGCATGAAAGAACTCACACAGGTGAAAGGCCTTTCTCATGTAAAGACTGTGATAAGAAGTTCAGTATGAAAACAGTACTAATGAGTCATGAAAGAATTCACACTGGTGAAAAACCTTTCTCATGTAACCACTGTGATAAGAAGTTCAGTCGGAAAAATAATCTAAAGCAGCATGAAAGAATTCACACTGGTGAAAAACCTTTCTCATGTAAACACTGTGATAGGAAGTTTCGCCACAAACAAACTGTAATACAACATGAAAGAATACACACTGGTGAAAGGCCTTTCTCATGTAAACACTGTGATAAGAAGTTCATCCAGAAAGTAGCGCTAATAAGACATGAAAGAATTCACACTGGTGAAAAGCCTTTCACATGTAAACACTGTGATAGGAAGTTTCGCCACAAACGAACTCTAATACAACATGAAAGAATACACACTGGTGAAAGACCATTTTCACGTAAACACTGTGATAAGAATTTTAGTCGGAAAGACCATCTAAAGCAACATGAAACAACCCACACAGGTGAAAGCCCATTTTAATGTTAGCAAAGTAATAAGAAGTTCAGTTTGAAAGCAACATCAATGAAACATGAAAGAATTCACTTGTGTGAAAGCCTTTCTCATGTCAACACTGTGATAAGAAGTTGAGTCGGAAAGAAAGTCTAAAGCAACATGAAAGAACCCAGGCAGGTGAAAGGCCATTCCAATGTAAATACAGTAATAAGAAGTTCAGTTTGAAAGCAATGCTAATGAAACATGAAAGAATTCACATGGGTGAAAGCCTTTCTCATGTAAATACTGTGATAAGTCAGAAAGAAACTCCTATACAACATAAAGGAATACACACTGGTGGAAGGTCTTTCTCATGTGAACACTGTGATAAGAAATTCAGCCAGAAAGTATTGCTAATGAAACATGAGAGAATGCACACTGGTGAAAAGCCTTTCTTGTGTAAACCCTCTCCATAAGAAGTTCAGCTTGAAAGCCTTTCAAATGAAACATGAAAGAATTTACACTGGTGAAAAAGCCTTTCCCATGTAAACACTGTTATGAGAATTTAGTCTGGAAAAACCTCTTAAGCAAAAGGAAAGAACCCAAGGCCTTGCACTGCCTTTCTCAGCCAGAAAGCATTTCTAATGAAACGTGAAAGAATTCACACTGGTGAAAATTGTGCTCATGTAAACTCTGTGACAGGCAGTTTAGTCTGAAAGGAACTCTTAAAGCAACATGAAAGAACCCACACAGGTGAAAGGCCTCTCTCATATAAGCACTGTGATAGTTCGTTCAGTTTGAGAGCAACTCTATTGAAACATGAAAAGCAATGAAAAATTCACACTGGTGGAAACATTTTTAATGTGAACATTGTGATAAAAAGTTAAGTGAAAAATCACAAGGAAGCTTCCTCTCAACATGAAGACCTTCATCTTTTGGCAAGTGTGTTTGTAATTGTTTGGTGAGAAAGTTGTTTAGCATGAAAGCATTCACACAGGCAGAAAACTGTAAAGATTATGATTGGAAGTCTGATGAGAAAGTAAATTGATACAGCTCACACAGGCGAGAAGACTTTCACCTTTGAACTTTGTGATGAAAAGTTTAGTCAAATAGCAAATCTGATTCAGGGTGAAAGAATTTACTCTGGCTAAAGACCATGCAGAAGTGAGCCTGTGAAGTTGTCTGTTATCAGTTCATAATAGGAATGCAACTGGTGTTCTTGTCATGCAATTATTGTAATTCATATTTTAAACATTCTGGCAGACCCTTTAGAGTAGTTCATACTGTTGTATACCCCGACCATTTGAACAGAAACATGTTCTCGGGAGCATGTTCTCATGTGTAACATGTTCTCGGCAAACTTTTGCACATAAATGCATACAAACGCATATCTTCTCACCCCACCACTCCTCAGAGTAAAGGTAGTCCTGTGCACTTATGAAACTTTTCATACCTGGCATGTGGATGTTTTAGGAAGTAATCCATTTCGTTTTGTCATGTTAATGTTTTACATGAAATGGAGCCTATAACTCACCGCGACTGCAGATGAAAGAATATTGATATAGCCAGTCTGAGTCATCCAGTGGTCTTTAGCAAATGGGCATAGTAACCTTGGTCATGAAGGGATATCATTCTTTGCATGGAGGTGTCTTCTGTGGACAGAATTATGCCATCAGTTTTGGTAAAGTTTAATGATCTTGGAAAGGTTCTAGAGGTCAAACTCCGAACAACTTGTCAGCCTTATATCTAACGAGAGTAGTCAAAGACACATCTCACCATACCCGTGCTGTGGTTCCGTGGATGAACCAAAGGGAGTGAAACCATCTTATTGTTTTAAGGTTGAAAGTCATCTGAGGTTGCCATAGCTACATACTGATTCTGTATAATCACATAACCTCAGGAATGGTCATGCAGTTGGAAAGGGAATGTCTTTGTATACAGTACTGAGGTTTATATTGTCTTTTTTGGGGGCCATGGCTGATATGACCAAAGCTCAGTTTGTATAATTGATAGGATGAACAGAAGCCATTGCCTTCTGAGAACACAATTTGGTTGTATTCATTGCCTAATGTGTATGTGTAGATATATGTAGATGTTTGATTGGTTTTTGTCACATAGGTGTAAATTTGTCTTGCTTGATCATCACATTAATGAGATATTTTTGTACTTTTAGTTTGTTTTCTCTCGAAGTTTATTCTCTGCGACAGGGAAGTTCTGTGTCCTCGATTTCAATCTTGCTCAAGGTGATACTTATTGGTATGGGAGATGGGGGAAAGTAAGCAACACACTTTGGAGAAAAGAAAAAAACTAGTTATTGTTAATGTCAGGGTTTCTGTCAAGGGTGGGAAAGGGGAGATTTGTCTCCCCTTTCCAGGAAAAGTAGGGTAAAATCCCCCTTTTTATTGATTCCTTGCCATAGGCAGGCAAGGAATCTATGCGATGGTGATGCCGTGTGTGTGCGTGTGGGTGTGTATGTGTGTTTGTGACAATCCTTGTAATCACGATATCTCAAGATAGGAATAACCGATACTTTTCATAGTTGCTATGTAGATTTGTCATGTTGAGAGAAAGAACCCTATTGTTTTTGGCAGAGGTCAAAGGTCACCAGAGGTTGAAGTCCAAAAACCTTTTTTTTTGTTGGTGTCTTCTGTGGACAGAATTATGCCATCAGTTGTTGTAAAGTTTAATGATCTTGGAAAGGTTCTAGAGGTCAAACTCCGAACAACTTGTCAGCCTTATATCTAACGAGAGTAGTCAAAGACACATCTCACCATACCCGTGCTGTGGTTCCGTGGATGAACCAAAGGGAGTGAAACCATCTTATTGTTTTAAGGTTGAAAGTCATCTGAGGTTGCCATAGCTACATTCTGACACTGTGTAACCACATAACCTCAGGAATGGTCATGCAGTTGGAAAGGGAATGTCATTGCATACAGTACTGAGGTTTATATTGTCTTTTTTTGAGGCCATGGCTCATATGACCAAAGCTCAGTTTGTATAATTGATAGGAGGAACAGAAGCCATTGCCTTCTGAGAACACAATTTGGTTGTATTCATTGCCTAATGTGTATGTGTAGATATATGTAGATGTTTGATTGGTTTTTGTCACATAGGTGTAAATTTGTCTTGCTTGGTCATCACATTAATGAGATATTTTTGTACTTTTAGTTTGTTTCCTCTCGAAGTTTATTCTCTGCGACAGGGAAGTTCTGTGTCCTCGATTTCAATCTTGCTCAAGGTGATACTTATTGGTATGGGAGATGGGAGATGGCGGAAAGTAAGCAACACACTTTGGAGAAAAGAAAAAACTAGTTATTGTTAATGTCAGGGTTTCTGTCAAGGGTGGGAAAGGGGAGATTTGTCTCCCCTTTCCAGGAAAAGTAGGGTAAAATCCCCCTTTTTATTGATTCCTTGCCATAGGCAGGCAAGGAATCTATGCGATGGTGATGTCGTGTGTGTGTGTGTGCGTGTGTGTGTGTGTATGTGTGTGTATGTGTGTTTGTGACAATCCTTGTAATCACGATATCTCAAGATAGGAATGACCGATACTTTTCATAGTTGGTATGTAGGTTTGTCATGTTGAGAGAAAGAACCCTATTGTTTGTGGCAGAGGTCAAAGGTCACCTTCAAAGGCCACCAGAGGTCAAAGTCCAAAAACCTTGTAATCGCGATATCTGGAGATAGGAATGTCCGATACTTTTCATAGTTGGTATGTACATTGTCATGTCAAGAGAAAGAACCCTATTGTTTTTGGTAGAGGTCAAAGGTCATTCGAGGTCACCAGAGGTCAATGTCCAAAAACCTTGTAATCGTGATATTTTGAAGTAGGAATGACTGATACTTTTCATAATTAGTATGTAGATTTGTCATGTCAAGGGGAGAACCCTGTTGTTTTTGGCAGAGGTCAAAGGTCATTCAAGGTCACTAGAGGTCAAAGTCCAAAAACCTTGTAATCGTGATATCTCAAGGCAGGAATGGCTGACATTTTACTACTTTGTATGTAGATTTGTCATGTCAAGGGGGAGAACCCTATTGTTTTTGGCAGAGGTCAAAGGTCATTCAAGGTCACCAGAGGTCAAAGTCCAAAAACCTTGTAATGGTGATATCATGAGATAGGAATGACAGACAGTTTTCATAGTTGGGTGTGTGGATTTGTCATGTAAAGATAAGGAACCCTATTGTTTTTGGCAGAGGTCAAAGGTCATTCGAGGTCACCTGAGGTCAAAGTCCAAAAACCTTGTAATCGTGATATTTTGAAGTAGGAGCGACCGACACTTTTCATAGTTGGTATGTAGATTTGTCATGTCAAGGGGGAGAACCCTATTGTTTTTGGCAGAGGTCAAAGGTCATTCAAGGTTCACCAGAGGTGGAAGACTCGAAGTCCAAAAACCTCTTTTTTTTGTTTTTTTTATTTTTTGGTTATTCAAGTTTTGGTTCAAAGGTCATGTGGCATGAGCTGATGTGAGCAGGGGTGAAATTGTGACCACATCATAAAAAATGATGAAATAGAGAAGTATAGATTTGATGGATGAACCTCAGTGTAACAAAGCACCCCCTTTCGGCAAGGAATCAAGAAGCCTTTTGGCTTTCTGGTTTCAATAAGTACATAAAAAATTGTCAATATCTTGGTTTCTTACTTAAGAATAGGACACTTTTGCAGCAATGTTTGAACTTTCATAAATAAATAGTCTTTTAAAATCCTTTACAATTGCACCTTATAGGGGCTTTGAAGCAAGCCTTTGCCCCCCCCCCACCCACTTGTAACTTTGGCCAACGACAGCATCAATTTGGACTCAGGATTTAGCAGTAATAAATCCCTCCTTTTTGAGTTTTTGGCGGAATGCCCGAATGTACTTGTGGATCAACTTAAGTTAACCATTGTAAGAAGTATGGAAGCGGTTTGGAAAGGTTTGAGAACAAGGGAAGGGGCATAGACTTGCGAATCAGGTGATGCTGAGGGCCTTCAGTCCCAGTTCATGCAGAAAATGTGCTATCAGGGGGAAAATATGTATGACTTTCGGGAAAATGGGCGTTAATGTTCTGTTTCAGTGCGCAGCTTTCAATCGAAAGTGGTCCCGTAAGCGTATGGAAAGGAGTTTGTATCCGAGTTAGCCCTGTTGTGTGGATAGTTCCTGAAGAACATTTGTATTTGTCGTACCATATTTTGAAAATGAAATTTTGAAAATAAATGTTTCAAGACATTTACAGAACCAGTTTTAGTAATCATTCCAAATTGAGTGTAATAAAATCTTCGATACCAGGGCAGGCGCAGGGATCTACAGTGTGGGACCGTCATAAAAAGAATGGTGCTGGGGGGGGGGAGGGGGAGGGAGGAGGGATAGAATGTAATAGAATTGCACATAACCAATTCAAGGAAACTCAAATTGCCCCTGAATGGCTCAAATCATCATATAGTTGTAAAAAAGTAAGAGTTAAACTTACCACTGTCAACAAGCGCCATACAAGGTAGCCCTTGACTTGGGGGGGTCTGCAAACGTTCTAACAAGAAAATGTTGACAATAAACATGCGAGTAAAAAAGTTCTACTTCGTGACGTGTGAATTACGATAAGTAGGCCAGGCTACACATAGAAATATTTAAAAGGATCCATATCTTGTTTTACAGTGTGACCATTGCAAATTATGTAGGCTTGAAGCCAGTGATCGTCAAACTGGTCACTTGAGCAGTGACGTCCTCAGAAAGGAACCTACAGCTGCGGTGGTCAATTAGCCTTTGCAGACTTTATTAACCCTAAATGTCTTATATGAATTGCGGGTAGAAGGGGGAAACGGGACACAGTTGATCACTGGACAGAGTTGATCAATAAAGATTATTCAAAATCGGAAAATGACAGTTGATCCAAAGCAAAAAGCAACACCAGTTGTTTATGCTTACTAATGCCTATACACAATATAAATTACAGGGGACTGGTATCCTTTTTGAATTGGTAGTAAGACGTTTCTCGTTTTTGACTACCGGAAGTATGATTTTTCCAGCAGAGATTTTTTTCAAGAAATATTGGAGGAAGAATACAGAAAAGTTTGTTCATAAAAACTTATAGGATACTATGGCAACTAACAACATTCCACAGCTGGGAATGAACATCAGCTATCATGGTTGTAGTAGGACAACGTTTCTGTGAAAATGTACGCCAGGGCAGAGTTGATCGGGGCACAGTTGGTAATATACAAACCCAATTGAGGCTTCCAACTAAATGTGGTTTCTGACCTATATAACTAGAGCAAAGCATGTTACATCATAAGGCGTACGGGAGCTTTTCAGTTTGGGGGCAGAGGATTCTCTGCTCGAAATATGTAATCCTGCCCGAAAGACTAAGTGGAGCGCCACCATTTTATGGCAAGGAGCGAAGAGAAAATTTTGAAAAAACGCGACCCCTCAGACAGCCGGAAATGGCATTGTCCAGGCTTTTAAGCAGAATCAAAGCAGTCGATGTTTTGAGCTCTAGTTTGCAATAAAATTTTCACTTCATTAAGAAAATAAGCAAATTGCAAAATGGTCAAAAAATTACCAGATAAAATGTACCACTACCATTGGACCAAATGGTAGTGTAAAGTAAGCTTACCATTGGAAAATGAGCTTGTATGCGCATTCTAAAAACTATTTTACTACTTGCAACATAAGATGATGATGAATATAACTTTTGAAATTGGAGCAACTTCAGTAACCGGCGAAAATCGCACGGCTACATATCATATATGTTTCATCGAACTTTTCAAGGATCCCATGTGTTTGAGCAGCCTGTTTAGTTTAGACCCAGAGTGGAGGGGGGGGGGGCGCTATAATCAGTGACATCATGTAAGCGGAGCGCCACCATCGGTTGACGCGGAGCGCACGAAGAAAATTTTACATACCCCCAGATCACTGGAAATGGCCCTTGCAACATGATACTATGACAGCTGTCAGAAGTATTTCCTAAAATAGGCCTATTTATTGTAAAGAGTCTAGAAAAGCGTAAAGTGTTCTGACATCCGGATAGAGTCACTAGCACTATCTAATGGGAGCGCCACCATCAGTTGGCAAGAAGCGTAGAAAATTTTGGCCAAAAATTACCCCAGATCACCGGAAACGGCCCTTTCCAGTCTTTGCAAAGTGATACCACGACAACTCTCAGTAGTTTTTCCTTAAAAACTAAATCGGCCTATTGCAAAAAGTCTAGAAAAAGGTATTATAAAGTTTTCTGATTTCCGGGTCTGCTGGGTTGATATCATGGGGGATATGGTGTACAGTATTCCTCCCATCCAATTTCATGGGGGATATATCCCCCGGGATCGCCGCACACTGATAAACTGATAAAAATAGGCATTGAAGATTCCAAAAATCTCCCACAAACTGTTTCACAAAACATTTAAAAGAGCCTTTTGGTTAAAATAAACTAAAACTGTTGTCCTAGTGGGAATGGCTTGAGTACTAGACTCATATCTGATAAGCAGCTTCCTGTTTGTCTTCCAGAAAGTGACCATTTTCAAGGGTACATGGGCATGATAACCTTCTCGCTTACTCCGTAAATGCAGAGTGGTCACCAGTGGATACTATGATAATGCCACAGAAATGCTTCTTTCTATATTTTCTTGATTCTTAAATACCACGTAGTCACAACTGATAAAGACTCGTATAGGCATTGAACTTTCGTTTGTCATGGAGGACATCTGAAGGGCCATGCAGATCTTCCGTCTTGGCCATTTCCAACAATGCACTTAATTAGTGGATGTTGCAAAGCCGTCACATAATGATATACATAATCATATACGATTTCATGAAAACGTATATGGTTCTTTGTGCTGTTATCTTGATTTCCAGATGCCAAAAAATGTAGCCTACATCTAACAGCGACTAATTTCTCAACTTTGCCCTCTTTACAAAGTAAGTCCGTTTTTACGTAAAATCCTGAATCTGGACCTCACAAAAACATGATTGCCTTTATACTTGAATGTGAACGGAAGGGATTTAAAAGGGAAACATGATTTAATAGAAATACTTGGGGCGGAGGAATGGAAAAGCAGTTTTCTACCAGGTGGGGGAAATCTCAAAGAAAAGGTTGAAAAGCCATGACCTAGATCGTGGGTGAGACATAGGGTATCTGCCTACTTCGAAACGCCCCTACAAGCCATTCTCGCCCCCTCTGACCGAATTTCCTAGCTCCGCTACTGGTGATCACATAGGCTGCCCGAAAACGTCTCGACTTTCAGCGTTCTGGTGACTATTGGTGGTATTGTCATTAAGAAGTATGACGCGTCACAAGATGGCTTTTGATTAATTTTGTCGGGCTAAATTTTGGGCACTGTGTACACCTGTACACCCTCCCGTCTGCCCAGGTAATCTGGCAATTGAAAACATCCCAGAACTTTTTGGCAACTTTCGCCCAAATATTCTACCATTTCGGGCAAAGTGTTTCACAAGACTATAAAAAGGGGCTGAGAAAAAATTGCTTTTTTCAAGAGCTGTCCGAATGTGTCGCGAATTTTCGTAATCTTTTGGGTTTCATGAAAATTTTACCGCGACTATGATGCTGTTTATTTTTCTGGCCAATTTTTGAAAGAATTCGGCTAGTCGGCCATTTTGGGCAGTACGTGTTGCGCAAGACTATAAAGTGAGGCTGAGGAATAATTGTTCTTTGTAAGCTGACCGAATGTGTCGCGAATTTTTGTAATCTTTTTGAGTTTTCATGAAAATTGTACCGCGCTAAATTTTGGGCACTGTGTACACCTGTACACCCTCCCGTCTGCCCAGGTAATCTGGCAATTGAAAACATCCCAGAACTTGATGCTTTTTGATGCTTTTTTATTTTGGGGGCAATTTTTTAGAATTCGGGCACGCTTGGGAGTTTTCTGTGTAATTAAAAACATGTCAGATTTTTTAAGACTCACAAGGCAGAATGGCTGCCCAAATTTTTCCAGACCCCTGCCCGACATTCAGGTCTTGCGAAAATTTGGGCGGGCAGTCTGTTCTCCTGCCCCCCCCCCCCAGCCTCCTACGCCTATGTAAGCTATTTGCTGTTTGAAGGTGTATACAAAATGATTTGCTTCCTTTTGGTTTAGTCCGTAGAGAATTCTTTGAAAAATTTGATTTTTTTTATTCACCTTTCCCTGTATGATTTTTTGTGATATACAAGTGTGTTCTTAATTTTTTATTCCTTTATACAATATTCTAGTAGCTTCCATTTACAGGGATTAGCATATTCAATTTTAGTTGGGAATTCCTTATAATCATCGGTCCTCTTTGTTTTGATCAACTTTGCCCGGGTCCAGACAGAGCTGATCATTTCCAGATTTTTGTAAATTAAAGGTCAAAAGCAGGCGCCCCAAACTTATTTTGAAACAATAGCTAAATGTCACAAATTTCTTCTTATTTCTCTTCCAAGTATCTTTCATATTATTTTAGGACATAAATATTGCATATTCAAGGTAAACCAAGCAGTTGCTCCTTGTAAATTATACAATTGAGTGAGAAAAATACTGTCACATGATTCTCAAGAGCCATTCAGGAAATAGGATAGTCTATTAAACAATTATTTATTAGGGTGACTGCATTCTCCCTTTAAGCTCTGTTAATTGAACACAAAATTTATTTTAACTTTGAATGAATGTTTATAATATTCTGTTGGTAGTGGCAAACATTCAGCTAGAAATAAACTTTCTCTTCATGTGGAAAAGGGGATGAACTCTGACCTAAAAATTTCTGATCAACTGTGCCCCGGTTTCCCCTAAATAGTCTGCTTAACAACCAAGTCAATGGCTTATGAAATTGCCTGGCTTGTCAGCTGAAATATCCTCACCGGTCATACCCAGAAACATGTCCCCAATCCCCATACGCGTGGTATTTCATGTGTTGTTCAGTTCCTTTCTCTGACTGAACGGAAAATGTGAACACATTTTTGTGCACGTCATACTGACATGTAACTGCCAGTAATAGTCGGCATATCTCATTTCCTCAAATTATGAATATCTTTCTCATGCTCTTACTTTCTGTGTCGGCTATTCATATTTAAAGAGACAAATTGATATTTGGAGAGACACTTATATATTCGAAAAAGTCTTTATAATGTCACGGATCGGCAGTATACACGCAGGTTCGTATGCATTTTGTTTGAATAGGGACGTCCATTTTTTAATGGAAAATGGGTTATTAATATGTAGCAGTAGCCTATCTAAGCAGAGCGCCACCACCATATGACGGATAGTGTTTCAAAGCTTGCCAAAATCCATTCGGAAGCGGAACTTTATAAGCCTTATACAAGTCGCCTTGAAGCATTATTTTTATTGGGATCTCATGTGTTAGAGACAAGAGTGAACCATAGGAGGAATTACCAAGGGAGGTAACAAGGGGACACTAGCCTCCTCCCCCACTTTTTTCCAGAGCTAAAAAATAAATAAATAAAAAAAAATAAATAAATAAATAAATAAATAAATAAATAAATAAATAAATAAATAAATAAATAAATAAATAAATAAATAAATAAATAAATAAATAAATAAATAAATAATAAATAAATAAATAAATAAATAAATAAATAAATAAATAAATAAATAAATAAATAAATAAATAAATAAATAAATAAATAAATAAGGAAGGAAGGAGGGAGGGAGGGAGGGAGGGAGGGGAGGGAGGGAGGGAGGGAGGGAAGGAAGGGAGGGAGGGAGGGACGTAAGGGAGGGAGGGAGGGACGTAAGGGAGGGAGGGACGGAAGGGAGGGAGGGACGGAAGGGAGGGAGGGAGGGACGGAAGGGAGGGAGGGAGGGACGGAAGGGAGGGAGGGAGGGACGGAAGGGAGGGAGGGAGGGACGGAAGGGAGGGAGGGAGGGACGGAAGGGAGGGAGGGAGGGACGTAAGGGAGGGACGTAAGGGAGGGAGGGAGGGACGTAAGGGAGGGAGGGAGGGAGGGACGTAAGGGACGGACGGACGGACGTAAGGGACGGACGGACGGACGTAAGGGACGGACGGAAGGGACGGACGGACGGACGGACGGAAGGGACGGACGGACGGACGGAAGGGACGGACGGACGAAAGGGACGGACGGACGGACGAAAGGGACGGACGGACGGACGGAAGGGACGGACGGACGGACGGAAGGGACGGACGGACGGACGGACGGGACGGACGGACGGACGGACGGAAGGGACGGCGGGACGGATGGAAGGGACGGACGGACGGAAGGGACGGACGGACGGACGGACGGAAGGGACGGACGGACGGACGGACGGAAGGGACGGACGGACGGACGGACGGAAGGGACGGACGGAAGGGACGGACGGACGGACGGAAGGGACGGACGGACGGACGGACGGAAGGGACGGACGGACGGACGGAAGGGACGGACGGACGGACGGAAGGGACGGACGGACGGACGGACGGAAGGGACGGACGGACGGACGGAAAGGACGGAAGGAAAGGACGGAAGGAAAGAACAGAGAAATTATTAGAGAATTTTCAGTAGCCTTTTATGATTAAATTTTGCTATGTCAAATGAAGGGAAACATTCATTAATATCGTGTACCATAAAAGAGCTAGAAAGATTTTCTTGGCGCGCTTCGCGCGCACCTTAGAGAAAACCGTAAAAATTCTTTTACAGCATGAACGTTCCCTATGCGCCACACTATTGTGACTTAAAGCTCTGGAATAAGGTTTACGAAAATTACTAATGTACGTCATTAACATGCAACACGGTCCTTGCAAACAAAATATCAAACCCTATTTATTAATAGCAAGTCGCAATTCTCGATAAATGTTTCTGCGTGCTTTACATGAGCGTAGTACCAATTGATTATCATTAGTACTGCTGCAGTGCTGTGCGTAAGAAACCTTTGGTGAAATTGCCTCAGCTCATTAGTACTTTCTGTAGGACAGCTTGAGCAATTCCTCTTACCAAAACCCTCGCTACACTTCTTGCTGATCACTTCCCCACCAACTACCATCATCCTCAGCAAATTGACTGAAGGCTTCTTTCTTAAACTTGCGATCATCACAAATAAAAAAATCATTAGTATTCAAGATCCCCGGGGGCAAGATTTTCCCCAAAATGGACCAGAATGACCGCAAAGCCGGGGTCAAATTTACGAAAAAATTCTCGAGGAGGACCCTCAGTCCCCACCTCTCGCTTTGCGCCTTAGGCTCTTGCGGTGAAAGACTTCCCAAGATGCACCCTCCAATGAAAATTACTTCCCAGGCACTTTAACTGTTGATGCCCTTAGCCATGCCCATGTAAAAACTACCAAAATACTTTTCATTGGTTATTTAAAGTATCATATACTCTATAACCTTCACAGTTGACACTATACTTTATTTTTCACACTAATAAAAACTTTTTAGGGGCACTTGTCCCAGACCATCGACAATAGACACATGAAAGAAAGAACCACAGAGCAGGAAATAGGTTCCTATATCCTGCTCTATGAAAAAAGAGGCACCTGGGGAAAGAAAAAAATGTTTATGTAATGAATTATAGTGCATTTAGAACTAGAGAAAAACAATAGGCTACAACAAAATGTCTCTCAACACTGTCCCAACAATGTTTTTTCGGTGCGCTGTCGGGATTCGGGGTTACTTGCTGAAGTACATCTCGCTTGTCATAGCTCTGTAAAAGGTCTATTATCATTGAAACCACCAATGCCCCATGGTCTTGCACAGCGGAGGGGAAAGTTCTCCCCCCTCCCCGAGAAATTTTCATAGCCAAATTTTTATTAACATCGATCTGTGTAAATTTATTGACTTTTAAGCAGGGGGCACGTGCCTCTAAAGGTTGGCTGTCCCCTCGTGTACCTCCAAATGCGATTATGGGCATGAATGAAAAATATGCACAAACAAATCGTTTTCACGAATATCTCGGTAGGCTATGAACAGGAGGACCTACTGTCACTTTAGCAGTCAAGCTTCTAAAATTGCACGAAATGTTCTCAAAAGTACACTAGGGATGGTTTCAGCTCACGTTAGTCGCTTTTTATCATTTATTGCTGAAAAATGCAGCAAATATATCCGTCGTAATTATAATTTTAAGGCACCGCAAACCGAATCAACCACAGAATAGAGCTTCTTTTTCCAGTTGTCCCCGCTAGCCTCAAATCCGCAGCCAGATGCGCCCTCGATGCTCTTATATGAAGGCTTCCCCTCAGTGTCATACCTGGAAGGTAGTTGCCTCAACATTAATTCCTGTTGGGCCGCATAAGTGGTCCCCATTTATACCTCAACCCCCCCTCATAAAATCGAGAGTGCGAGTAAAGCTAACACAAATGGTCAAATTATCATTTCTATTATAGTGGCCTCTTTAGTGCACATCCAATGCCATTTTGGAGGTAGTTAAATGATTCTTTCTAATGGTCAGAATTTAAATACCCTAGAGCCTCCGGGGCTTCGCCCACTGGACCCCCAATGGAGCTTTGTACCTAGACTACATCGGGACTCTGCAGTTGACCCATTAGGCTAACGCCTATAGGGGAGTGCTGCACGTCACTACGACGCCTCTCAGTAACGCTCAGTCCTTCAGTTTTGTGTGCCCTTAGGGGGAACGCTTGGAGCCCCACTTTGAAAAGTCTGGCGACGCCGCTGTTGAGGCGTCCTCTGAACCCCACGCCTCTGGGGAGAGTCAAGGGTGGCGCCAGCGGGGGAGGGGCAGGATGGCCATGGCCCTCCGTCCGGGAAGGCTGGACCCCCCCACATCGGGGACATTTTCCAGTTTAATCGGGGAGCCTTAGTCCGTACGATAATATATGTAATCCCAATGACCTTCAGTTGCCCCGACGATCTGCTTAATTTCGCTCATAGGAAGGGCATATTCTTCAAAGAAGACCCCAAATTTTCCAATTTTCTTTACAAGAAGACACCCAAATTTTTCAAATTTTCTTTCATCAAATTCCAAATTTTTCAAAATTTCTTCAATAAACTCGCAATTTTTTATGTTTTTTGTGTGAAAAAGCCAAACAATTTTGGGCGCACTAAGGGCGCCGACAATTTTGAGTTCCTCATCCTTTGGTCAACTCATCGCCTTTGTCGTGGCTTTGGGTTGCTGCCCCCCCCCCTCCGGGGGGCTTGGCACCTTGTCGGGCAAACCCTATCGCCACCTCTAGAGAGAGCGCTTTGCCCTCAGCGGTGCATTTGGCATAGCTTTGTAGTCCACCGGGTTTTCCCCTCCACCACTTCCTGACATTAAATCCCCCTTGTAGTGAGAACGTTAGTGTCTAAAGCGATTATTTTTATTCAAAGTTAGTATAACGAGATTAGCAATAAAATAGTTCATATCAGAACGGAGCAATATCTCTGACTGAGGCAGAAGTCAATTGTATCCGAAGATTCGAGTTTTGAACCAGGTTGTCTTAACCGTTGTTGAGAAGAAAACTGAATAGACATAGTTGATCAAAACTGTGGTGAGACTTCTGAAAAATATTGGTAAAGTGACGAATCTCCTTTCTGATGTAAAATTATCACATGTTATCTTAAATAAACTATATTTGAAGAGTGTGCTGAGATACAAAAAAGAATGGTGCATCTTTTTATAGTTTTCAAGCATAAATATGTTCAAAAGTTCGTAATGATTTTAAGAAAACAATCCAAGATGTTTTACGACTCCTTGACAAAGATGAAATGTAATTGAAACAATGGAACTAGATTTTGAAAGGTCGTAGCAGACTTTACGGTTGAGTGCATTTGCGGGGATTCATTCTCAAAACATTGGGGGGAGGGGGGAGGACAAGCCAATTGGTTCGAGGACGCCGCGGAAACGCGGTGAGACCCCTGAACGTGAATCATCTCCTCACTATATGAAATGGAATTGAATGCGCACTACAAAGATCTCGAAAAAGGAATTGAAGATTTATGGGATCGTCACGGGGTGGGGATGATGAATGCTGGTGTGGGAGTACTGAAACAACAATTCTACTCAGAAGAATAGAGAAATTGACAATGGAGCAACCATCTATCACGACGCACGCTGAGCGCGCCGTAAAATATCATGTTAAGGACAGTTTAATATGCTCAACGTTCTTCGTGTTTCTCCTACAGTGTACCTTTTCCTTTCAGCAGAGGTTAACTTGAGCTATCCTTCCCAGCCAAGACTGTCAGTGGCATTCCCAGGCAGATTGGCAAATAGACTACCGCTTCTGGCTCGAGAGGATAAGTGGTGGTAGAAGCTGCATCGACCTTCGGAAAAATAATCTCCCCCGAGTTGATACGTAATAACAAAGCAAAGTAATGGTTCACTTTATATTACCGAGTTTGAAAAACTGATCAGTTGAAAACCAAAAGGGATAGTGCAAGGGGGAATAGACTGTAATTTATTTGAAACTCGGGGGGGGGGGTATTGCCACAAGCAGTGGGGTGAGGCTTCAGCGGCAACGGTTAAAGTAGGTACGTACAAAGTTTGTACGGACATATTCCACACCTGCTATTTCAGGTAATGTAATGCTACGCCTTGATTTTGATTTGAGGGCAGACTAGCTGAAATAATTTACACGATCTCGACACTAAAGGAATCTGCGCGAGGTGCAGTAGCGCCGGCACGGGGGGGGGCATGGGGGGGGCGTGCCCCCCCCCTATGAAATTTTTTTGGGAATTTTAAAATGATCCCAAAAGGCGATTAAGCTATAGATTTCTGTAGGGGGTAGGGTGAGGTGTGCTTCAACCGAGTGATAGATCTATTTAATCATTTTCTATCATAAATGTTTCTCAAACTATCAGAATTTTCGCAAATCCTTCGCAAACTATCAAAAATTTCGCGTGCCCCGCGCGCTTCAAACCTTACCACTGTATTCTTACTATCAATATCTTCTGATAGCGACTCCCGGAGAAGCACAGCAGCAAAAGTTGAAAACTGTTCACGAATTAACAGGTAAAAGACCGGCTTTTTGAGTGGCATGCAGGTTTTTGGGGCAAGTGAAAGTGTTTCGATGCAGATTCTGAATGCAGGTTTTGTCATGGAAATCTCATTTAATGAAAAATTTCGCGCGCTTTGCGCGCATGCTTTACGGTTTGCACTCCATCTCGTGACCATTATTAACATAATAATGCATGGAACTATAATCACAACATCTGTAGGGGCCTTGAATCAATATGCGATCTTTCAATGTAAGTTGTTGTAGCATGATTTGGAAAGTTGAAATAACGTATTTGCCGTTATATATTTTCCAAAAAGCTTTACCGAGCACTCTGCGCGCAGCCATTATCGATATAGATGGCAGACACGTAGCCAAGGGGGGTGAAGGGGGCAACCGCCCCCTTGAGCATATTTTTGGTATTTTTAACTTTTTTTTTACAATATTGCTAGTGTTTCCCCTATGAGGATTGGGTGACTGAGACGTTATGGCTATGTATAATTCATACACACGCTCATCCCGTACACTTGATTGGTCGTGTGGGCGTGACCAAATGTTTTGTTTACCACTCACTGCACGCACGTGTTCGCTGTGCATACTGTACAACGCGCGCACGGTGTAGAAGTCTGTGGCGGGTAACGGTCGCGTTGTTTACACATCGCTTGGGGTCTTTTCATTGTTATGCATATTCATATTTGTGGTATTTTGTGGAACTGAATGAACATCACTGTAATTTTGCTATGCAACAGAGCACGAGCGATCGAAAGTTCATATCCGTACTGTTTTCCACGGGAGACGCTAACACAAGCTGTATGGGTTTAAGTAACAAACAAATTGATATGTTTATATGCGGTAAAATAGGCTTGGGAAGTGCCACTTCCAGCGATCTGGGAGGCACTGTGGGCTAAAATTTCCTTGCGCTTTGCGCCAACTCATAGTGGCGCAAAGCGCTGGGAGTCTGTCTATGGGCTTCGCTCCCTCGACAAGTTCCTGGCTACGCCCTTGATAGATGGATTTTTAATACACTTACGATAAAGAAAGCATTCTGAAAAACGCCTTTGTCAGTCCTACACCCCTTTTGCTATACTATCAGGGAGGTCTAATATCACCTTCCTGCACCAATAGTCTCCCTCCCGCCCGTTCCCCATTGCTGGAAGCTGTTCATCTGGATTTTCGTTCAAAATTAGTAAAAATACGATAGTTATAAAGTGCTCTTCTCTATGTTATCATTTGGATGTCAAGTAATAAGCATTATGTCATTGCTCCATTTTATGAACTTTATTCAGAGCTTCCGGAAGGCCCTCTACAGATATCTGCCAGCCTTAGCTGCCTTTTTTATAATGCACAATGAAGGGAAGGAAAAATTTCGTTATAGTCAAACAATGTCTCTGTGGACTCCACGCACGTATTTTTGGGTAAAAACTTTGCCCGAATAGAAGGCGGTAAAGTAGCCAAAAGGGAGTCTTCAGGAGGTTTGTTTACAACGTATTCTTCTCGTAAACAACATGCTCTCCTTTTTCAACTAACCAAAAATTAGAATTCACTAGATTATAGACATTTTCCAGCTATATATGATCAGCTCCAAAAATATTCCAAAAGATAGCACCATTTTGCATGTAAGAAACCTTAAATATGCAAAAATTTCTCAAAGAGGAGGGGGACACCCCCTCCCCTTAAACCCCTCCCCCAGGACGGCACCTTTATATAGTGACAAAGGAAAGATCCTCACTGCTGTATTTAAAAACTCAGGGCGCATAAAAAAGGGAATATTTAAGCGTTGCCACTCAGTTGGAAAAAAACATCCAGCCAGTCGGAAAAATTAGAATTCACTAAACTATGAACATTTTCCAGCCATACAGGTATGTGATCAGCTTCCAAAAATATCATAAAGATAGCACCATTTTGCATCTAAGCAACTTTAAATAAACAAAAATTTCTCAAAGGGGAGGAGGACACCCCTTCCCCTTAGACCCCTCCCCCAGGACGGCACCTTAGTGCAGTGACACCTGACAAAAGGAAGGATCCACACTGTATACGAAAGCAGGGAGCACACGAAAAAAAAAAAACTTATTTTGCGCAGACTAGGGAGGTTAACTGAAGTGCCATTACGACATCATGTGGTGTCCCCCCCCCCCCCGCCCAATCATCAAAGCCTGGCGGCGCCACTGGCGAGGTGAAGCCTAAGGATCGGAAGACAGGGATTTACGTTCTTGTCATCCATTTTCCAGATTTGCTTTAGTTAAATGTCCGTGCTTTTAAAAGTCGATTTACGTTTTTTTTTTTTTTTTTTCAAGAAGGATTCTTATTTGTAAAGACAGTGCGTTGCATCGTTAGTTATAATTTACAAAGGGAATTTATGATAGAGGGCGAGTTTTCACATTTGGATGGGTTACTGACCTTACTTTATAGTTTATTTTTGCAGTTTTTATGTGACTTGTGTTTTTAATCCTTCATGTTTTCAGTAAAATTACTCCAATTTCCGGCTAAATTTTATCCGTTTTTTTGCAATACGTTAGACTCCCTTATTTACCTAAGTACTTCCGACAGTGCTCAGCCTTGCCTCATAACGGATAATTTTATCGATTCTTTCAAACTCATATCATCAAATAGATTAATACCAATCATGGAGAATGCATTTGTGAATTCCTTTAGCTGCAATCTGTTAGGCTTACTACCGGGTCACCTGTCGTGAGTATTGGAGAAATCTGTTCAATGTCACAAAAAAGCACTGGTCTCAAACGAATCTCTTTGCTTCGGTGCCTGGTCCAGGTGTCAGTCTGTAAGCAAATAGTCGATCAGATGGCACTCTCTTTTTCGGAAAAGAAAAAAAAAGAATGATGTAGAGAAGAGAAAATCTGTGTCAGTAAATGGCAATCTTCAAAAGCGATAAAAATTTTCTGATTGGTTATTCGGTTGTTATGAAAATTAACCTACTTTATGAACTTAAAAAAAATAAGCACGCTTTTTGCTGATCTTTTCTGCACAGTTCTCAATTTTTTCTTTGATTAGTGCACATACGCTTTCAGCTAGTGTAGATATGGTTATGGTATAGTATGATAGTAATCCACTGTCTTAAAATTATTCAGCTACACTTAATTAAAAGTACACTTTCTCCAAAACCTACCCCGTAGCCAGACAAGGTACTGAAGGGGGTGAAATAGCTTCCGGGCGAATTTTTTTCGGGAGCGAGATGCGGAAAAATGGGTTTAGCCAATGACAACTTGAATTTGGGGGGGGGGGGCGAAGATTTTCCTAGGAGAGGGGCTCCCCCTTCCCTATTGAAGTCGGGTTTGTTCAACACACTCCTGAGTGAAGCAGCACAAACGTATTTGGTTGAACCCTTTATTTTGCTAGATGAGCAAATTTGCCCATTTTTGTTTAATAGCATAGTCTTGATGACCAATTAGTTATCAAAAGCCATTAAAAACTCAGATTTAGCATAGCCTCGTCTATGTGAAAGGGGCCTATGTCGATTCTGCTGGGGAAAGAATTTAATAAACTTGAGATAGACCTAAGTTTCTTGTATATTGTTGAGTAAATATTTTCTCTACTGAGAATTGTTTCATTACATATAGGTTTGTTATATCACAGACTGCAACTTTGTGCAGATCAAATTAAGAAGGAAGAAAACGAAGTATTGAAATACAAGTCAATTTCGGCCGGTAAAAATTCGCAAGTTTCCGTTCTTTTTACAGCGGATCCCTCATCTGTATGGTGAAATTTAACTTCTTTGTCTCTCAAAGTTTGGTTTTGGTAAGCATTTTTAATGGTATTTTTTTACTTTTGTTTTTTTAAAACCAAACTCTGATCAAGGATTACGGTAGTACAAACCTAGAACGGAAAAATGTATATTGTGAATACAAACATGAAAGTACTTCAAATACAACATGAAGTTTAAAATTCCGACTGCGAGGATTTTGGTAAAACTGCTCCAAAAGTGACCATCAACTTTTATACTTGTCTTCAGCAATACCCGACGCATTAAGCTCAAAATGTAGCCTCATGCAACGTGCAGTCAAAAAAAAAAAATAAATAAACGAAAGGATTATACCATGGCTTTGGCCATATAACAGTTAAACTGATCATTGCACGAAGAAGTTACCTAATTACCAAAGTATGATTGCAACTAATAATAGTATAGTACAATAGCGTACCTCAAACAAGCTGAGATGCTCCCAACAAGATATAGCGGTAACCTGAGGGGCACTATTGTCAGAACAATCCTCGCTTTACTGCACGCGAACAAGTGGCGGCTATCTTCTTACTACTTATAGAGTGTCTAGGCTCTTTATTAATCGCCGGGAAGTGGTCACCACTATGCCTTTTATAGCCGGATTTACCCAATAATTGGACTTTTAAGGCACGGAAAATTTCCATGAACGAGTCACCTTTTTACCTTAGCTTTCACATCTGCTTTTGAGTAAAATAGAAATCCTTACCTTCAACCTTCAACTTATCAAAATATAGACTGCAGCAGTCTTGATTTTCTAATGTATAACGTAGGAAATTTCGTGAATTTAAAATTACTGCTAGTATATGCCAAAGGAAACTGCTACTGAGGCATGTCACGTGGGTTATGACTCATGGTAAATATGTGGTAAGGTATAATTTTGAATTCATACCTGCACGTGGTTATACATGCATGTCCTAGAGGTGTGTTCGTACTTTTTCATATTCGCTCTATTATTGACATTGCATTCAATTAACATGATTTAACCGCCTTATTTTTGAGGCCTTATAAACAAAACGCTCAAAATGCAATCATTATCTACACCTATAAAGCAAGCTGGAAAATTCTTTTCCGAGAATAAAGGAGAACTTGAATTTTTAGTGATTAGCTCTGTATACGCGCTAACCGAAGAGCCCGCGCTGTATACGCGCTAACCGAAGGGCCTGCGCTGTATACGCGCTTACCTATGGTGGCTTCGGTTAGATCAGTGATTGTGTAAGTTCTAAAATCCGATCGATAAATTGCCTTGTCTTTTTTGTTCTGTTTATTTTGATACGTACGTGATCTTTGGGTCAATGGGCTGGTCACTTGAGACTTTAAAATGAATAACAGTGCCATGAACAGATGAAATGTATTTGGGGGGGGGGCACATGGTCAGTACCCCCAAGGAATTTTCAAAGCACATTTTTATCACAATCATCTGTGATTCTAAAATAAATAATAATAAGATGTACTTTGTGAGGCACGGAAAGTTCTATTTCAGGCAATAAGGGACAGACACGTATGGTTGGGGGCGTCCTCTCGTTGAGGGTATTTTCCTTATTTTTCCATTTCCGTTTTCGCTATATTCTTTTAAAAATGCAGTTTTTCGGAGCGCTTCGCGCGCATTCATTCCGAGTACTACTTTTCCCATTCTCACTTTCTCGAGGATTTAGACTCAGAAAGCCTCAGAATAATCCAGCCCTTCTCCTTCTAAAGCCACCTGCAGCCCCAGTCCCGTCCGACTGTTAGTCATAAAGAGTGAGGCTACATTTACCTCAGACTGTTTCATATCAACATTTTACTGTAAAGATCCACAGCCCCCTTTCGGAGACTTCTTGCCTTAAATCTTCCCTCTCACAAAGTGAGCCATTAATCCCATTGCAACGACTTTTTGTTCCGAATCGGGGATCTGCACTCAGCAGTTACATGAACATTAAATCAATTGAATTTTTGCATTCATTCTAGTATGGGAAAGAATACGATTGAGAAAAAGGCATGTTAAGTTTGCGTAAATATATTCGGGGGAAGAACGGGTGAAAGTATTCAACTAAGTAGGAAATTATAAAGAAAAGGTTGAGAAGCACTGGTATAGTGCCGTCGATGCATTTGGTATGTACTTGCTAAAACGGTCTATTAAATACCATATTTTTGCCCCTCTGACCAAACCTGTTAGCTCTGCGACTGTATCATGAATGTATTCTGTTTTGTTTTAATAGTTACACATTTCAATTTAATTTTAAAGTTTTTTGTGTTAACATGGCCATTTTACAGGTAATGGTCCTGCGTAGAAGGGAGAAATGCATACATTATATCCTGAGGCTACCATCAGAATGCCCACGCTCACTTTTGTGTGTGGTTGTTGATGTAACGACTGCTGTACGAAGTGCAGATTTACCCCCCCCCCCTCCCCCAGGTTGCAATTAAAACGAACTGGGACTTTCCATACCCACCTTTCATGGATTTGTATACCGATGACATGCGCATATATCATCGAAGAATTCCTGCTTAACACATAACAAATCTTAACACAGCAGAGGTTATGTCCAAGTTCTGTTTCTCCCCTACTCAATAATTAAAGGGAATAAAATGTGTCTGATTTGCCCTTTTTTTGAGTGGGGGGGGGGGGCGGGGGGACAGAAAGTTGTAAATCATGAAAAGGTAGAAAAGTCTCATGCAAATCGAAGGGCCTGGGAAAATGCGTTTCCGACAGGCTGCCGGCAACGACACTAAAAAAATGTCTTCGTAGGCACTCTGATGGTTGCACTCTGCTTTGAAAGTGTCTCGTATTAGTCTCACCCCACAAGTAGTGTCACCACAAATAATACTGAATGGTCCCCCTCATATGATAGGTTATGGGCCCCCTAAAAAAATCAGGTTAGCCTATATGATGCTTTTTTCATTATTAATGATGACCCCGTGGGAAGTTCACTGCTGTTTCTTTTGGGCCTAATCATTATCTAGGTGAAAACATGCAGGCGCGGATCAAGACATTTCGAAAAGGGGGGGGGAGGGCTAAAGGCCCCTTGAATATCCTCCTAGATTAAAAATTATGCTAATTTTCGCGTATTTGTTATTGTTGATGTGGGGAAAAAGGGGGCTGAGCCCCGGAAAGCCACCCCCTTGGATCCGCGCCTGACATGTAACATTGAATGAGTGACAACTTCCGAAACTTCAGTATGGTAAGTGGCTTTCAAATGTTGGCTATAACTAAAATATCATCGCTATACACCTGCGACGTACATTTTAATTGAATCCTGTGCTGAATTGTGTGCTAGCTTCAGACTGGTGAGTGCGGCTGCCAGTTACACGAAATTTAGGCCAGTGCCGTGTTTTGTGAAAGGTAGCAGTTGAAAGGTTGACTCCGAGTCTCATATTTCATCTCTCTGCATTGTCAGTGTGCATCTACAACAAAGGTATTGCTTGGAATTGTTCTGCTGAGTACTGTTGCATTAACTTTTGCTATGTCTTACTACTTATAGGCCTAGGCCCTAGCAGCCCTTCCCTTGCCTTGAACAGTGATGTGTGTTGTAACGGAAACACACTGACAGCACTGTTCAAGGACTCTGCTAACGTACAGTAGTTAGTTAGTTAGATGGAGTTTTACGGCCCAGTTTACAACCCATTGGTTCAAGTCGAGTAGGCCATGGCCTTTTTTCCAGTTGTGGCTCACTGGCTTGTTTTCCCTACTCCATTGCTTATGCGGAGCATCACGCAAAACGGCAGTAGGTTCCATTTTTAGAGTCTTTGGTATGACGTACGTACTTGACCTGGGAATTGAACCCGGGCCTTACTGTACATAGTAGGCCAATTTGGGTTGCTTTAGCCTTAGGGCTTCCCATACTAGGTCAGAAATGTACCCATTGGCAAAATTGGGCTACCGCACCTTCAAAAATTTTGAATGGTCTCAATCTTTCTCAAATCCACACTGGCATATATTAGGCCTATAGTGACATGACCTAATAACCTTGGCCACTTTCGAATTTCATGCATCGATACAGTCAAGAAAGCGCGCCAAAACTGCTGTCACAATCAGTGCGTCAATTTTTGATGCAGCATGTGCATAGCAAACTCCCTTGCAAATGGGCGTGAACCTGTTTAATATTTCAAGCACGCGCACGCTAAGATATGCAGCCTCAAATTGAACGCACAAACTGCCTACACGGCCCCCGGCCCCCTACATACAGCTCTACAGGTACAAAAATTGTAAACAGCCCCTGCTGGCCTTATTAGGTTACTTCTGATGTTAGGCTTTAGATGGAAATGCTGAACTTGTTGTAATGGTATCTCTTGAAAGGAAAATTCTGTGGTAAAGATTTATATCTCTCAAATAAGGTCAAGTCCGCCAAAAGATTTTCAGGTACAAACAGATTCACATTCTTTTGTCTTGTTTTATAAAAACGAAAACTTTCTTAGAGTGGCCTTATAAGGTCGTGCCATCATACACCTACATGCCGTGTTCTTGCCGATATTCCAATATCCGCTGCTCAGGGGACTTTTTCAGAATTGTACACTGCAAAAACCACAAAGCTACATGTAGATAAGACTTCCTCACTTCCCCACTCTGCACATCTTGTGTAAACGGACTCTCTCAAGCATAAATAGACTACTTTGTAGAAATACAATGGCTAGGCAAACATCTGCTGCAAGACCATTTCATGGTCAAGTGAGCAGTTTGCTGAAAAGACAGGGTTACATGACAGTTAGTTTATACTTGATTTAACAGAAGTGCAGAGACAAGCAAAAGGTGCGAACATACAGTAGTTCCCTTTGGCAGAAACAACTCATGTACTGTACGTACTTGACCTTCTACGGTCCTTTATATGTTTTCTAAGACCCTTTGTATTTTGCACATAGTGTCCAAATAGGGACCAAAAATTTTGGGAACAACTCTTTCTTTTATGACAGAAAACATCCAAAGTAAAGCCAAGTTCCTATGCCAGACAGGAAAGTTTGCCTTGTGCGCACATGATCTGGCCCGTGCAGCTTGCTGCACAGTTTGGGGCCTGAAAAAATTGCTGGTAATAGATCTGGCCACACACACATGGGATGCAAATTTGCCATGCAGGGTTCGCATTAGCAGCAGGATTGCTAAAACCCCGCAAAAAGGTTGTCAGTTCCCGCACAAAGAAAACTTGCAGAGGGGGAATTCCCGCACAGATTTTTGTGTAGACCCATCCTGCAAGATACATGTACTTCCTTCCTTGCATTCAGAATAGTCAAGCTCACCAATTGCACACACTAAGTCAGTGCAGTAATGCACTTATCAATGGATGTACGTTCCGTACGTAAATCCCATGAACATTTCTTGCATGCACTGACTAGTTAGTTTAAACAGTAGTTATGTTGTGCTGAGAGAGCTTGACACTGGTGGTACAACATAAATTCTGTGTACAGTTTGCATGTGGCTGCTTTCAAGGTGACTTTTAACGTTACAGGCTAGGCTTTCCATGTATTCATATAGATAATACGTTAGGATGACGTGTGAGCTGGTGCCAGCAGCTCTAAAGACAAAAGTATCGTACGTCAAAAGTAGCTAAGTAAATTTTTTGAAAATGTGGGTAAGGGCTAATTTAAAGTATTTTACACATGCCTCACACATGTTTTGAGAAGTAAATGCCAACTACATAATTTTGGACACCTGTAAATTTCACGATATGGTTTGCTTCTAAGACTGCAGCCTTACACATCTAGTGTGTACCACAGTGGCATTGAAATTTGAAAGGACTTGGATGATCTGAGGCTTGAACTTTTGGGACCACAATGTCAGAATTTTAGATGCATGTTAAACTGGCGAAACCTTATAATCAACCTTAAAAAAAGTTGAATAACTTGAAGATTGTGTAAAATTTTAGCTGTAGCTTATAAAGGGTTAGGCCTTTTTGGTGATATTAATACAAACTCTAGGCTTGGGACCTCAAGTACATTATAGCCTAGGCTTATTTGAGTAAAGTTCACTTGATGCCTTGTGTCTGCCCAATGCATCTTCAAGTTCAGAGCTTACAGTCTATGCAGAAACATAAGCTTTCCTTAAGAATCAGTGCTGATAGACAAGGTCTGGTTGTGATGATTACTAGTAAATGGTCAAAAGGTCAAACTGGCTAACTTAGAATTGTACATGCAGTAGAAAGAGGTGGGGGAGGGGTGCACAGGGGTATGCATGGGTTACAACACTTTTGGTTTAAGCCCTGGAAGGCATGTGTCATTTTTTTCCAAGATTTGACTTTGCTAATGTTCGCCCCCCCCCCCAAGATTCTCAGATCCCCCTCAAAATTTTAGACCAAGGGGGAAATTCCCCCTGAAATTTTTGAGCTGGCGCTAACCCTGATTGGAATACTGCTCACTTCCAAAATTTTCAATTCCCTCCCAAAAAATCAAACAAAGGAGAGAATTCCCTCCCTGAATTTTAAAGCTGGCGCTAACTCTGTTGCCATGGCCGCGGTGCCACAAGGCAAAAAGGTAGGCCTACCGTACCTGAAAGCCAACGCAAACCTCACTGCCTGACATAGTCCTCAGCAAAGGCCCGTGTATAGCCGGTCGCCGATAGCTCCCTATACACGGTCCTTACTCCGACTCATTGAAAACCCGGGGTCTTCGACCAGCACAGTGCTGGTCGAAATTGATTTTCTTCTTATTGCAAAGTTAGGACCTAAAGTCTTAATAAACTACCATAACTTTTCCTTTCCATGTCTTACACTTATATTGCAGTTGTTTTTTATCACTTTAAGCCTCGGAAAAGTTCCGAAAATTTGAAATAAAATCATCAACTTGGCCGCTTCTTAACAATTTACTGTAGCGCTCGAAATATTTGTTGACATCTGAATGCCGTGTGCGTAACATTGTGACATCACGCACAACATTTTGATTACTGTAGTTCCTATGCATACACATGGCAACTGCCTCTGCAGGCATTCTATACTGACGTAACGACGTACAGCATACTGTTGTAAACAAAGTTCCAAAGTCACACTGTAAATTTTACAGAGCGAAAAAGTTGCTGATTTCATTTCATATTTTTGGCACTTTCCGGAAACTCTCGGTGATCCAGAACAGCTTCAATACTCTTGTAAGATCTGGAGAAGAAAATTCCTGGTTGTAAATTAGGATTTTTCTTTCAGAACTTGCTGTGAGAAGACAGAAAATTTCAACCATTACACAGACGGCCGATCCCCCCGCTATTTTCAATGGTCAGTGTAAGGACTGTGTTTAGAGAGCTGTAGGCGAACGACCACAGTCCTTTACTGAGAACTATGCCTGACAGTGCTCGTATGGTGGCAAGACCTGACCAACATTTGACTGCGCAGAGGTCTGTCAATCTGGCTCATGGCTGCACATCGGACGAGAAATACTGTAACAAGTTACTTGCCCGTGAAAAATGCAAACTTTCAAGTCTGGTTCCTATGTAATGAACTAGGCCTAACGTTAGCCTCTTACTGTAGACAGGCCTAGGCCTAGTACTGTCTGACTGTAAGTTACAAACAGGCAAGATCTCGGACAAGATCTCAGGGGCAGAATACATTCCTAAGGCCGGGGTGGAAAGAAAGGGAGGCAGAGAGTAACTGAACTCATTCCTATACTATACACTCCATTTGTGATTAGAGTAGGAGTGGAATATACGGTCACAGAACAGAGTCCAGTGAGCACACGTTCAGTGACTAACGACCGTTAGGCTTGGCTTAGTTATTGCGACCCTTGAACAGTGCTGTGTTTCCGTTACAACACAGCACTGTTCAAGGGCTAGCCTAGGCCACAGGCGCCCCTTAACATTGTATAGTATACCATATACTATGTAGTATATATAGACGGAAAGGTATGTCACAAATCTCCTAGCTCGAACAAACAACTTACGTTTCTGGCACAATTACTGCACTTTTCTCGCCAAATTTGTCTGTGTCGAGACTTTTGATCATAAGGTACCTCAAGGCAGCCCTTTTTCCCGAATAATTTCACTTGGCATTGTCTGATGGATGAAATTTCGATGGAGTAACAGTCAGAGGATGGTAGCTGCTGATAGAGAGCATTCAGCATTTCCACACTATATAATAAAATACTCCAAAAATATTCTCTAAAGTTCTCTTAACTTTCTGAATTTCTTCCAAAATTTGTCAGTTATGTTTTGATTTGATTATTACAAATCTTACAGATACATATTAGCATTAATATGCAAGATTTTTGAACACAGAAATTCATAAAGTTTGAAAACCTTTGAAAAGTGGAAGGGCTTGCATTTACTATGAGCATTTGTGGCAGTTGAAGACTGAAAACAGTTACAGTTCAACTGTCACAAGTGCTTGTAGAAAGTGCTAGACCTTCCACTTTTCAAAAGGTTTTCAAATTTTATGAAATTTAATGTTCAAAAATTGTTCGTATTGATGCTAATATATATCTGCAAGATTTGCAATAATAAAAATTGAACCATAATTAAACAAATTTTGGAAGAAATTTAGAAACTTAAGAGAACTTTAGAGAATATTTTAGGAGTATTTTATTATATAGTGCGGAAGTGCTGAATGCTCTCTAGTAATCAGCAGCTTCCATCCTCTGACTGTTACTCCATCGAAATTTCATCCATCAGACAATGCCAAGTGAAATTATTCGGGAAAAAGGGCTGCCTTGAGGTACCTTATGATCAAAAGTCTCAAGTAATTGTGCCAGAAACGTAAGTTGTTTGTTCGAGCTAGGAGATTTATGACATACCTTTCCGTCTATATATACTACATAGTATATTGTATACTATACAATGTTAAGGGGCGCCTGTGGCCTAGGCTAAGACTAAGTAAGACATAGCAAAAGTTAATGTAGGCCTAACGTTAGGCCTAAACAGTATAGGGGCTTCCACGCAGAACAATTCCAAGCAATACCTATGTTCGATATACGCACACTGACAATGCATTGATGATGGCCCTATGGCAAATATCAGACTCGGAGTCAACCTTGCAACTGATACTCATGGAAAGCATTTCACAGCCACACTGCACTGGCCCAAATTTCGTGTAACTAGGCAGCCGCCAAAATAAAACCTGAAACTAGCACAGGATTCTCCCAAGATTCAGCACAGGATTCAAATAAAATAAACGATGCGGGTGTATAGCGATGATATTTCAGTTATAGCCAACATGTGACCGCCAGCCACTTACCATACTGAAGTTTCAGAAGCTGTCGCTCAGGCAATGTTACATGTTTTCAACTAGATAACGATAAGGCCCAAAAGAAACAGCAGTGAACTAACCACGGGGTCATCATGAATAATAAAAAGCATCATATAGCCTGATTTATCTTAAGTGGGGCCCATAACCTATCATAATTATGTCCGGGGGGGGGGGCATTTAGTATTATTTGTGGTGACATTATTTGTGGGGTGAGATTAATACGAGACACTTTCAAAGCAGAGTGCCACCACCAGAGGGCCTACGAAGATTTTTTTGTGCGAAAGTGTCGACGCCGGCAGCCTGTCGGAAATGCCACTTCCCAGGCCTTTTGATTTGAATAAGACTTTCTACCTTTCATAATTTAGAAATTTTTATCCCCCCCCCCCCAAAGAGGGGCAACTCAGACACATTTTATTCTGTTTAATTATTGTGTAGGGGAGGAATAGAACTTGACTTATAACCTCTGTTGCTGTTATTTGTCAGGAGCGGATCCAGACTTTTCGGAAAGGGGGGCTGAAAGCCCCCTGAATATTCTCCTGGATTAACATTATGCTAATTTTCGCTTATATTTGTTATTGATAGTGTGGCGAAAGAGGGGTAGATGAGGCCAGGAAAGCCCCTCCCCTTGGATCCGCGCCTGTGTGTTAAACAGGAATTCTCCGATGATATATGCGCATGTCATCGGAATACAAATCCATGAAAGGTGAGTTTGGAAAGTCCCAATTCGTGTTAATTACAACCTATGGGGAAGGGAGGGGGGGGCGGGTAAATCTGCATGTAGCACAACAATCGTTACATCAACAACCACACACAAAAGTGTGCTTAGACATTCTGATGGTAGCCACAGGATATAATGTATACATGCTCAAGAAAATCGATAACGAGAATTTCACCCTACAGTGCAGGACCTTAGGCTGGTCATGTTAACACAAAAAAACTGAAATGTGTTGCTATTAAAAAAAAATAAAAACAGAATACATTCATGGTTTAGTCGCAGAGCTAAGAGGTTTGGTCAGAGGGGCAAGAGTATAAAAATAGCAAGTAGATACCTAATGCATCGAAGGCACTATACCAGTGCTTCTCAACCTTTTCTTTATAATTTCCTACTTTGTTGACAGGGGCGGATCTAGGGCGGCCCCGCCCCCTCCCCTTTTTGAAAATGCAAGAAAAAAATGAAAGGGAAAAAAGACAAAAACGGAAAGAAGAAGAGATAGAGAAAAGGACAGAGAGTGGAGTGATAGAAAATGAAGCTGCAATTAGCAACCTCCAAGCATAGGAGTCATATCGCAGAGCAGATCAGTTTGAACGTCGATTGGGACGTTCACACGCATGCTATCTTACTACACATGATTGGATACAATCAATACGATACAATACCATCAGCCAATCGAAAAATACCTTACGAGACAGTGCGCATCAGTTGTGATGGGCTGCTATCAAGCCTGGCAAGTGCCATTTCCGGCCATCTGGGATTTATTAAAACCTCAAATTTTCTTGGAACGCTCCGCGCCAACCTGTGGTGGCGCTCCGCTTAGATAGTTAACGCAGTGGCGTACACGGGGGGAGGCCATTGGGCCATGCCCCCCCCCTCACTGATGCTGATTTTTTGTTAGTTCCTAAAAGTACGTAAATTTTTTAATACAAATTTTACTTCAAAAGGTAGCATATGTGGCACCAGATTGTATGTAAGGACACCTATTCAAAAATTTTAAAAGGGGAGGGGGACACCCCTCCCCTTAGACCCTCCCCCAGGCCGGCGATCACACAAATACTGCATGTTCCCCCCCCCCCCTTCCCGTGCGAGAAATCCTGGGTACGCCACAGAGTAAAACGGGATTCAAACTTGCGGGGATTCAAACGTCAACAACAAAATTTTATTTAGAAATATAGTGGTCGGAATCAATACAATTCGGTCATTCAGTTTTGATACTATGAAAGGCCTACAATAATACCATGATTACACTGGCTGGACGTACCCCAAGACAATGACAGGGCTGCCAAGTCTCGTGCATTTTGGGTCATTTTCACTTTCTCACTGAATCCACGCAAAACAAGAAATTAGGCAGAGGGGAACATGCACGTGATAAAACGTACATTTACGCCCACATGTCAATGCAAGGTACCTGGGTCCTGGCATCAAGTCGAACTAAGATATGGGTCACAAATTTCTCATGGAAGTCCCTCAAATATTCACCAAGTTAGAACATGACTACTAAAAGATCTGATTAGACGCCTTGAACAGGATGCATTGTAGTAAGGCACTGCACCTATGATAACTGTCTTCTGTTAATAACTTGTGGAATAATTAATGTGTCGAGAGTTGAGACATGGAATTACATGAAGCAGAAAATGCAAAAATAAGACATATGAAGTGCTATTTTCGGCAATCTGTGAGGTCTATTTTGTCAAAAAATTTCTTGTACGCTCCGCGCCAACGATGGTGGCGCTCCGCTTAGATGGTATAGTGCCATCAATCACAGGTCGAACAACTTCGCCCCCCCCCCCCTTTTCAGAAATCCTGGATCCGCCCCTGGTTGAATACTTTCACTTATTCTTCCAAAAAATATATTTACGCAAAGTTAACATTCCTTTTTCTCAATCGTTTTCTTTCCCATACTAGAATGAATGCACAAATTCAATTGATTTAATGTTCATGTAACTGCTGAAAGCGTATCCCGATTTTGAACAAAAAGTCGTTGCAATGGCGTTAATGGCTCACTTTGTGAGAGGGAAGATTTAAGGCAAGAAGTCTCCGAAAGGGGGCCGTGCGTCTTCTTAGTAAAATATTGATATGAAACACTGTTTGAGGTAAATGTAGCCTTATATGACTAACAGTCGGGCGGAACTGGGGCTGCATATGGCTTGAGAAGGAGGGCCGCTGGATTATTCTGAGGTTTTCTGGGACTAAATCCTAGAGAAAGAGAGAATGGAAAAAGTAGTATTCAGAATGAATGCGCGCGAAGCGCTCCGAAAAAATTGCATTTTTTAAAGAATATAGCACAAAAGGTAATGGAAAAATGAGGAAAATACCCTGAAGGAAAGGACGCCCCAAACGATACGTGCCTGTCCCATGTTGCTTGAAATAGAACTTTCCGTGCCTTAAAAGTACATCTAATTATTATTTATTTTAGAATCTCGGAAATTTACACAGATGATTGTGATAAAAATGTGCTTTGAAAATTCCTTGAGGGGTACTGACCCTGCCCTCCAATACATTTCATATGTTCCTGGCACTGTTATTAATTTTAAAGTCTCAAGTGACCAGCCCATTGGCAGAACAAACAAAGACTAGGCAATTTATCGATCGGACTTTAGAACTCCTTACACAATCACTAATCTAATCGAAGGGCCACCATATGTTAGCGCGAATACAGCGCTAAGGACTAAAAATTCTCCTTTATTGTTGGATATGAACTTTCCTGCTTGCTTTATAGGTGTAGATAATGATTGCATTTTGAGCATTTTGTTAATAAGACCTCAAAAATAACGCGATTAGATCCTGTTACTTGAAAGCAATGTCAATAATACAGCGATTATGAAAACCACGTGCCAGTATGGATTCAAAATTATGCCCTACCACATGTTAACCATGCATCATAACCCACATAACATGCCTCAGTAGTATTTTCCTTGGTAGATACTAGCAGTAATTTCAAATTTACGAAATTTCCTACCACGTACCGTTATACATTAGAAAATCAAGACTGCTACAGTCAATGTTTTGATAGGTTGAAGGTAAGGATTTACGTTTAACTCAAAAGCAGATGTGAAAGCTAAGGTAATAAGGTGACTCGTTTATGGAAATTTTCGGGGACGTAAAATTAGTCAAAACATTGGGGGCCCGACCTACAGGTTCCCTCGATTGTTGACTAAATCCGGCTATGAAAAGCATTGTGGCGACCACTTCCCGGGAAATTAATAAAGAGCCTATAGACACTCTCTGACAAAATAGCAGTCACATGTTCGCGTGCAATAAAGCGAGGGTCGTTCTGGCAATAATGGTCAGTGGCGTAGCTAGAGGGAGCAGCGGGCGTTCGCCCCCCCCCCCACACACACACACAAAGCCTCCGAAGGCCCCTGTCAGAAATTTCTAGTCTCTGTCGGAAATAAATAAAAACAATTCACTTGAAATATTTCACACTTCTTATGTTTTAAAGCAGAATTACACATCGAAATGGTTACTGGCAAGGCCTGGAAGTGTCATTTAGGCAATCTCGGACATATTTTAATGTAACTCCTTTTTCCGCGCGCTACACGCCAGATGACAGTGGCGCTACGCTTAAATAGTACATCATTACTTCAACAAAATAATCTGTCGGAAACTTTTTGCCCCCCCCCCCCCCCCCAAAAAAAAAAAAAAAATCTAGGTACGCCACTGCCTCAGGTTGCAGGTGCTGAAACGTTTAAGACGCTATGTCTTGTTGGGAGCATTTCAGCTTGTTTAAGGTAGGCTATTGTAACTTTACTATTATTAGTTGCAATGCTACTTTGGTAATTAGGTAACTTCTTCGTGCAATGGTCAGTTTAACTTGGTTCTATGGCCAAATCCATGGTATAATCCTTTCGTTTATTTTTCTCGACTGTACGTTGCATGAGGCTACACTTTGAGCTTAATGAGTCGAGTACTGATGGGGACAAGTAGAAAAGTTGATGGTCACTTTTGGAGCAATTTTTCTGAATACCCGCTGTCAGAATTTCAAACTTCATGTTGTGTTTTGCGCACGTACTATTTACCAATACATATTTTTTCCATTCTAGGTTTGTACTACTGTAATCCTTGATCAGAGTTTGGTTTTAAAACAACAAAAGTAAACAAATACCATTAAAAATGCTCACCAAAACCAAACTTTGAGAGACAAAGAAGTTAAATTTCACCATACAGCTGAGGGATCAGCTTTAGAAAGCTGGTAGGGTACAAGGTTGCCCTTCATCGGGGACATTTTTCACCTTCATTGGGGAGCCTCAATAGGTACGATGCGGTATGTAACGCGACGACTACCTGTTGCCCAGACTAATTTCTTGGTCTTGCACTACCGAAGGGCGGATTTTTCTATACATTTCCAAAATTTTCCAACTTTCCTTCATACTAAAATTTTTTAATTTTTTTTTTAATAAAAGAAGGGGGAACGTGAGAGGACCGACACCTTAGTTGTGCCGGCTTGTCTGAGGTGTTCCTCCAAAGAAAGACAATGATTCCAGCAGATCTTCAGTGGGGATCCAGGCAGAGGGCTCTTAACGTTCACCATGCGGCAGAGAATCAGAATACTGTGTCGGAGCTAACGAAACAATTTGTTAAACGAAGTACGGTTACATCCAAAAGTTTTTCAGTAACGACATTACTTTTTTTGAGGATGGAAATCTTTGTTATCCCATCGCATAGTGGGCTAACTTAAAAAGGTTAGCCGATATTAAAGGGGAAGAGCGGTGTTTTAGCACTGATTAAAGTTTTCGGCCCTCATGGGCATAAATATGGTAGTACGATGCTCTATATTTTTTAACGATAAATTTTAAAACATCGCAGTCTAAAGTGGGCCTAAGTGTTAATTCCTAAAGCATAAATTTCAAGTTTCTCTTTGTGTCGATATAAAAACAATGCATAAAAATGTTGACACTGTGTAGTTTACACATGCAGACCATGCGCCCATAATATTCACTTTCCCTTTGCAGTAGGTGAAACTCCTGCTTTTTCCTTAGACTGAAGTTAGTATTATTCCACTGTAAGGCTAAAGCCTCCCCACCCCAAGTCAAAAATGTGGTGTGGCGGAAGTATGTGGCTGGAGTATGCTTACGCCCCCTGAATTCAAGGACGAAAACCTTTTACTTGTTCCCTTTGTAAAAAAATGTCAAAAAATTTGCATTAGTAATTAATATTCTTTAAAATTTGCCCAATACGTTGCACCAAGTTATAAGGACCCTTTAATATTTACCTCCTGGCCTCCCCTTAGACCCTCCCCCAAGACGGCGGTCCAAAAGAACATTCAGCCTTCCAGTCAAGAACAGCTTTCTAAGCCTATGGCACTTTGGATGCTGATGCCTGGCATAATAAAAGCAAGCGTCGGATTCCGCGGCCGACTCAATGCCGAAAATGGAAAAGTCCGGAATGTGATGTACCTGGACTTGGATTCGGAGTTCATTCCAGCCGAGTTCTCAGATATAAAAATTACATTAAAAAGTTCCATTCTTATTTGTGCACAATGTACAATTGTAAAGTATGGTCAACACAATCAACTTAATTTTTGAGATGGCCATACTATGGAAGCGAGTTCAAATGATCTTTTTAATGGTGGACATGTACAATAGAATTAAAACATCCGTAGGGTTTGTATGATATGCTTTACACTGGCAGATTGCTTGATCTCGGAATCGGTGCCACTGGAGTCAGAACTGGTTGGAACTTGAGGTGCGTACTAGACTCGGAATTGGCCAAGAATTCGGGGATGTGCAATCGGAGTTGGCTCCGACTCGGATAGGGTAGACGCAGGTCCTGCCGTAAAGTTTCAAAAGGCAATGGTTAAAACATACAAAGTAAGCCTAGTGTTTGACTCTCTGTGAGCCAAACCGTTTCTCACCGTGAACTATCTCCACCGTGTCCCCTAAAGGCTAAAATATACTCAACGAATTCAGCTTTTGTTAATTAACCTTAGTTTACTCACTGACTCAGGGAAAAGTTTACCCGGGAGCAAGGCTTCAGTATTTATCAACCAATCTCACAAAGACTCAGCTTCATGGATAATAAGCATTGATCTGTTTAATAAATGATTTGACGGACAAATCAGGTTTTAAACTTAGTTATAAGACTGATTATAGAGTATAAACGACCACACCTGTCAAATACCTCACCAACTTACCATCAAGTGGCCCTGCAAACCTGCAGTATGTACATCTAATATCAACTCTTGATTCTAATTATGACTAAAAAATGATGTTGGTGAGGACGACGACGATATAACAGAGATGAATGATAAATATATCGAAAATAATATACTACCAAAGTGCCATCAATTTGACAATTTCCTGTTTCTTCAAGGAAAATGCAATTTGTGGTTATTTTTAGCTCAGCTGAAAGCTTTCAGCTGAGCTATTGCTGTCGTGCACGGCAAACGTCTGTCACCATAACATTTGCGTTTAAGTACCTGGCATTTCGCTGTTTTTCGTTAGATTTGGCTGAAATTTAGTAGAGATGTTAGCGAAAGTAATATCTGTATGCTGCGACTCTTTTCGATTTATTTGACCGCTATTTGACCTCGGGAGGGGGCTTTGTTTGAAAACGTAAAAAGTTCCCTACTGGTCTTTCAGTTTTGCACCGATCTTGATAATATGTTTCATATAGATAGTTCAATTCGTGCTGAACAAAAGTTAAATTTTGTTTTCGTTTCTGCAATCATTAAAGGCATGAAAACAGCACTTCTTGAAACAAATTCTGGCGAAGTCTTCATGTTCGGGAATACATCGAGAATCCCAGTTGTTATCATTAGAGAGACTGTACAACGAAACGAGATACGAAAGTATACTGAACATATATAAATGTACTGGACGTCTCGTGCTTAATCGTGTGGAAGTGTTTACGCAAAGGGCAGTGTATCAATTTTTGAATACTGTACGTGGGCTACTCCACTATTGCAGAATATGTTTGCTCAGCTCTTTGCTTTCCAAACCAGGGATATGACATCATGAATAAGGAATATACCGTACAGCCTACTATGGAGGCGTTACGTGAACATGTGTCGCTGATCTCATTCAGGCGTTTTAACATGATAATAGACTAGCTAAATTGGTTGGATGGTTAGGCCTACTCGAAAAGAAATACCGGACGTTTGAAAGTTGTGCAAATTCTTGCGAATATGTGGCCTTGTGCGAAACAGTGATATAAGCTAGGCCTACACATTTTTGTGTTGAGGCAGAAACAGTATTCAACTTAGCCTGATGTCTGAATGGCTTAAAGTTTAAAGAGAATATATCCAGTCGCCTCAAGTTTCAAGTTACTTGTAAACATTACCTTAATCTTTCAAATCTTCTTGTATCTCCTTCACAAACATTCTTCTTAACATTTCTGGACAAAAAATATTTAGTATGAAAGGTAAAAAAATGACTTATCCTTCCTTAATAGCAAATTAGTTTATATTGTCACATGAAGGAAAGAAGCTACTCGTGAATTGGGATGTCGGCGCGGGGTACACTACTTCAAGTTAAGGTGAATGTTGTCTAGGAAATGTAAGAGGAAAGAGGAACCTACCCCTTTCTTTTACACAAAGAACATATCACGTTGATTAAAAATACAATGCTTCATATGGTTTAAGCTTGACGGTTGTGCTAACATTCCAAAAACAATTTTCGGTTTGAAAAGGAAAACGTGCTTTTTGAAGGCGTGTGCCATATTTCAGTCTCGGAGCCTGCAGGAATTGTGCAGCTCAGGCTTCTAGTCAAGCGGGCCAAGGGGGCGAATCCCTCTTTGAAATTTGTTCGCCCCTAGCAAGTTTTCAAGTTGCCATTGGCTTAATGGCATTTGTATACATTTGGCCCCCATAAAAAATTGTTAGCCCCTGGAAGCCATTTCGCCCCCATTCAGTACCTTGTCAGGCTACGAGCCTGGTGCAGTCATATGGGTGTCGACACTGCAGGAACCGCCCCAGTCTTGTTCTCCGTTGCCGAAAGACCCACCAAGTTGTTAAGGGGAAGCCATGGGAGATGATATTTCAATAGCCTTAGACTTAGTATAAGTGTGCATATTTTCCCAACGCTCTCTACGAACTGTAGTTACCCTCCGGCCTGTTGCGACACATTCACCGGTCCTAAAAGCGATCAACGATTTATAGCTGGTAGATCGCAATCATAAAAATGTTATGCATTAAAATAATTTTGTAGGGGAAAACGGGACTATATAAAGAGTACTCAGAATTAGGCGCGTAAAGAACTTAATTAAGAAATTATCCCTTTATACTGAGCAATTGAGTAGTTTTGGTTTTTCAAAATCATAGTGGCAACACGCATTCGAACTTGTGCCCTGGACAAGTTCAAGGAATATCCTTGGGGCAAAAATATCGCTTTTAAGACCTTTAACCATTTATAAAATTTCTTTATCAGAAGTTACTATCTGGGTCTAATTATGGAAAACAAGTGAGGTCTACAAAGCAGCACACTGACATTCATTATTTGTATACTAGCATCTGTGCAGTATATAAAGTGTACCAGTATATATATATATATATATATATATATTATATATATATATAATATATATATATATATATATATATATATATAGTATATTTGTGTACCAGATTTAGTCTTTCAGAGACTTCGGGAGTTCAATACATATTTCATTGCATTTAGTTTATATTTATCTCTTTGTTTTCTAACGTACGTATGAACAACATGAGTTACAGACCCAACCAAAATATTGACTGCAGACTTTTAGGTCAACAGGAAAAGCTGAGCTTCGGCAACATTGTTGCGCTTGTTACTATTTGTAACGGGAAAGTAACGGGATAAAATGTAACGCCGTTACAGTTACTTTAACGCAGAATTGTAACTAGTTACTTGTTCCGTTACTGAAATGCAAATGTAACTCGTTACATATGGTTCCGTTACACAAAATTATCTCGTTACTGTAAAGGCGTTACTTGTAACACGTTACTTCCCATCCCTGATCAAAGGAGTTCATGTAGCAATCTAATACCTCGAGTAACATTCGTAAAATGCCAGCGATAACTATATGGTTTGGGGCTAAATTTACTCCTTCTACAAATGTATTCCAAAAGTTACTTTTGTCGTCCATGGTGACTGTGCATTTCACCTTGTTGCAAGCTGTTCATGCAAAATTAAAATAAGATAGTTGTGATAACTGTGAACTGAAATGTGACTTGTGAAGAGTTTGGTGAGCTCTCAGTGTCACTTGGAAGTCGGCTCAAATGTAGCAAACAGTTCGGGGATTTTTCCTGTGGATCCCACCAACGTTATACTGGACCACACCGGGGACCATGGTCCTCTCAACGTTTGCAAAACACTCAACTCTTCACCCGCGCGTGTGGAGCTGAGGTCTGAAGAAAAATAATCATATTTATCACCTTGTTTTGTTCATTTGTGGAGACTTTCCACGTCTCTGCATTGCAAGATGGGAAATTTTCGCGCACCTGGTGCGCTTGTGCAAACATAGGGTGTGGCTCTTAAAGCTGTCTGTAGTGGGCTTCAGGTATCATCCCATCTGGTTCCTGCAAACAGCCATCATGTGATTGACTACTGGCTACAAACATTATCTTTCTTTGGTGTCCCCCCGCTTAAATCCTGGCTATGAGCCGGATTCTATGCCACCCCCTCACCATTCTCTTTTTAATGGTCCTTGACCTCCTGCACCAGGTATCAAAGGTTTTATCACACTCAAGTTTGAACAATAACCAAAACTGGTTCTGTAAATGGTCTAAAAAATTTATTTTCAAAATATGGTACAACAAAGACATATTCCTTCAGAAATATCCATGCAGCACGACTAACTCGGATACTAACTCCCTTCCATTCGCTTACAGGATCACTTTCAATTGGAAGCCAGGTACTAAAACCGGATATTTTGGTACATTTCCTCAATAACCATGTATTTTGACCTACCAGAGGCACGTTTTTTGCATTATAATCGTGACTGGAAGCCCTCAGCACCACCTGATTAGGAAGTCTATGTCCCCTACCCTCCCCCCGGTCTGAAACTTTCCACACAGCTTACACACCACTGACAATGAATAGATTCAGTTGATGCACGAAAACATTTATAAATAACTAATTTATTTCTTCTCTCCAAAGTGTGTTACTTCCTTTCGCCGTTTCCCACCTCCCAAACCAATAAGTAGCACTTAAAGTTGCGTAAGACTGAAGTCGAGGTCACCGTACTGTCCGGTCGCAAAGAATAAACTTGGACAGAAGACAAAAGAACTAACAGTATGAAAATGTCTCATTAATGTGAAAATCAAGTAAGACAAATTTACACCCTATGTGACACAACCATCAAATACATTGACACATACAGTAATTAAAGATAATTAATATTACAAACTGAGCTCTGATTATATGAACCATGGTCTCATAAGAAGACACTATAAACCTCAGTACTGTATACAAAGACATTCCCTTTCCAACTGCTTGACCATTTCTGAGGTTATGTGATCACAAAGTGTCAGAGTGTAGCTCTGACAACCTCAGACGACTTTAAACTTTTACACAATAACATGATTTCACTCCTGTTGGTTCATCCACAGGACCATAACACAGGTAAGGTGAGATGTGTCTCTGATTACTATTATCAGATATTATAGGCTGAAAAGTGCCTCAGAGTTTGAACTCTAGAAACTTTCCACAAATTCTGACCTTTACCAGAACTAATAGAATAATTCTGTCAACAGAAGACACCTCCATGCAAAAAGCGCTATCTCTTCATGTCCAAGGTCATTATGCCCGTTTACGAAAGTCCACTGGACAACTTAGACTGGCTATGTCAATATTCTTTCATATGCGGTCATGGTGAGTTATAGGCTCCACTTCATGTAAAACATTAATATGGCAAAAACAAATGCATCACTTCCACATGTGAGGTATAAAAAGCTTCGTAAGTGCACAGGACTACCTTCACTTGGGGGTGGGGTGAGATGATATGCATTTGTGTGTATTCAAGTGCAAAAGTTTGCCCGAGAACATGTTACACAATAATCCCCCAAACTGTGAACTTTCTGTTCAAATGGCCAGGGTATAAAACAATATGAACTACTGTAAGGCATCTGTCAGAATGTTTAAAATATAAATTACAATAATTGCATGAAAAGAACACCAGTTGCATTCCTATTATGAACTGATAACAGACTACTATGACATCTAATTAAATACCTCGGAATGTATCATCAAAATGTTCTTTCTAGTGAACATAAGGAAGACTAAGATAAATTCCCACGGTGTGAAGTCTTTCAACTATGTAACTTCATTATTTCCTATCACGTGTTGACATGTAAAAAGTTTTTCAGTAGTATGAATTCTATTATCTCGAGTGTGACTTTTGTCATGCATTCTTTCAATTCTCATTATTCACATTTAACAGAAACTTTCTAGCAGAGTGGATTATTTACTGCCCTATCAAATCATCCCGTCCATTAAATTTATTTTGAGCACATTACATACATATTTGTAAGAATGTCATCTCTTCTCATTCAGCTCCATTGTTTCATTGTTTGTTTACCAACAAAACTTCCTTTAACAATGTGCACATGTGAATTTTATGAGTCTTTAAATGTTATGTGACTTGTGTCCTTCTCACAATGCCCATAATTTCAAGTACTCTACCAGAGGGCCCTCACTCCTTAAGTTACATCAAATAATTCCATGAAGTAAACGTCTTGCATATGATTCACATTCATGAAGTCACCGGTGTTGCAATGCGATCAAATGAAAAATTGCCCTCAGTGGTGTGAATCCTTTCATGCCACGTAAAATAGGATGCATGCATTATGACTTAACTTCTATCAGCATGTTATCATGTTAAATGTTCCTCATCAAAATGTATTCTTACATGCCGCTTGAAATGCCCTTCCTCCCTTAACTTAAGTCAACAATGTTTAAGTGTGAAGTTTCTCTCACAGGCATGTATTTTTTATGTTTCATTAAGTTCTTTTTCCATCGATACTTCTCATCTCAATGCTCACGTTGAAAAGGTATTCAGCCATTGTGAAGTTTTTTTCTGCCACTTCAGGTGTGCTTCTTATGACAAGCTTCACATGTTTATGCCAATCCTTTCTTGGTGCATAATAGTTACTGTGTAACCAAACTTCATCTTGAAAGGTTCACTTTTGAATAGTCTTTAGCCAAAGAGAATTCTTTTGCACTGCATCAGATTTGCTATCTGACTAAGCTTTTTATCACAATGTAGGAATAAGTCTTCTTGCCTGTGTAAACACTTTGTACTGTATCAATTAGCTCCTACCAAACTTTCTATCACAATCTTTTACACATGAAAGATGTTTTGCCTGTGTGAATGGTTTCATGCTGAATGACTTTCTGACCAAACTTCTACAAACGCAATAGTCAAAAGGCAAAGGTCTTTAAGATGAGAAGTCTGTCATGCAGCTTCACCTGTGCTTTTAGACTTAACTTTTTATCATACTGTTCACAAAGAAAAGGGGTTTCTCCTAGTGTGAATTTTTTCATGCCCATTAAGGATACCTTTTAAATGAACTCATTATCACAACAAACTTTCAACTTTTAAACTAAAACTCAATATCAAACTGTACAAAGCTTCTCAACTGATTGAATTCTTTCAGGCCGCTTCTGATGTGTACCCTGAATATACTTCTTATCACAGTGTTTACAAGAGAAAAGCTTTTCACCTGTGTGTATTCTTTAATGTTGCTTCAGATTTTATTTCAAAAAAAAATTTCTTGTCACAGTGTTAACATAACAGGGTCTTTCACAAGTGTGGATTCTTCTTTCATGTTGCTTTAGATTTCCTTTCTGACTAAACTTCTTATCACAGTGTTCACACGACAAAAGTCTTTCACCAGTGTGCATTCTTTCATGTTTTACTAGAGTTGTCTTCAGACTGAACTTCTTATCACAATTTTTACTTGACAAAGACCCTTCACCTTTGTTGGTTATTTCATGGTACATTAGTGTTGCTTCCTAGCTGAAACTGTTACCACAGTGTTTACGTGAGAAAAGGCCTTTCACCTGCGTGGGATCTTTCATGTTGCTTTAGGTTTCCTTTCTGATTAAACTTCTTATCGCAGAGTTTACATGAAAAAGGCTTTTCACCAGTGTGTATTCTTTCATGTTGCTTTAGAACTGCACTCAGACTAAACTTCTTATCACACTGTTTACATGAGAAAGGCCTTTCACCTGTGTGTATTCTTTCATGTTGCTTTAGATTTTCTTTCTGACTAAACTTCTTATCACAGTGTTGACATGAGAAAGGCCTTTCACCTGTGTGTATTCTTTCATGTTTTATTAGAAATGCTTTCCTAATGAACTTCATATCACAGTATTTACATGACAATGGCCCTTCACCTGTGTGTATTATTTCATGTTGCTTTAGACTTCCTTTCAGACTAAACTTCTTATCACACTGTTTACATGAGAAAGGCCTTTCACCTGTGTGTATTCTTTCATGTTTTATTTGATCTGCTTTCCTACTGAACTTCTTATCACAGTATTTACATGAGAAAGGCCTTTCACCTGTGTGTATTCTTTCATGTTGCTTTAGATTTCCTTTCTGACTAAACTTCTTATCACAGTGTTTACATGAGAAAGGCCTTTCACCTGTGTGTATTCTTTCATGTTGCTTTAGATTTCCTTTCCGACTAAACTTCTTATCACAGTGTTTACATGGGAAAGGCCTTTCACCAGTGTGTATTCTTTCATGTTGCTTTAGATATGCTTTCATTCTGAACTTCTTATCACAGAGTTTACATGAGAAATGCCTTTCACCAGTGTGTATTCCTTTATACTGCTTAAGATTTTTTTTGCTAAAAAGTGTCTTACCACAATCTTCACAGGTGAAAGGTTTGTTACCTGAGTTAGTTCCTTGATGCGGCTGCAATTTTGCCTTTTGACAAAATTTCTTATTACAATATTCACATGTAAAAAGATTGCTGTCACTGTGCCTGTTTTCATGCAACTTTAAATCTGTTTTTTGATTCAACTTCCTTAAACAGTGGTTATGCTTGGAAGTTTTTTTACCAGTATGAATTCTTTCATGTGCTTTCAAAAGAGCCAAGTGATTAAACTTCTTTCCACATTTACCACATTTAAAGGTCTTTTTACTAAATTGAATACTCCTATGGCTATTCAAATCATCCATTGTATTAAACTTGTTTGTGTAAAACTGACAACGAAATAATTGCTTACCATTCAACACTCTTACAGATGGTTGACTTGTTACAGTTTGTTTCACAGTGTGATTCCCTTCGTGCATTGCCAAAACAACTTTCTCCTTGAATATTTTATCACAGAACTGACATTTGAAAGATTTTCTACTTCTGTGACCATGTGGATGGTTATCATAAGACTGATCAATTCTCCTAAGCAATACAGTACAACGTTTTGTTTTCAAACAAGCTTGGTGAGGGCTACTGTCTAATTGTACATTTCTACTTTCAATAGCCTCTAAATTAACTTCATTTCCTACATTCCCTTCAACCAATTCACATGAAGCTTGTGTTTCTTCCTCCTTCATATAACTCATCGTACCTTCTATAATATTACCATTGCTGTCCTCTAATATTGTTTCATCACTGAAAGTCTGATCCATACATGTTCCTTCATCCTTATCATCAGGACACTGGCAGTGATCATTTCTGTCCACCTCCAGTGTTGACGATTCCATTGTTGCATGGGTGCTTTCATTAGAATCAAAGACATTCTCTGTTCCCCTTCTTGTCAGGAAAGCATTTGAGCTGTTCAAATACTGGTCTGATCCTTGCTCAGTATCTGCATTAACATGTAATGTACAATTACCAGTACCCTCTATTACATTGTCACAAGACAAATTATTTTCACATGTTGACTGCTTCTGGTCCTTTCTGTGTATTATGATACTTGATGATGCAGAAATTACTGGGGCGTTTTCATAAGAAGCGATGGCACCTACAGTTTCTTCATTTGTCAGGAGTGCATTCCTGCTGTTTAAGTTCTGCTCTGTTTCTTGTTCTAATTCTATCTTAACATTTGGTAAACAATTGTAAGGGTCTTCTGCTATATTATCAGAAGAGAGGGTGTCCTTAATGATGGTCTCTGTATGATCCTTTGTGTCCATATTTATGTCTGATGTTTCTACTGCTTCACTGCTAGTGTCATTATAAATGGCACCCACAGTTACTCTCTCAGTGCCAGCGTCATTATTATAAATGGCACCCACTGTCACACTATCAGTTTGATTATTTTCATCATTCAACTGCTGGTAAGATCCTTCCTCTGTTTCGGATGATTCTAGGTCACATCTGTACTGGCTCTCACATTTATCTTCTGAGACAGAATCTTTATCTGATATGGAGAAGTAAAAAAAAATAAACATGGCCAATAATACAAATAACATCATTCCTTTAAAGGTTAACTTTTTGTTAATTTAGAAAATTCAGCTCACCCCTTCCAGAAGATAGGCATCCCATGTATACCTGGCTGAAAATAGAAATCTCTTGTTACAATACTGTACCCTGTATGCATGAGTGCTTACATGTGTATGACGTAAGTCTGAGTACACACACAAAACTACACTCATGCATGCAACAGCATGCAATTGAAGTATTTTTCTTGGTAACTACCAGTCCATTAATTCCCTATGTGATTAATAATTAAAATCTGGATTAACACTTTCCAGGATATTTTACCACCCCAGTCTTTCCGGTTTAATTAACGTACAATCTTTGACCAAATATTACTGTCTGATCGATTTCTGTCATACTTTTTGCCACAGCTGTATGACCTTGACTACTTCCCAGACTATATTAGCAAACACTCTGTACTACAGGGTTCACTTCATAAAGTTAAAAGTACATCAGTCCAACATAAAACCGAATTTTGAGAAGGAGAACCCACGGAATACTATGTACAGTGTTATTAAAACCAGAAAGCCCAAAGGAATTGTGATTCCTTGCCAGGGTCCGCAATATCTGTATCACATCGCAGTTTTGCAATGCAAATAAGCACAGCAGCGATACAAAAATTGAAAAAATAACTGTTAACTGTTATACAACATAAAAAATGCATAGCAGTTTTGCTATGCAAAACAAAATCCTTAATGCCGACCCTGTTCCTTGCCGAAAGGGAGGGTGCTTTGTTACGCCAGGGTTCATCCCTCAAATTTATACTTCTGTACTACATCATATTTTAGGATATGTTCACAACTGGACCCCTGCTGACCTCACATGACCTTTGAACCCACCAAAACTTGAAAAACAGAAACATGAAATATATGCCTTAGAATGGATTTGTCTGTGCTTCCTCCCTTATAATGTCATGTCATGTTTACAAAGTTTCAGTTTTTGACCTGTTGACCTCAAATGACTTGTGACCCCTACCACAAACAATAGGATTTCTCCTCTCACCTGACAAATTTATACACAAATTAAGAAAAAGCGTCATTTATCCAAGCTTCCTATCTCGAGATATCATGTTAACAAGATTTTCAGGGTTTGACCCCCAGTAAAACTAGATGACCTTTGACCACCACCAAAAACAATAGGGTTCTTCCCTCATCATAAGGCATCTACACATTCAGCATAAGATTTATTCAAGCTTCCTACCTTGAGATATCGTGTTTAACGAGGTTTGTAGGGTTTGACCCCTGATGACCAGAGATGACCTTTGACCTCAACCAAAAACAAAAGGATTCTTTGCCTTACCATGACACATCTACATACTGAGTATGAAATTTATCCAAGCTTCCTATATTGAGATATTGTGTGAACAAGGTTTTCAGAGTATGACCACCAATGACCCCAAAAGACCTTTGACCCGCACCAAAAATAATTGGGTTCTTCCTCTCACCATAAGCACCCACATACTAAGTATGAAAATTATCCAAGCTTCCTTTCTTGAGATATCGTGTTAACAAGGTTTTCCATGTTTGACTCCCCTGACCCCAGATGACCTTTGGCCTCCACCAAAAACACTTGCCTTCTTCCTCGTCCCATAATGCATCTACATACTTAGTATGAAATTCATCCAAGCTTTCTACCTTAAGATATCGTGTAAACAAGGTTTTCAGAGTTTGACCCCTGGTGACCCAAGATGACCATTGACCTCCACCAAATACAATAGCCTTCTTCCTCTTTTGATAACACATCTACATACTAAGTATGAAATTTATCCAAGCTTTCTACCTTGAGATATCGTGTTTAACAAGGTTTTCGAATTTTTACCCCTGGTGACGACAGATGACCTCTGACCTCCACTAAAAATAATAGGGTTTTTCTCTTACCATAATGCATCTACATACTAAGTATGACAGTTATCCAAGCATCCTACCTTGGGATATGGTGTTAACAAGGTTTTCAGAGTTTGACTCCCAGTGACCCCAAATGATCTTTGACCGCCACCAAAAACTATAGGGCTCTTCCTCTTCCCATTATGCATCTACATACTTAGTATGAAATTCATCCAAGCTTTCTACCTGAAGATATCGTGTAAACAAGGTTTTCAGAGTTTGACCCCTTAGTGACCCAAGATGACCACTGACCCCCACCAAATACAATAACCGTCTTCCTCTTTTGATAACACATCTACATACTAAGAATAAAATTTATCCAAGCTTTCTACCTTGAGATATCGTGTTTAACAAGGTTTTCGAATTTTTACCCCTGGTGACGACAGATGACCTCTGACCTCCACTAAAAATAATAGGGTTTTTCTCTTACCATAATGCATCTACATACTAAGTATGACAGTTATCCAAGCATCCTACCTTGGGATATGGTGTTAACAAGGTTTTCAGAGTTTGACTCCCAGTGACCCCAAATGATCTTTGACCGCCACCAAAAACTATAGGGCTCTTCCTCTTCCCATTATGCATCTACATACTATGTATGAAATTCATCCAAGCTTTCTACCTGAAGATATCGTGTAAACAAGGTTTTCAGAGTTTGACCCCTTAGTGACCCAAGATGACCACTGACCCCCACCAAATACAATAACCGTCTTCCTCTTTTGATAACACATCTACATACTAAGTATAAAATTTATCCAAGCTTTCTACCTTGAGATATCGTGTTTAACAAGGTTTTCGAATTTTGACCCCTGGTGACGACAGATGACCTCTGACCTCCACCAAAAATAATAGGGTTTTTCTCTTACCATAAGGCATCTAAATGCTAGGTACGAATATTATCCAAGCTTCCTACCTTCAGATGTTGTGTACACAGGATTTTCAGAATTAAACCACCAGTGACCTCAGGTGACCTCTGACCTCCACCAAAAACAATAGGCTTCTTCCTCTTCCCATAATGCATCTACATACTAAGTATGAAATTCATCCAAGCTTTCTACCTTGAGATATCATGTTTACAAGGTTTTCAGAGTTTGGCCCATGGTGACCCCACATAACGTTTGACCTCCACCATAAACAATATGGTTCTTTCTCTTACCATAATGCATCTACATACTAAGTTTGAAAGTTATCCAAGCATCCTACCTTGGGATATGGTGTTAACAAGGTTTTCAGAGTTTGACTCCCAGTGACCCCAAATGATCTTTGACCGCCACCAAAAACTATAGGGCTCTTCCTCTTCCCATTATGCATCTACATACTATGTATGAAATTCAACCAAGCTTTCTACCTTGAGATATGTTCACAAAGTTTTTCATGATTGACCCCTGGTGGTCCCAGATGACCATTGACCCCACCAAAAACAATAGGGTTATTTCTCTCACCACAAGGGGTGTTTGGTCTAGTGGTAGAGCATCCGCCTCTCATGTGGGAGGTCCAGGTTCAATTCCCAGGTCGGGTCATACCAAAGACTTTAAAATGGAACCTACTGCCATTGTGCGTGATGCTCCGCATAAGCAGTGGAGTAAGGGAAAACAAGCCAGTGAGCCACAACTGGAAAAAAGGCCATGGCCGGCTCGACTTGAACGAATTGGTTGGAAACTGGGCCGTTAAACCTCATCTCACTAACTCACCCACCACAAGGCATCTACATACTAAGTATGAAATTCATCCAAGCTTTCTACCTTGAGTCATTATGTTAACAAAGTTTTCAGAGTTGGACCCCCGGTGACCCCAGATGACCTTTGACCTCCACCAAAAAAATTAGGGTTCTTTCTCTCACCATAATGCATCTACATATTAAGTACTGAATTCATCCAAGCTTTTTAACTTGAGTTACTGTGTTGACAAGGTTTACAGATTTTGACACCACCCAGATGACCTTTGACCTCCACCAAAAACAACAGGGTTCTTTCTCTCACCATAATGCATCTACATATTATGTATGAAATCCATCCAAGCTTTCTAACCTGAGTTATTGTGTTGACAAGGTTTTCGGATTTTGACACCTGGTACTCCAGATGACCTTTGACCCCCACCAAAAATGATAGGGTTCTTCCTCTCAATATGTGGCACCTATGTACCAAATTTGAGGACTGTCAGAGTTTCCCTTCTTGAGATATCATGTTAACGAGCAAAGCGTCACAAACACACACACACACGCACCAACACACCCATACACACACAAACCATCATGAATGCAGACTCCTTGCCTTCAGCAAGGAATCAACAAGACCCCACTTCAGTTTACACAGCAACAAAAAATCAATAGACTTTGAAAAGAAATAGGTGTATCATTAAAGAGAGGGATGCCCAATCAGTATGAACTAATCAATGGAGACCTTGCCAACAACTGATGATGCTGGACATCCACTACAAGGATACACATAAATACACCAATATAACTTCATGAGGTTCTCTTTTTTGAAACCCCAAAAACAGACATACTGAACAATCTTCTTCAAGACTTCAGTGCATGGACTACAACAGAAAATTAATGTTCCCTATGATGACAAGGAAGACTTTTTCTATCAAAAATTTGCTTCACAATTATTTTGGAAGTGAACTATAAGCATACCATCAGAGCTGGGGTGAGATGAATGACCTCCACCATCTTGTATCCCATCATGCACTTCTCTCATCAATGTTGTTTCAGTTCTACCAGTCATCCCATCACTTAAAACAGGGTGCTCCATACTGTATCCAGTGACATGTATAATACCTAAAGGCAAGTACATAAAACTGTTTAATGATCTAACATGATACATCAGACAGAATAGAACTGAACCTTCAGTCAAATGTCATGATGAAAGTAATTTATTGAAATATATGTCACTTGCTGTATATATCTTGTTCTTAAAAGAAAAAAACACCACAGATAATGCTTGCATACACAGAACATCTTATTAAAATTGTACATCACTACACTATATACAATTACATACCCTGGCATTACACTACATGGGCACTGGACTTCTCTTCAAAGTCCCACCACACATTTATCCAGGACAGTACCATACAATGTCACATTCTACTCACCAGCAGTTTCCCCAAATATACTGAATTTCTAAAAGGGTGGTACAAAATACACTGCATAGTGAATAAAACTATGTACATTTACTTTATGTACAGTATTTTCCAATTTGCAGGTAATACATATTAAATTTACAGAAAATATGAAGGGCATTCTTAAACAATACAGAGAATACACCCCATCCATTTTACACCCCTCTGTGAATAAACTGTAACATCATTTTTTGAAGCCCATAATTTGTCAGTGAGATACCTTTGACTGATAGCTGGAGACACTGGCATATGAACTGGGCAAGGGGGGTGGGGGGCTCTGGCTCCCCACCTGACAGAAAACTTGCTCTTTGGGGGCAAAAGATATTATTTTTTTGTGTGAAAAAGTGCTTCAAACTTTTGGGCACATATGCTGCAGCACCCCAAACTACTTACTGTAGTCTCATATGGTTATGCACAATGATAGCCATGGTACAACAGAGGTCACAATATATTTGTATTACAAGAACTCTCACTGTTTGCTGTAGGCTATTAACTTACCAGTTCCTTCTACTGTCAATGTCAAATTCTCTCTTTCATGAAGAACAAAGTTTAATATTTGTTGATGGACAATTCCCTGCTGCAGAGTACACAGAACATGTTCATAGCCATCACATTTCAGAACAAGATGTGCTGTGAGATTGGTTTCTCCTTTGGTAGAAAGAAAATGTAACACAAGAAGGATTCAGTATTGTGAAAGTATAAAACAATTTAATCATATGCAGTCAATTGTACATTACCCGTAATGGTGCTTGCAGTGAATAACTTTTCCTCAGCCAAATTATTTGTATATGGACTATACTGTACATACAAAGTGCACTTACTATTTGAGGATAGTGTTTGTACTGTCCAGTTATGAAAATAATTACAAACATTTGTTTTTAATCAAAAATTGAAGATTGCATCTCCTAACTAGCACATGATATGAGTGTACACCACTTTTATTTCTATGGTGTACACTTAGCCTGCGGAGCAGACTCTGTAGCAGATTCCAAAAGATGGCGCTCTCTCAGAAATCATAATACACCCTGTATATATATTCTATACAGAGTCTGCAAACCTTCGTCCAGTTTTCATTTACACGAATCCCCAAAATGCTGGATAAATTATTATTCATAAGCAGGTCACATGGTTTTCACGGTACTAACTATTCATGTTTATCAACGGCCTGCGACGACGCACACACGAATACTTCTGAAGATACGGTGACATCTTAAAAAAAGGTACGTAATTATCATGTATGGGATAAACATCGAGCTAGTTCTTGCAGTGAAAAGTCAAGCCTAACATTAGGCGGAGGATATTGTCCCAGATCTTGCCGGTTTGTACAAACTGGCCTGTCTATAGGCCCTCGCATGGTTGCAAGACGACAACGTTCCTTGCTAGCTGTATATGTATACATTGTACACGGTAGCAGCTTAGCCAGTAACTATACAGTAATAGCCGTACTGCACTGCATAACGTGTATACAAGTGAAAAGAGCTGTCTGCTGTAGCGGAGCAACCGGTCGCTCATGTTGACTCCACCCCTTACCAACGTTGATGACGTGTGTATTAATTAACATGAAGTTATTTTTGTCTCGGAAATGAGATTGGCTAGAAAGTTGGCAGGCTATTGTATTGTATTAAACTTCGTCTGTGTACTGTATATTAACATTAGGTAAGCAAATACTAAGAATTGTACTTGTAGCTGATAAAACTCAACAATAGCCTGCTTACAGCAGGCTAGTGTACACTTGGCTCAGACACTTGGGCACGTAATGCACAGTATGCATGCTGAGCATAGTATGGTGTACCTACACAGCATTCCAATGGTCGGTGAGCAATGCATTTTTTTCTGCAGAACAGGCAGTTCCAAATTATGTCTGCTTATCTACGCTGCATAAAAAATCACACTCGTGCACACCGTCATCACCAACCAATGGAAAGCTCTAATACAGTGCATGTACACTGAGTAGCTTGCTCAAGTACCGTGCATTCAACTATGTCAGACATAGGATTTACATATTAGCTGTTTGTTGTAACCAGATAAAGATCTTCGTTTTGAGCGTTTGACCCCCAGAGACCCCCTTTGACCCCTACCAAAAGCAATAGGGTTCTAAGTCTCACCATCACTCATCCGCATACTATGTATGAAATTTACCCAAGCTTCCTGTCTCGAGATATTGTGTTAACAAGGTTTTAAGAGTTTGACCCCCGGTGACCCCAAACGACATTTGACCTCCACCAAACACAACAGGGTTCTTCATCACACCATAAGGCATCTACACATTAAGTATGAAATTTATTCATGCTTCCTAACTTGGAATATCATGTTAACAAAGTTTTCAGGGTTTGATCCCCGGTGACCCCAGATGACCTTTGACCTCCACCAAAAACAAAAGGATTTTTTGTCTTACCATAACGCATCTACATACCAGGTATGAAATTTATCCAAGCTTTCTACTGTACCTTGAGATATCGTGTTAACAAGGTTTTCAGGGTTTGACCCCCGGTGACCCCAAATGACCTGTGGCCTCCACCAAAAACAATAGGGTTCTTCCTCCTACTATAACGCATCAACACCTCAAGTATGAAGTTTAACCAAGCATCCTACCTTGGGATGTCGTGTTAAAAAGGTTTTCAGGGTTTGACCCCCGGTGACTCCAGATGACCTTTGACCCCCACCAAAAACAATAGGGTTCTTTCTCTTATCATAAGGCATCTACGTACTAAGTATGAAATTTATCCAAGCTTCCTATCTCGAGATATCGTGTTAACAAGGTTTTCAGGGTCTGACCCCCGGTGACCCCAGATGACCTATGACCTCCACCAAAAACAAAAGGGTTCTTTTTCTTACCATTATGCATCTACATACCAAGTATGAAATTTATCCAATCTTCCTACCTTGAGATATCATGTTAAAAAGGTTTTCGGAGTTTGACCCCTGGTGACCCCAGATGACCTTTGACCTCCACCAAAAACAAAAGGGTTCTTTTTCTTATCATAACACATCTACATACGAAGTATGAAGTCTATCCAAGCTTCCTATCTTGAGATATAGTGTTAACAAGGTTTTCAAAGTTTGACCCATGGTGACCCCAGATGACCTTTGACCCCCACCAAAAACAATAGGGTTCTTTTTCTTACCATAACGCATCTACATACTAAGTATGAAATTTATCCAAGCTTCCTAACCTGAGATATCGTGTTAACAAGGTTTTCGGAGTTTGACCCCCCGTGACCCCACATGACCTTTGACCCCCACCAAAAACAATAGGGTTCTTCTTCTCAATATGGGGCATCTATGTACCAAGTTTGAGAACTGTCAGAGTTTCCCTTCTTGAGATATCGTGTTAACGAGCAGTGTCACAAACACACATACACACCCATACACACATACACACACACACACACACTCACATACACACATACATACACACATACGCCATCACGAATGCATTGGTTTCTCTTATCATCGAAACCAATAAAAATGAAAATCAGTTAAAGGAATATGAGATATATTACTACTGTAGTAGTAAGAATTTGACCTGAATGCAAAAAGGCATTGCGGATGATTCATTGCACTAAACTTGTTTCTTCACAGCTACAGTAGCAGCTCTTAAAACATTCATACCCTGGTTTTTGTATTGATAAATGTGACATATGATTCACATATGAAGTCTGAAGTGTCTATAATCTCCTCCTTTAGATATTAAGCCTACAAGGTTATTCGAGTTTGTCCTGCAATGGAGGTCCTGTTTTGAAATGTGCCAAATTGTTCCTGATGACTTTCACATTGTGCCCTTTAATCATGCTACAGTGCTTTGAGATGTCCATTACTGATTACAACACATCTTATTTGCACTGCAAACAGACCTGCACTGTAACATATGCTGTAACATGTGTAGAATCATGCACACTAGTCAGGGTAACCCTGACATAAGGGCCTGAGTAGCCTCCTCATCTTTCACTACTATACAATCCACTGGAGGGAAAGTGACCAGACAAGATGGAAACACTACAACCCCTCTTGGAACTACTACCCCAACCACATGCAAATGGCTCATGATGAAAAAATTGGGATAATGTCTATAGTCCCCGTCTCATTGGTCCCCCATTTCAATAGTCCCCCATCTCATTGGTCCCCAGTGTCAAAAGTCCCCCGTCTTATTGGTCTTGTGTCATTGGTCCCCTGTCTCATTGGTCCCCTAACCCTGACCCTAACTCTTGCCACAACCTAACCCGGGGGACTAATGAGCTGGGGGGGTTAATGATATGGGGAACTAATGAGACGAAATAATAAGAGGGGGGACTAATGAGAGGAATCACGCTAAATGGGGTAACAATGAGACTGGGGACCAATGAGACTTGGGGACAATGAGACAAGGGAACTATAGCCCACGGACCCTAAAAAATTACCAGTACGAAATCCAGTCACAGACTGTCAACACTCCCAATTAAAAAAGCGTTTTCCGACCATTCTCAACTGGCCTCACATGATGGTAGGCCTTGAAATCCCCCGTCAGCTTGGACCACAGGAAGCTTTGTTAATTTTGGTTGACTGGACCTTACTGTTTCATAAGTTGTACAGGCATATTGTTGCATGCAAGTGGCTAGCTATTGAATGGCTGGGTAGTTTATTGCTTGCCATCAGGTTTACATTTATCACCCATATTAAAGTGTTACTGAATGTTATTCTTCTTGATTGATGTCTGGGTTGGTAAATGGGCAACCACAGTTATAAGTCAAAACCTGTGGTGGTCAGGTGCCCTGTCTAATAGAGGGATAATTTGCCTAATGCTTGTTTCAGACTGTACTGTAGAGAAGCCCTTTACCCCGGGTTTTCTGTGGTCTGCAAGATACTTATGAATGTATTAGGTCCATTTCGCAAAATCTTTCTACGCTAAAACTTGTCAAGAGTTGTTTTGTTTTCAGGTGCTCATTCAAGCATTTGTCAATAGCCCTAAAGGTTGACTTTTGATGGCAGTTTATCACAGATTAAACTGAAAGGCGATCTAACCTTCAGTGATCATGAGTTATTTGATACCCTTTTTTGCCAGTACTAATTACAGGGCAGAATATGTTGCTAGTTGTAATGTTAACCCCCTTTGCTGTTGGGCTATACTGACATACCAGACTGGTCATCAAAGCTTTTAACACAGCTGCTGCTCAATGGAGCAGCTAATTGAAGTAATGAACCAGTGGTTGGGTACTTTAATTGGAAACGGCAGTTTTCCCCTAAAAACTGCGGTAGCTATGACTGATTTCAGGAAAGGCAAAACCTTGCTACAAGAGACTAATTAATGTTCACTAAAATTTATTATGTAATTAGTAGTCATTAATGTTTTGAAAATTTCAATTCTATAAACAGCTGCACTAAGCATGGTGTGCATTACATGCAGTAATGCCAGTGAAGTGGTAAGTTAGTCTGGAAGATTACAGTAGATTTAATACAGTAGCACGAAGGCTTCATTTTATGTACAGTAGTGTAGAATGCATTTAGTGTACAGAACAGAACAAAATGATTTTAAGTTTGAAATCCTAGGGTACTGTACTCTTTTATACGATATTATGATGTAAATCTCCTCTTCATGTAAGTTAAGTATTGTATTTTACCTTTATTCATCTGTGGTCTGCAGTCCAGAGATGCCAGGGTTAGATATTCCTGTCTCATTATCTCTCTAGTATACTCCACACCAGGATGCAACGTCATTCCTGAAATCATTAAACCAGACAATGAATGACACAAAATGTCTGCAATGTCTCTAAACTTGTACACTGATTTTGAGACACACAGTGTACTGTTCAAACTACTGTATACAAACATTGAACTACCATTATCCAACACAAAAACTCACCATTGTTTATAGTATACACTATACAGTATATATCAGTTCTGTTATTTCAGTAGTCACAAAATGCAAAATGTACATGCTGTATTCACCTACAGCCTACAGGTACTGCCTATGTATTTAAAATATCTGTTGGGCACAATTACAAACCACATACACAGTCATGGAGACCAGCAAGTTCAATGGAGGTCTTAAAATTTTAAAAATGTCTAAACCAGAATAACAACATACTGTTACATTACAGTACTTCATATAATATTTAATGAAAACAAAATATTTTACCCACCCCACATCATGGCTCCAAAGGTGTGGACACATCAAGAAGAATACAAGGCTGTCTACAATGGTGTACTCTACAATTATGAATCTGAAATTTAGGAAGAAAAGTTAAAAAAAAATAATATTGGCATTTAATATTCACTGTACTGCAGCATGCAGAGAGGCATTTAAGTTCATACTGTTCATGGTTACAGCTGTCACACACAGCTGTAGAATATCAAACAAACAAATGGTACAGTAGTACTGTACATACAGTCTTCCACCAAAGTTTTTGTCCTCAAACTGTAGTGGGAGGGGGTACTGTGTCCTCTGAGGGAGGGAAAGGCTTGAAACATTCATGACTGACCCTCTGCTATCAGGGCACTGGGTGTAGTTTTCAATGAAGAACAGAACAAAAACTAGTGCCTTAGTTCTTTAATCCCCCACTGTAACCCAAGTTTCTCTCCAGCAATAATTGATTGTCATCCAAACTGAACCAACAGGGGAGCCAGCTACATGTACCAACTCAAAAAAAAAAAAGGATGGGGGTGTCACGAGGACAAAGAAGTAAAATCAGTTGGCAAAGTTTTTCTAGTATAAGACTATGCACACCTGCTCTCCTGCTGCCAGTGCCAATTGCAGATAAAAGGAAAGGAACTCCCGTTGCATTATCACCTGTAAAGACAAAATTGTTGGCAGGGGGCCAAACTTATCTTAGTAGAAAGAGGTCTGAAGGTTTCAGAATCCGAGATGACAGGACACTTACGTTTTTAGCTCTAAGAGAGTAAGGTTATTTTTATTTCGAGAGGTGCACCCCAAATTTCGTTTTTCTGAAGTTAAGTTTTCTCTGTTCGAGACGGGGTAGACCAGTCATTGCTAAAGACGTACTGTTAGAATAAAACTCAGTACATTTTTGCAATCGCCTTGTTCCCTGTGCACGTATGCTGTGGTGCTACTGGCAGGAGACCTGTAGAAAGGGGTGCATTTTTGTGTGATGTTTGTATTCTCTACCAACGTTTAGCTGTTGGAGCGAAGCCTCAGACTGGTCACCTAACTACTTGTGTCTGTATCTATCCGTGTTGTGTGTCACCATCAAAGATGGCTTTTGGGGAATGACTGGACATGCCGTTTGATCCTATTGGGCCTAGCTTTTGACGGCATCGCTACTGCTTAACTGTCTTCTATTTTCAAGTCTGAGCCACGTGCTGTCCGGACCAACGTACTGCCTGTTGACGACCCGTGATTCTGCAGAACTTGGACCCCTATTGGTTATTCTATTCAGCGTCAAACCACGTGACTTGTATTTAATTGTGTGCCTAACCACACTGAACTGTTTTTGTTTTGGGTGATAAAATTCTGATATGCATGTAGCTACAAGGTCTTGCTTATACTATATGGGTATATGGGAAGGGTGTTTATTGAAGTAATTTAACTAGTTATTGAAAGTGAATTACAAGCTGCTTTTTTCTAGTTAATTTCTGTATAGTGGAATGAGAGTTTTTGTGATTTAGTTTATCCCGGAGAAAAGGGGGATCATTTACTCTAAAAGAGTTTGTCCGTAAAAGAGACTATTTTCAATTTCGTTTGTCCTTATTAATTCAATATATTATTTTATTCTTCGTAAACTTAAAACCGAACGAGTCTGTACTTTTTGGTGTCGTCGGTCATTTATGTTTATGCAAGTGAAACCGAACCTGGGGTATGTCAGTTATCCTGAGGGAGTTTTTTTTTCTGAGGGATTTTGTGACAGGCAGTCTGGCTAGAGTTTGAGTATCTTGAGTAGAGAATGTACTGTACACCAATTTCTTTTTTTCAAATACTATGACATGGCTGTAATGAATCCAGGGAAAAGGGGGGGGGGTATTATATTCTCACCGTAACTCACCGGAGCCCACCGGCAGTAACTGCCGATGGGGTCGTAAAAACTGGGGCAGACAGCCGTTTCTGGCTTATGTAGAGCCCCCGTCTTTTCTGTAGAATAGGATCGATTACGTTTTTGAATCCATTGACTGTTGTAGCAGTTACAGCTTCCTGTGGCAAATTATTCCATTCTGTAATAATTCTCTGACTAAAAAAATACTTCCTAATATCCAGTCGACAATAGTGTTTCTGAAATTTAAGCTGATGTCCTCTGGTTCTACTACTTTCTGACAGATTGAAAAAGATTGACTGATCCACATTTTCTAGTCCCTTAACTATTTTAAAAACTTCTATCAGGTCAGCTCTAAGTCTACGCATTTCTAGTGAAACTAAACCAGTTCGCTCAAGCCTTTGATCATAACTGAGAGTAGATAGTTCTGGGATCATCTTTGTAGCACGACGTTGTACTTTCTCAATATTATCTATATCTTTCTGCAGATAAGGGCGCCATGCCTGACAACAATATTCAAGATGTGGTCTAACCAGTGACTTATACAATCTAATTATATTGCTACTAAGGTTTCACGGTACCGCAAAAATTTGGTACCGTCAATACCGGTACAAATGGTACCGGTAATACCGTAGTACCGGTACCAAAAGAGAAAATAGTCTGACTTTAAAAACAAGAAAATACCCGGAAAAACAACAGGTATTAACGTACGTGCCGTGTTCTGATCATCCCTGCCTTCCGCTACACTGTTAATGAATTAAGTACACTCAACACATTGGTAAACAAAAAGTGAAACCCGCCGAAAGCCAGCGTCCGAAAAACACGGGGAGCGGAGTGCGATTTTGAACCCGAAAGTCCCAAAAGAACACTCAAAACTGTACTTACAGTTACGAAAATAATTTCTAAAAATGATGAAAATCGCCTTCGTAAATTATCACCTGAAGTTTTTAGGTAGAACTTTTCCAAATTATTCCCATAAAATATTGATCCATCAAGCCTATTTCCGACCGCAATTATTACTATCAAAACATTTTTTGCAACATTTCATGTTTTGAGTTCAAGATGCCTAACAGTATGATAGCGCCGCAATCTAGCTAGCTTTTACCCGCGTAAATCATTTACTAATATAACACTCGTAGGATGGGGACTCCTATTTTCGTGCAGATAGGCCAGCTTCACGTACAGGTAGGCCTAACGATAAAGGTACGTTCTGTACGATCTTTGGGACTGCACGAAAATATGAGAACGCCGTACTACTGAATGTCTCAAAAATCTAAATTGACTTAAGCAAGTCTGAATTCACGCGACCACGAGGACAACGTACAATGGGATTTTACTGTGTAGTTTGTCTCACATACAGTTAAGTCAATGGACAAGTCCCATTGACTCACTGTACAAACTGTTGAAAGAACGTTCTTCCAAAGATTTCTCTCACACACAGTTATGTCAATGGAGAAGTCCCATTATCTTACTGTGTTTGAAATCGTTGAAACAACGTTCATGTCAGAGCCAGCGATGCAATGATTCTTCGTAAGCTTGCAACGAATTTCTTAATGATACGATGCCTTGTGTAAGCATAGGCAAAGTGAATGATATCAACTGCTATTAGTACATAATATAAATGTATGTGCTGATAACGAACGATCGTTCGAAAACTGCACACAATGTCGAAAGAAAGCAAGCCACAAGTTAGTGTGGGAAGTATTGGTTGGGCGAAATTTCCCGTTACACGTGGTAATTTACATACATAACAGTTAAGGGTTGTTTTACAATCAGGGTACATCAGGTGTCTTACAGAAGGCAAAAAATAAAGTTGTTTATTTTTCTTTAGTATGTATTTTGTTGTGTTGCAGACAGGTCAAATTCAAGATTTTAAAAGTATAGAGGCATCAAGTATCCACAATTTTATTTTACACAACTTTAAATATCTATGATCTAAAATTTGGCTCCTGGGGCACAAAATTATCTAACTACACACATCACATTATTCTCTTGCTTAGAGTGAGTCTAGATGACATTGTTTTAAGTAAAGATGATGTGTAATGAAAATACAACTCAGTATCCTGAAGTATGTGGCATATCTATTTGCCTACACAGAAGTTTCTGTTTGTCTGTACATGATAGGGCGGAAATGGTTCTATGAAGTTTTCAATTCTGAAACATTAGTAGTGGTAACAACAGTTCTGTTTCAATGTGCTGATAACAATAGTCAGTCTACTTCTACACACCAATTTTCAAAACACTATGTTCAGCAACAGTCTAGATACTTGATGTCAAAATTATCAGTCGGAGAGGACATGTGGTTTTTCGGAGAGGACAATTTGTTTGACAGAGAGAAGGGAGTGTGTTAACAGGGTTCTTGAGCTTAATTATTTCATAGGAATTAATGCGATGTTTGATAAGTGGAAGATGACAAATGAAACTTGTGCAATTCAAATTTCTGAATAAAGTACATAGCCTTTTCCGTAAATGTTTTCATTTAATGTATAAGTGACTGATAACAGGTGGTACCATAAGGTGGTTCTGAAACATCAGGATAAGTTCTAGAAGTTTTATTCCAATTACTTCAATAAACACACTGAAATTGGTTGCTTCTGAATGCCCTTTTTTGCAAAACACTATGCCTAAAAGCCAGCTATATGATGTCAATATACTGTAACCAGTCAGAGAAGATTCCTCATTATCGTAGAGGACACTTTTTTGACATGCTCACAGTAAGTCAGTAACTGCCTTTGATTTACTGTATTATTTCATAGTACCTGCAATAGAGCAACATACATAATAAGGGAAAGTTTCTCATATTTTCTGTAACATTACAATGTATTAACATAGTTAACAGTTTGAAAAAGCTCATTTTAAGTCAACTACGGTACAGCAGATTCACTCAGTACATATACTACACAGAATTATGATAGGTAAGTCATTACATGCAGCAGGAAATGACACAACTGATTATATATAAATACAAATTGAGAAAATAAGAGAAAGTGTTTTGAAGTTTTGGTTTGTTACTCCAAGATCCCCTGTTGTGAATTTTTGGAGAGGCTTGTCTTTTTTTGGGGCATAAAATTTGACCAATTGTTGTTTTAGATTTTTTAAAAATGTTTCTGATTCAACCTTAATAACAACTTGGAAAGCAACTATGGAAACATGTTCTAACAAGTATTGTAGGCATGCATTTTTAGCATACTGTATGCTTGCCACAGGACAATATACATCTAAAAGCAATCAAAACACTTTGGTTTGGCTGAGGTACAAACATTTGAGAAACCATGTTATTAAAAAGGTGGTCCAACCACACATTTACCTGTGATATGTTTTAGAGTGAGTAATCCAATCATTCTAGTGAAACTTAAATAAAATTTCAGTTTGTTAATTTTGAGATACTTCCAGTTAAAGATACCCCATTTTCCTCTCACAACTGAACTTGAAGCAAGCAGGATTGACATCATCCTCACACATTGATAAAGCAGTTTTTGCTTCTCTGTAATGCACACTCCCAGTTTAGTACTTCAAAATTTAATGCCATCGTTAAATGCGGAGGGGGGGGGGGGGTAATATGTTGAAACCTTTACATACCCTGTTGTTGGGCTGACCTCTACTGATTTCAAGGTAAAAAAAAACATTCCAGTATCCATTATAAACAAAGAAAACTAAAAAACTTTTCACCAGTGTGACGAGATGTCACTCATTGTATTAAGTTAGCCTGCCAGTGTCAAAATCTCAATTGGTTAGGAACTGAGCCGTTAAACCTCATCTAACTCTAACTCAAGAACCATACAGTACATTGGATAGACCTTTTACCAAAATGGTAGGAATTAACAGTCCTAAAAACATATCAAGGCTAAATTTGTGGCTGGACCACCCTTTTGACCTCTATGAAAAATGTCATAATGTTTAACTGCAGGTCATGAAAATCTTCCTGAACTGCCTGGAAAGCAGTGTTACTAAAGCAATAGTGTCCCTGGGTAATGGGTGTGTGTGTGTGGGGGGGGGGGTTGGGTTGAGGGGTTCACCAATGACAGTCGAAATCTCATCCTTGGGTAAGCAATCAATTTCATCTTTGTTTAGGCCATACTGTACAAAGCAGTATGACAGGATCACTTGAAGTTGACCTTTCCATTGTTTTAAGTTTCATTATCTGGATGGATTAATTGCCAGATGGGAATGCAAAAACTGCCATTTTTCAGCCATCTGAAAAATATGGATTCATATCTGTATGTGCCTCATAGTTGTTGTGTGTGACATTTACAGCTCTCAGGTACTGTAGTCCCTAGGAGTTCAATTGAGTTGGTTTGTCCATTTTTGTTAGAGAATTTTACTAGGTTCAGAATGTTAACCTAGGTCCATATTGATGGAAATATCTGAATGTGTCAAAATGCTTGTCCTCTCCGACATTTAAGAAAAAGGTACTCATGGCATTGAATCTATCAACTAAGAAAGCAAAAAGGATCACTGCTGATATCAATGGTTGCCAAAATCTGCACAGATAGGCTACATAAACTAAGTAAAACAAAAACAGGGTAAACTTAGTCCTCAATACCATACACTTTTCTGTTAGTTCGAAGATGATGTACATAAGAGTACCCAGAAACATGACTGTCTCTTGGACATATCCCCCAAAGCCTACTTAATTAACCATGTTCTAGTTTAAATTAGTACACCATATTCTTATGAATGGAGAGCCCCAATCATACAAAGGTTAATTTTGATACAAATCTGCAAATATGTACCCCCTGGAAAACGTCATCTCTGATTTTCGGAGAGGACATACTTTTTGACATACATAATGTTTTGAGTATACTTGAGTGAAGGAGATGTAATTATGCATTTATGATGGAACAATGTTAGTACTTTTAGTACCATAAGTGGGAGCTCAAGTGCTCCTGTTTCTTAAACATCAACATAGAAATACCATTTTTGTCGGAGAGGACACTTTTTGACGGAATTGTAAGTCTCAGGGTTGAAACTGGTTCCATATCTCAACTGAAGGAGTGAACATAATATCAATACCACATGTTTGTAGGATACAAATCACTGATTTGTGAGGCAACATTTTTTTTTTACTGGGCCATATATCTGTCTGCTTAACTTGCATGATTTCGGAGAGGACATATTTTGACGGAAAATACCACCTCCTTTTCACACCGTTTTTCTTTTATTAAATTTGTTTCAATCATTGAAAGGTGCAGGCCTTTGAACAACCTTGTTGTAGTTGTAACTTCCAAATCAGTACTTTCTGTCAAACTCTTTTCTGTATTAGTGATGCATCTGGTCAAATGTTTGCAAAATTCAAATGAGACGGTGGAATTTGCCAGAAATGACACTATGCGGAATTATTTTACCCCAAATTGTGTTTTAAATACATTTAATTTACTACTGTAGACAGGACATATACTGAACTTTTACTTAGTGTGGTTGGTCTTAATGTCAAGTGTATATATTTTTAGTATGGGGGCAATAAAGTGAATTTCTGGTCGACCTACCCTGATTGTAAAACAACCCTTAAAGGGCAATTTCCGAAATTACGAGGGGAAATTTGTGACAGAAATGATGCAAAATGGTTACAGAATGAACGTTTCATGGTTACATTTTTATATTTAAAGGAACACAAGGCAGTTATCATATGGATTATAGTATTTATATTTCAGTTATATTCCATTCAATTGCAGTATTTTTAGATTTTTGTTTTGACGTATTGTCGGGTACTGTTCTCCGCGGTACTTCGGTACCTTGTAATTGGTGGTACCGTACTGTATCGGTACCGGTACATACCGGTACTCACAAAAATACCGGTATACCGTGAAATGTTAATTGCTACTAATTTTACAATCGTAGGTTCTGTTAATAATACCAAGTACCTTATTAGCAGAGCTTACAGCTTTGGCACACTGTCTACTTGGACTCAACGAATTATCAATAAGCACACCTAAATCCTTCTCATACTCAATGGCTTCAACTTGAGCACCACCTATAAAATAACTAGCCTGGGCATTAAAATGGCCTACGTGAAGACATTTACATTTCTGAGCATTAAAAAGCATATTGAATTCACATGATTTCAAGAAACATTACATGCACATAACATGTGTATTAGTCTCATTAAGAGGTTGCATGGAATGAAAACCATGCTCTTAAAGGAGCTACGTACAGTAGGTAGTGGCGTATTGTACTTCGGAAATAAATACGTCATACTAAACGAGATGTTTACCCTCAGTGTAATACTTATATTGAAGACATTCCTCTTAATGAGTTTTGTATTCTCAGTTAAAATAATTTTTGCAATGTAATTCAGTAATTACGTTCGTGTTTTATTTCTCAGATTTTTTTATTTTTCACTTGCTACATGTTTAACAATTTGTTTTTAGAATTTATAGTTCATTACTTTTTCTTCTGGCACGGGCAGTTTTGTATCGTTTCAACTTGTAACGGTTCTGATCGATGGATCAATTAGTCAATACATCGAGTTATCATGGCAGCTACGTTGGACAATTCTGATAGGGTTTCTGCGAAAAACTGATCATCTGGTTGCGTTAGCATTTTGTTATACCTGTAGCCTGCTTCTGGGCATTATTTTGGTTTCATTTCGAGTAATATAACCAGTTTCAAATGTTGGAGGGAGAAAGTTTTCCTTTTGAGCTAGTGAAAAGCTCAACAGAAGCAGATGCTAGTGGTTGTACTGCACAGAATCGTCTGTTTGCGTTTTCAAATCAACGTGTCAGCGTAAGGAGTCTCGTAGTGGAGGCTGTTCGTGTAAAAGCACAAGCAACCTTTGCCTGTAGCTCTGTGTAAAGGTGGGACCAGAAAACGAAAATGCTTGACTTAACCACTTCCGGTAAGCCTTAAACTTGTTGGTTTTGCAAACAATGAGTTTCAATTTCTTCCCCATGATAGATTCGCTTTTACTAACCACCATCAAACTCAATACTGGCTAAAAAAATCATAGGCCTAACTGAAATTACTTTAGGCCTAAAAGTAAGCAGTATTGTACTAAAACATGCAACACTACAGTATACCTAATACATAGTGTATGGTATACTATACAATGTTAAGGGGCGCCTGTGGCCTGACCGGGGTGGAAAGATACGGGGCGGAAAGTAACTGAACTCATTCCTATACTATACACTCCATTTGTGACTAGAGTAGGAGTGGAATATACAGTCACAGAACAGAGTCATGTGAGCACACGTTCGGTGACTAACGTTAGGCTTGGCTTAGTTATTGTAACCCTTGAACAGTGCTGTGTGTTTCCGTTACAACACAGCACTGTTCAAGGGCTAGGCTAAGACTAAGTAAGAGTAAGACATAGCCTAGGCTAGCAAAAGTTAATGTAGGCCTAGGCCTAAACAGTACTTAGCAAGTTAGCAGAACAATTCCAAGCAATACCTATGTTCGATACGCACACTGACAATACAGAGAGATGGCCCTATAGCAAATATCAGATTCGGAGTCAACCTTTCAACTGCTACTCATGGAAGGCATTTCACAGCCACACTGCACTGGCCCAAATTTCGTGTAACTAGGTAGCCGCCAAAAATTAAACCTGAAGCTAGCACAGGATTCTCCCAAGATTCAGCACAGGATTCAAATAAAATGTACGATGCGGGTGTATAGCGATGATATTTCAGTTATAGCCAACATGAGGGGTTTTTTAAGTACATAGAAACAGGCACTGAGAAACAAAACGAAAACTCAAACCGGATCGGACCAAAAAGTAACTGAGAACCACTCTAACCACTCTATCCACACACAGCAAAGGAAACGAAAGAGTCTTTGTTACCACCAACAAACAGAAACCACCAAAGATCAACAACACAAGCCCAAAGGCAACAAACACGTCCAAAGGCAACACCACGCCCGAAGGCAACCACAGCACAGACGGACACGGGGGCCACTTGTTTCGTTGAAATCACTATTTACAGTTTATTTACAGTATATACAAGTATTTACACGAAAACAAAACATCCCAAAGAGATCGAACGGGCCCGGTGGGGGATTGGGAACGTCCACTCTCTTCAGGAACCCAAACTGAACTGAACTGGGCAAATACAGGCGCACCTTGCCCAAGGGTGCCCCGGAGGCAGTTGTGGCAAAGGGTAACCTCATTATCCCCACACTTAAACAAGCTCCACAACCGGATGCAGTTTAAAGTCCTACATAGCCAACATGTGACCGCCACTTACCATACTGAAGTTTCAGAAGCTGTCGCTCAGGCAATATTACATGTTTTCAACTATATAACGATAAGGCCCAAAAGAAACAGCAGTGAACTAACCACGGGGTCATCATGAATAATGAAAAAGCATCATATAGCCTGATTTATCTTAAGTGGGGCACATAACCTATCATATGTTTGGGAGGGGGGCATTCAGTATTAGTTGTGGTGACATTATTTGTGGGGTGAGTTTAATACGAGACACTTTCAAAGCAGAGTGCCACCACCGGAGGGCCTCCGAACGATTTTTGGGGGGCGAAAGTGTCGACGCCGGCAGCCTGTCGGAAATGCCACTTCCCAGGCCTTTTGATTTGCATAAGACTTTCTACCTTTCATAATTTAGAAATTTTTATCCCCCCCCCCCCAAAGAGGGGCAACTCAGACACATTTTATTCTGTTTAATTATTGTGTAGGGGAGGAATAGAACTTGACTTATAACCTCTGCTGCATAAAGTTTTGTTATTTGTCAGGAGCGGATCCAGACATTTCGGAAAGTGGGCTGAAAGTCCCCTGAATATTCTCCTGGGTTAACATTATGCTAATTTTCGCGTATATTTGTTATTGATAGTGTGGCGATAGAGGGGAGATAAGGCCAGGAAAGCCTCCTCTTGGATCCGCGCCTGTGTGTTAAACAGGAATTCTCCGATGATATATGGCGCATGTCATCGGAATACAAATCCATGAAAGGTGAGTTTGGAAAGTCCCACTTCGTGTTAATTGCAACCTACGGGGAAGGGGGGGAGGGGGGTAAATCTGCATGTAGCACAACAATCATTACATCAACAACCACACACAAAAGTGTGCTTGGACATTCTGATGGTAGCCACAGGATATAATGTATACATGCTCAAAAAAATCGATAACGAGAATTTCACCCTACAGTGCAGGACCTTAGGCTGGTCATGTTAACACAAGAACTTAAAACTGAAATGTGGTGCTATTAAAAAAATAAAAACAGAATACATTCATGGTAAAGTCGCAGAGCTAAGAGGTTTGGTCAGAGGGACAAGAGTATAAAAATAGCAAGTAGATACCTAATGCATCGACGGCACTATATCAGTGCTTCTCAACCTTTTCTTTTTAATTTCCTACTTTGTTGAGAGGGGCGGATCTAGGGGGCGACCCGGCCCCGCCCCGCCCCCCCCCTTTTGAAAATGTAAAAAAAAAATGAAAGGGAAAAAAGAGAAAAACGGAAAGGAGAAGAGATAGAGAGAAGGACAGAGAGTGGAGTGATAGAAAATGAAGCAGCAATTAGCAACCTCGAAGCATGGGAGTCATAGCGCAGAGCAGATCAGTTTGAACGTCGATTGGGACGTTCACACGCATGCTATCTTACTACACATGATTGGATACAATCAATACGATACAATACCATCAGCCAATCGAAAAATACCTTACGAGACGGTGCGCATCAGTTGTGATGGGCTGCTATCAAGCCTGGCAAGTGCCATTTCCGACCATCTGGGATGTATTAAAACCTCAAATTTTCTTGGAACGCTCCTCGCCAACCTGTGGTGGCGCTCCGCTTAGATAGTTAACGCAGTGGTGTACACGGGGGGAGGCCATTGGGCCATGCCCCCCTCTCACTGATGCCGATTTTTTTTAGTTCCTAAAAATACCTAAATTTTTTAATACAAATTTTACTTCAAAAGGTAGCATATCTGGCACCAGATTGCATGTAAGGACACATATTCAAAAATTTTCAAAGGGGAGGGGGACACCCCTCCCCTTAGACCCTCCCTCAGGCCGGCGATCACACAAAATACTCATGCTCCTCCCCCCCCCCTCCCGTGCGAGAAATCCTGGATACGCCACTGAGTAAAACGGGATTCAAACTTGCGACCCTTGGACCAAAAGTCCCACCAGCTGAGCTAATCCGTCCCCATAGAAATTTGTAATAAAATCAAAGTTTACATTTTGTTCGCAAAAATTGCACTTCTTAATGGCTGCTATCAAGCCTGGCAAGTGCCATTTCCGGCGGTCTGTGATGTATTAAAATCTCAATATTTCTTGGTACGGTCCGGGACAACTCATAGTGGCGCTCAGCTTAGTAGACGGGAACCCCCCACAAATATCTCCACCCCCCAGCCCCACAAAAAAAATATCCTAGCTACGCCACTGCAAAGAGAATTAAAATGGAAAATCATGCGAATTACAAGGCCTTAGAAGTGTCTTTTCTGGCTATCTGGGATGTGTTTTTACCCAAATTTTCTGGTATGCTACGCATAGGCGGCGGAATCGGGGAACGGGGGGAGGACACGTCCCTCCCTAAATTTCTTAGTGAGGGGGACGTCCCTCCATGAATAAATTCCTAAGGAGAAAAATGAGGAATTATAGATTAAGTAAAAATCAACAATCACAAGTATAATCATAATCAATGACAAACTAAATGGCCAAATGCTGTTCTATTCCCCCCCCCAAGAAAAAATTCCTTTTTTTTCTCGATTTTTTCTCTGAAAGACGTTAAGATTGGGGGCCTACAGTGCACGTCACCAACAACATTTTATTTAGAACGACAGGGGTCGGCATCATTACAATTCGGTCATTCCGTTTTGATACTATGTAAGGCCTACAATAATACCATGATTACACTGCCTGGACGTACCCCAAAGACAATGACAGGGGCTCCAAGTCTCGTGCATTTTGGGTTATTTTTCACTTTCTCACTGAATCCACGACAAACAAGAAAATTAGGCAGAGGGGAACATATAAAACCGTACATTTACGCCCGAACATGTCAATGCAAGGTACCTGGGTCCTGACATCAAGTCGAACTAAGATATGGGGCACAAAATTTTCTCATGGTATTACTGTACTGCAGCATGCAGAGAGGCATTTAAGTTCATACTGTCATGGTTACAGCTGTCACACACAGCTGTATAATATCAAACAAACAAATGGTACAGTAGTACTGTACATTTCTTCCACCAAAGTTTGGTCCTCAAACTGTAGTGTGGGAGGGGGTACTGTGTCCTCTGAGGGAGGGAAAAGGCTTGAAACATTCATGACTGACCCTTCTGCTATCAGGCACTGGGTGTAGTTTCAATGAAGAACAGAACAAAAAACTAGTGCCTTGTTCTTTAATCCCCCACAGTAACCCAAGTTTCTCTCAGCAATAATTGATTGTCATCCAAAACTGAACCAACAGGGGAGCCAACTACATGTACCAACTCAAAAAAAAAAAGGATGGGTGTGTCATGATGACAATGAAGAAAAATCAGTTGGCAAAGTTTTTCTAGTATAAGACTATGCACACCTGCTCTCCTGCTGCCAGTGACAATTGCAGATAAAAGGAAAGTAACTCCCGTTGCATTATCACCTGTAAAGACAAAATTGTTGGCAGGGGGCCAAACTTATCTTAGTAGAAAGAGGTCTGAAGGTTTCAGAATCCGAGTGACAGGACACTTACGTTTTTAGCTCTAAGAGAGTAAGGTTATTTTTATTCGAGAGGTGCACCCCAAATTTCGTTTTTTGAAGTTAAGTTTTCTCTGTTCGAGACGGGGTAGACCAGTCATTGCCAAAGACGTACTTTTAGAATAAAACTCAGTACATTTTTGCAATCGCCTTGTTCCCTGTGCACGTATGCTGTGGTGCTACTGGCAGGAGACCTGTAGTAAGGGGTGCATTTTGTGTGTGATGTTTGATTCTCTACCAACGTTTAGCTGTTGGAGCGAAGCCTCAGACTGGTCACCTAACTACTTGTGTCTGTATCTATCCGTGTTGTGTGTCGCCATCAAAGATGGCTTTTGGGGAATGACTGGACATGCCGTTTGATCCTATAGGGCCTAGCTTTTGACGGCATCGCTACTGCTTAACTGTCTTCTATTTTCGAGTCTGAGCCACGTGCTGTCCGGACCAACGTACTGCCTGTTGACGACCCGTGATTCTGCAGAACTTGGACCCCTATTGGTTATTCTATTCAGCGTCAAACCACGTGACTTGTATTTAATTGTGTGCCTAACCACACTGAACTGTTTTTGTTTTGGGTGATAAAATTCTGATATGCATGTAGCTACAAGGTCTTGCTTATACTATATGGGTATATGGGAAGGGTGTTTATTGAAGTAGTTTAACTAGTTATTGAAAGTGAATTACATGCTGCTTTTTTCTAGTTAATTTCTGTATAGTGGAATGAGAGTTTTTGTGATTTAGTTTATCCCGGAGAAAAGGGGGATCATTTACTCTAAAAGAGTTTGTCCGTAAAAGAGACTATTTTCAATTTCGTTTGTCCTTATTAATTCAATAGCCTATATTATTTTATTCTTCGTAAACTTAAAACCGAACGAGTCTGTACTTTTTGGTGTCGTCGGTCATTTATGTTTATGTGAGTGAAACCGAACCTGGGGTATGTCAGTTATCCTGAGGGAGTTTTTTTTTCTGAGGGATTTTGTGACAGGCAGTCTGGCTAGAGTTTGAGTATCTTGAGTAGAGAATGTACTGTACACCAATTTCTTTTTTTCAAATACTATGACATGGCTGTAATGAATCCAGGGAAAAGGGGGGGGGGGGGTATTATATTCTCACCGTAACTCACCGTAACTCACCGGAGCCCACCGGCAGTAACTGCCGATGGGGTCGTAAAAACAGGGGCAGACAGCCGTTTCTGGCTTATGTATAGCCCCCGTTTTCTGTAGAATAGGATCGATTACGTTTTTGAACCATTGACTGTTGTAGCAGTTACAGCTTCCTGTGGCAAATTATTCCATTCTGTAATAATTCTCTGACTAAAAAATACTTCCTAATATCCAGTCGACAATAGTGTTTCTGAAATTTTAGCTGATGTCCTCTGGTTCTACTACTTTCTGACAGATTGAAAAAGATTGACTGATCCACATTTTCTAGTCCCTTAACTATTTTAAAAACTTCTATCAGGTCAGCTCTAAGTCTACGCATTTCTAGTGAAACTAAACCAGTTCGTTCAAGCCTTTGATCATAACTGAGAGTAGATAGTTCTGGGATCATCTTGTAGCACGACGTGTACTTTCTCAATATTATCTATCTTTCTGCAGATAAGGGCGCCATGCCTGACAAACAATATTCAAGAGTGGTCTAACCAGTGACTTATACAATCTAATTATATTGCTACTAAGGTTTCACGGTACCGCAAAAATTTGGTACCTCAATACCGGTACAAATGGTACCGGTAATACCGTAGTACGGTACCAAAAGAGAAAATAGTCTGACTTTAAAAACAAGAAAATACCCGGAAAAACAACAGGTATTAACGTACGTGCCGTGTTCTGATCATCCCTGCCTTCCGCTACACTGTTAATGAATTAAGTACACTCAAACACATTGGTAAACAAAAAGTGAAACCCGCCGAAAGCCAGCGTCCGAAAAAACACGGGGAGCGGAGTGCGATTTTGAACCCGAAAGTCCCAAAAGAACACTCAAAACTGTACTTACAGTTACGAAAATAATTCTAAAAATGATGAAAATCGCCTTCGTAATTATCACCTGAAGTTTTAGGTAGAACTTTTCCAAATTATTCCCATAAAATATTGATCCATCAAGCTATTTCCGACCGCAATTATTACTATCAAAACATTTTTTGCAACATTTCATGTTTTGAGTTCAAGATGCCTAACAGTATGATAGCGCGCAATCTAGCTAGCTTTTACCCGCGTAAATCATTTACTAATATAACACTCGTAGGATGGGGACTCCTATTTTCGTGCAGATAGGCCAGCTTCACGTACAGGTAGGCCTAACGATAAAGGTACGTTCTGTACGATCTTTGGGACTGCACGAAAATATGAGAACGCCGTACTACTGAATGTCTCAAAAATCTAAATTGACATTAAGCAAGTCTGAATTCACGCGACCACGAGGACAACGTACAATGGGATTTTACTGTGTAGTTTGTCTCACATACAGTTAAGTCAATGGACAAGTCCCATTGACTCACTGTACAAAACTGTTGAAAGAACGTTCTCCAAAAGATTTCTCTCACACACAGTTATGTCAATGGAGAAGTCCATTATCTTACTGTGTTTGAAATCGTTGAAACAACGTTCATGTCAGAGCCAGCGAGCAATGATTCTTCGTAAGCTTGCAACGAATTTCTTAATGATACGATGCCTTGTGTAAGCATAGGCAAAGTGAATGATATCAACTGCTATTAGTACATAATATAAATGTATGTGCTGATACGAACGATCGTTCGAAAACTGCACACAATGTCGAAAGAAAGCAAGCCACAAGTTAGTGTGGGAAGTATTGGTGGGCGCAATTTCCCGTTACACGTGGTAATTTACATACATAACAGTTAAGGGTGTTTTACAATCAGGGTACATCAGGTGTCTCACAGAAGGCAAAAAATAAAGTTGTTTATTTTTCTTTAGTATGTATTTTGTTGTGTTGCAGACAGGTCAAATTCAAGATTTTAAAAGTATAGAGGCATCAAGTATCCACAATTTTATTTTATACAACTTTAAATATCTATGATCTAAAATTTGGCTCCTGGGACATGAAATTATCTAACTACACACATCACATTATTCTCTTGCTTAGAGTGAGTCTAGATGACATTGTTTTAAGTAAAAATGATGTGTAATGAAAATACAACTCAGTATTCTGAAGTGTGTGGCATATCTATTTGCCTACACAGAAGTTTCTGTTTGTCTGTACATGATAGGGGTGAAATGGTTTTATGAAGTTTTCAATTCTGAAACATTAGTAGTGGTAACAGCAGTTCTGTTTCAATGTGCTGATAACCATAGTCAGTCTACTTCTACACACCAATTTTCAAAACACTATGTTCAGCAACAGTCTAGATACTTGATGTCAAAATTATCAGTCGGAGAGGACATGTGGTTTTCGGAGAGGACAATTTGTTTGACACAGAGAAGGGAGTGTGTTAACAGGGTTCTTGAGCTTAATTATTTCATAGGAATTAATGCCATGTTTGATAAGTGGAAGATGACAAATGAAACTTGTGCAATTCAAATTTCTGGATAAAGTACATAGCCTTTTCCGTAAATGTTTTCATTTAATGTATAAGTGACTGATAACAGGTGGTACCATAAGGTTCTGAAACATCAGGATAAGTTCTAGAAGTTTTATTCCAATTACTTCAATAAACACACTGAAATTGGTTGCTTCTGAGTGCCCTTTTTTGCAAAACACTATACCTAAAAGCCAGCTATATGATGTCAATATACTGTAACCAGTCAGAGAAGATTCCTCATTGTCGGAGAGGACACTTTTTTGACATGCTCACAGTAAATCAGTAACTGCCTTTGATTTACTGTATTATTTCATAGTACCTGCAATAGTGCAATATACATAACAAGGGAAAGTTTCTCATATTTTCTGTAACATTACAATGTATTAACATAGTTAACAGTTTGAAAAAGCTCATTTTAAGTCAACAACGGTACAGCAGACTGATTCACTCAGTACATATACTACACAGAATTGTGATAGGTAAGTCAGTACATGCAGCAGGAAATGACACAACTGATTATAAATACAAATTGAGAAAATAAAAGAAAGTGTTTTGAAGTTTTGGTTTGTTACTCCAAGATCCCCTGTTGTGAATTTTTGGAGAGGCTTTTTTTTTTAGATTTTTTAAAAATGTGTCTGATTCAACCTTAATTACAACTTGGAAAGCAACTATGGAAACATGTTCTAACAAGTATTGTAGCCATGCATTTTTAGCATACTGTATGCTTGCCACATGACAATATACTTCTAAAAGCAATCAAAACACTTTGGTTTGGCTGAGGTACAAACATTTGAGAGACCATGTTATTAAAAGGGTGGTCCAACCACACATTTACCTGTGATATGTTTTAGAGTGAGTAATCCAATCATTCTAGTGAAACTTCGATAAAATTTCAGTTTGTTGATTTTGAGATACTTCCAGTTAAAGATACCCCATTTTCCTCTCACAACTGAACTTGAAGCAAGCAGGATTGACATCATCCCCGCACATTGATAAAGCAGTTTTTGCTTTTCTGTAATGCACACTCCCAGTTTAGTACTTCAAAATTTAATGCCATCGTTAAATGCATGGGGGGAGGAGGTAATATTTTGAAACCTTCACATACCCTGTTGTTGGGCTGACCTCTACTGATTTCAAGGTAAAAAAAAAACATTCCGGTATCCATTATAAACAAAGAAAACTAAAAAACTTTTCACCAATGTGAGGAGATGTCACTCATTGTATTAAGTTAGCCTGCCAGTGTCAATATCTCAATTGGTTAGAAGCTGAGCCGTAAAACCTCATCTAACTCTAACTCAAGAACCATACAGTACATTGGATAGACCTTTTACCAAAATGGTAGGAATTAACAGTCCTAAAAACGTATCAAGGCTAAATTTGTGGCTGGACCACCCTTTTGACCTCTATGAAAAATGTCATAATGTTTAACTGCAGGTCATGAAAATCTTCCTGAACTGCCTGGAAAGCAGTGTTACTAAAGCAATAGTGTCCCTGGGTAATGGGTGTGTGTGTGTGGGAGGGGGGTTGAGGGGTTCACCAATGACAGTCGAAATCTCATCCTTGGGTAAGCAATCAATTTCATCTTTGTTTAGGCCATACTGTACAAAGCAGTAGGGCAGGATCGCTTAGAGTTGACCTTTCCATTGTTTTAAGTTTCATTATCTGGATGGATTAATTGCCAGACGGGAATGCAAAAACTGCCATTTTTCAGACATCTGAAAAATATGGATTCATATCTGTATGTGCCTCATAGTTGTTGTGTGTGACATTCACAGCTCTCAGGTACTGTAGTCCCTAGGAGTTCAATTGAGTTGGTTTGTCCATTTTTGTTAGAGAATTTTACTAGGTTCAGAATGTTAACCTAGGACCATATTGATGGAAATATCTGAATGTGTCAAAATGCTTGTCCTCTCCGACATTTAAGAAAAAGGTACTCATGGCATTGAATCTATCAACTAAGAAAGCAAAAAGGATCACTGCTGATATCAATGGTTGCCAAAATCTGCACAGCTAGGCTACATAAACTAAGTAAAACAAAAACAGGGTAAACTTAGTCTTTAATACCATACACTTTTCTGTTAGTTCGAAGATGATGTACATAAGAATACCCAGAAACATGACTGTCTCTTGGACATATCCCCCAAAGCCTACTTAATTAACCATGTTCTAGTTTAAATTACTACACCATATTCTATTAATGGAGATACCAAATCATACAACGGTTAATTTTGATATAAATCTGCAAATATGTACCCCCTGGAAAACGTCATCTCTGATTTTCGGAGAGGACATACTTTTTGACATACATAATGTATTGAGTATACTTGAGTGAAGGAGATGTAATTATGCATTTATGATGGAACAATGTTAGTACTTTTAGTACCATAAGTGGGAGCTCAAGTGCTCCTGTTTCTTAAACAGAAACATAGAAATACCATTTTTGTCGGAGAGGACACTTTTTGACGGAATTGAAAGTCTCAGGGTTGAAACTGGTTCCATATCTCAACTGAAGGAGTGAACATAATATCAATACTACATGTTTGTAGGATACAAATTACTGATTTGTGAGGCAACATTTTTTTTTACTGGGCCATATATCTGTCAGCTTAACTTGCATGATTTCGGAGAGGACATATTTTGACGGAAAATACCACCTCCTTTTCATGCAGTTTTTCATTTATTAAATTTGTTTCAATCATTGAAAGGTGTAGGCCTTTGAACAACCTTGTTGTAGTTGTAACTTCCAAATCAGTACTTTCTGTCAAACTCTTTTCTGTATTAGTGATTCATCTGGTCAAATGTTTGCAAAATTCAAATGAGACGGTGGAATTTGCCAGAAATGACACTATGCAGAATTATTTTACCCCAAATTGTGCTTTAAATACATTTAATTTACTATTGTAGACAGGACATATACTGAACTTTTACTTAGTGTGGTTGGTCTTAATGTCAAGTGTATATATTTTTAGTATGGGGGCAATAAAGTGAATTTCTTGTCGACTACCCTGATTGTAAAAACAACCCTTAAAGGGCAATTTCCGAAATTACGAGGGGAAATTTGTGACAGAAATGATGCAAAATGGTTACAGAATGAACGTTTCATGGTTACATTTTTATATTTAAAGGAACACAAGGCAGTTATCATATGGATTATAGTATTTATATTCAGTTATATTCCATTCATTGCAGTATTTTTAGATTTTTGTTTTGACGTATTGTCGGGTACTGTTCTCCCGGTACTTCGGTACCTTGTAATTGTGGTACCGTACTGTATCGGTACCGGTACATACCGGTACTCACAAAAATACCGGTATACCGTGAAATGTTAATTGCTACTAATTTTACAATCGTAGGTTCTGTTAATAATGCCAAGTACCTTATTGGCAGAGCTTACAGCTTTGGCACACTGCCTACTTGGACTCAACGAATTATCAATAAGCACACCTACTGTAAATCCTTCTCATACTCAATGGCTTCAACTTGAACACCACCTATAAAATAACTAGCCTGGGCATTAAAATGGCCTACGTGAAGACATTTACATTTCTGAGCATTAAAAAGCATATTGAGTTCACATGATTTCAAGAAACATTGCATGCACATGACATGTGTATTAGTCTCATTAAGAGGTTGCATGGAATGGAAACCATGCTCTTAAAGTAGCTACGTAGTTAGTGGCGTATTGTACTTCGGAAATAAATACGTCATACTAAACGAGATGTTTACCCTCAGTGTAATACTTATATTGAAGGCATTCCTCTTAATGAGTTTTGTATTCTTATTTAAAATAACTTTTGCAATGTAATTCAGTAATTACGTTCGTGTTTTATTTCTGAGATTTTTTTATTTTTCACTTGCTACATACTGTATTTAACAATATTTTTTTTGAATTTATAGTGCGTTACTTTTTCTTCTGGCACGGGCAATTTTGTATTGTTTCAACTTGTAACAGTTCTGATCGATGGATCAATTAGTCAATACATCGAGTTATCATGGCAGCTACGTTGGACAATTCTGATACCGTTTCCGCGAAAAACTGATCATCTGGTTGCGTTAGCATTTTTTATACTTGTAGCCTGCTTCTGGACATTATTTTGGTTTCATTTCGAGTAATATAACCAGTTTCAAATGTTGGAGGGAGAAAGTTTTCCTTTCGAGCTAGTGAAAAGCTCAACAGAAGCAGATGCTAGTGGTTATACTGCACAGAACCGTCTGTTTGCGTTTTCAAATCAACGTGTCCGCATATGAAGTCTCGTAGTGGAGGCTGTCCGTGTAAAAGCACAAGCAACCTTTGCCTGTAGCTCTGTGTAAATGTGGGACCAGGAAACGAAAATGCTTGACTTAACCACTTCCCCTAAGCCTTAAACGTGTTGGTTTTGCAAACAATGAGTTTCAGTTTCTTCCCCATGATAGATTCACTTTTACTAACCACCATCAAACTCATTACAGGCTAAAAAAATCATAGGCCTAACTGAAATTACTTTAGGCCTAAAAGTAAGCAGTATTGTACTAAAACATGCAACACTACAGTATACCTAATACATAGTGTATGGTATACTATACAATGTTAAGGGGCGCCTGTGGCCTGACCGGGGTGGAAAGATACGGGGCGGAAAGTAACTGAACTCATTCCTATACTATACACTCCATTTGTGACTAGAGTAGGAGTGGAATATACAGTCACAGAACAGAGTCATGTGAGCACACGTTCGGTGACTAACGTTAGGCTTGGCTTAGTTATTGTAACCCTTGAACAGTGCTGTGTGTTTCCGTTACAACACAGCACTGTTCAAGGGCTAGGCTAAGACTAAGTAAGAGTAAGACATAGCCTAGGCTAGCAAAAGTTAATGTAGGCCTAGGCCTAAACAGTACTTAGCAAGTTAGCAGAACAATTCCAAGCAATACCTATGTTCGATACGCACACTGACAATACAGAGAGATGGCCCTATAGCAAATATCAGATTCGGAGTCAACCTTTCAACTGCTACTCATGGAAGGCATTTCACAGCCACACTGCACTGGCCCAAATTTCGTGTAACTAGGTAGCCGCCAAAAATTAAACCTGAAGCTAGCACAGGATTCTCCCAAGATTCAGCACAGGATTCAAATAAAATGTACGATGCGGGTGTATAGCGATGATATTTCAGTTATAGCCAACATGAGGGGTTTTTTAAGTACATAGAAACAGGCACTGAGAAACAAAACGAAAACTCAAACCGGATCGGACCAAAAAGTAACTGAGAACCACTCTAACCACTCTATCCACACACAGCAAAGGAAACGAAAGAGTCTTTGTTACCACCAACAAACAGAAACCACCAAAGATCAACAACACAAGCCCAAAGGCAACAAACACGTCCAAAGGCAACACCACGCCCGAAGGCAACCACAGCACAGACGGACACGGGGGCCACTTGTTTCGTTGAAATCACTATTTACAGTTTATTTACAGTATATACAAGTATTTACACGAAAACAAAACATCCCAAAGAGATCGAACGGGCCCGGTGGGGGATTGGGAACGTCCACTCTCTTCGGGAACCCAAACTGAACTGAACTGGGCAAATACAGGCGCACCTTGCCCAAGGGTGCCCCGGAGGCAGTTGTGGCAAAGGGTAACCTCATTATCCCCACACTTAAACAAGCTACACAACCGGATGCAGTTTAAAGTCCTACACAGCCAACATGTGACCGCCACTTACCATACTGAAGTTTCAGAAGCTGTCGCTCAGGCAATATTACATGTTTTCAACTATATAACGATAAGGCCCAAAAGAAACCGCAGTGAACTAACCACGGGGTCATCATGAATAATGAAAAAGCATCATATAGCCTGATTTATCTTAAGTGGGGCACATAACCTATCACATGTTTGGGGGGGGGGGGCATTCAGTATTAGTTGTGGTGACATTATTTGTGGGGTGAGATTAATACGAGACACTTTGAAAGCAGAGTGCCACCACCAGAGGGCCTACGAAGATTTTTTTCGGGCGAAAGTGTCGACGCCGGCAGCCTGTCGGAAATGCCACTGCCCAGGCCTTTTGATTTGCATAAGACTTTCTACCTTTCATAATTTAGAAATTTTTATCCCCCCCCCCCAAAGAGGGGCAACTCAGACACATTTTATTCTGTTTAATTATTGTGTAGGGGAGGAATAGATCTTGACTTATAACCTCTGCTGCTTGTTATTTGTCAGGAGCGGATCCAGACATTTCGGAAAGGGGGGCTGAAAACCCCCTGAATATTCTCCTGGATTAACATTATGCTAATTTTCGCGTATATTTGTTAATGATAGTGTGGCGATAGAGGGGAGATGAGGCCAGGAAAGCCTCCCATTGGATCCGCGCCTGTGTGTTTAACAGGAATTCTCCGATGATATATGCGCATGTCATCGGAATACAAATCCATGAAAGGTGAGTTTGAAAAGTCCCACTTCGTGTTAATTGCAACCTACGGGGGGGGGGAGGGGGGTAAATCTGCATGTAGCACAACAATCGTTACATCAACAACCACACACAAAAGTGTGCTTGGACATTCTGATGGTAGCCACAGGATATAATGTATACATGCTCAAGAAAATCGATAACGAGAATTTCACCCTACAGTGCAGGACCTTAGGCTGGTCTTGTTAACACAAGAACTTAAAACTGAAATGTGGTGCTATTAAAAAAATAAAAACAGAATACATTCATGGTATAGTCGCAGAGCTAAGAGGTTTGGTCAGAGGGGCAAGAGTATAAAAATAGCAAGTAGATACCTAATGCATCGACGGCACTATACCAGTGCTTCTCAACCTTTTTATAATTTCCTACTTTGTTGACAGGGGCGGATCTAGGGGGGCGACTCGGCCCGCCCCCCTTTTGAAAATGCAGAAGAAAAAAATGAAAAGGAAAAAGAGAAAAACGGAAAGGAGAAAAGATACAGAGAAGGACAGAGAGTGGAGTGATAGAAAATGAAGCAGCGATTAGCAACCTCAAAGCATGTGAGTCATAACGCAGAGCAGATCAGTTTGAACGTCGATCGGGACGTTCACACGCATGCTATCTTACTACACATGATTGGATACAATCAATACGATACAATACCATCAGCCAATCGAAAAATACCTTACGAGACAGTGCGCATCAGTTGTGATGGGCTGCTATCAAGCCTGGCAAGTGCCATTTCCGGCCATCTGGGATGTATTAAAACCTCAAATTTTCTTGGAACGCTCCGCACCAACCTGTGTGGCGCTCCGCTTTGATAGTTAACGCAGTGGCGTACACGGGGGGGGGGGGGAGGCCATTGGGCCATGCCCCCCTCACTGATGCCGACTTTTTTTTAGTTCCTAAAAATACTGAAATTTTTTAATACAAATTTTACTTCAAAAGGCAGCATATGTGGCACCAGATTACATGTAAGGACACCTATTCAAAAATTTTCAAAGGGGAGGGACCCTCCCACAGGCCGGCGATCACACAAAATACTGCATGCTCCCCCCTCCCCCTCCCGTGCGAGAAATCCTGGGTACGCCACTGAGTAAAACGGGATTCAGACTTGCGACCCTTGGACCAAAAGTCCCACCAGCTGAGCTAATCCGTCCCCATAGAAATGTGTAATAAAATCAAACTTTACATTTTGTTCACAAAAATTGCACTTCTTGATGGCTGCTATCAAGCCTGGCAAGTGGCAATTCCGGCGGTCTGGGATGTAGCAACATCTCAAATTTTCTTGGAACGCTCCGGGACAACTTATGGTGCGCTCCGCTAAAAGGCGGGAGTCTCCCCCCCCCCCCCCCCGAGCCCCACAAACAAAAAATCCTAGATACGCCACTGCAAAGGGAATTAAAATGGAAAATCATGCGAATTACAAGGCCTTAGAAGTGTCTTTTCTGGCTATCTGGGATGTGTTTTTACCCAAATTTTCTGGTATGCTACGCATAGGCGGCGGAATCGGGGAACGGGGGAGGACACGTCCCTCCCTAAATTTCTTAGTGAGGGGGACGTCCCTCCATGAATAAATTCCTAAGGAGAAAAAATGAGGAATTATAGAATAAGTAAAAATCAACAATCACAAGTATAATCATAATCAATGACAAACTAAATGGCCAAATGCTGTTCTGTCAGAAATCCCTCGATTTTTCTCTGAAAGACGTTAAGATTGGCCTACAGTGCACGTCACCAACAAAATTTTATTTAGAACTACAGTGGTCGGCATCATTACAATTCGGTCATTCAGTTTTGATACTATGTAAGGCCTACAATAATACCATGATTACACTGCCTGGACGTACCCCAAGACAATGACAGGGCTGCCAAGTCTCGTGCATTTTGGGTTATTTTCACTTTCTCACTGAATCCACGAAAAACAAGAAATTAGGCAGAGGGGAACATATAAAACGTACATTTACGCCCACATGTCAATGCAAGGTACCTGGGTCCTGACATCAAGTCGAACTAAGATATGGGTCACAAATTTCTCATGGAATTCACTGTACTGCAGCATGAAAGAAATCGATCGAGAGGCATTTAAGTTTCATTACTGTTCATGTTTAGCAGCTGTCTAGCTGTCTAACCTGCTTTATAGAAAAACTACACAGCTGTAAAAATATCAAACCAAACAAAATGATACGAAAGTCACAGAGTCTCCAATCAAAGTTTTTTGTCCTCATAACTGTGGTGGGAGGGGGGTACTGTGTCCTCTGAGGGTGGGAGAGGCTTGGGAAACATTCATGGACTGACCCTCGGCTAATCAGTGGGGCGGTGGGGGGCACTGGGTGTAGTTTTCAATGAAGGGCAGAAACAAAAACTATTGCCTTAGTTCTTTTAATTCCCCACTGTAACCCAAGTTTCTCTCCTGCAATAATTGATTGTCATCCAAACTGAACCAACAGGGGAGCCAGCTACCAACTCAAAAAAAAGGGGGTGGGGGTCTGGCTAGAGTTTGAGTATCTTACGTAAGTAGAGAATGTGCACCAACTTTTTTCAATGAATATGGCATGGCTGCAATGAATCCAGGGAAAAGGGGAAGGGTAATATATTGAGTTCACATGATTTCAAGAAACATTACATGCACATGACATGTGTATTAGTCTCATTAAGAGGTTGCATGGAATGGAAACCATGCTCTTAAAGGAGCTATGTACGTAGTGGCGTACTTCGGAAATAAATATGTCATACAGTACTAAAAGAGATGTTTACCCTCAGTGTAATACTTATATTGAAGATATTCCTCTAAATGCGTCTTGTATTCTCAGTTAAAATAATTTTTGCAATGTAATTCGGTAATTATGTTCGTGTTTTATTTCTCAGATTCTTTTATTTTTCACTTGCTACATATTTAACAATTTGTTTTTTGAATTTATAGTTCTTTATTCTTTCTTCTGGCATGGACAATTTTGTATCATTTCAACTTGTAACAGTTCTGATCGATGGATCAATTAGTCAATACATCGAGTTATCATGGCAGCTACGTTGGACAATTCTGATACCGTTTCCGCGAAAAACTGATCATCTGGTTGCGTTAGCATTTTTTATACTTGTAGCCTGCTTCTGGACATTATTTTGGTTTCATTTCGAGTAATATAACCAGTTTCAAATGTTGGAGGGAGAAAGTTTTCCTTTCGAGCTAGTGAAAAGCTCAACAGAAGCAGATGCTAGTGGTTATACTGCACAGAACCATCCATTTGCGTTTTCAAATCAACGTGTCAGCGTAAGGAGTCTTGTAGCGGAGGCCGTCCATGTAAAAGCATGAGCAACCTTCGCCTGTAGTTCTGTGAAAATGTGGGACCAGGAAACGAAAATGCTTGAATCAACCACCTCCAGCAAGCCTTTAACTTTTGTTTTTGCAAACAATAAGTTTCAATTTCTTCACCATGATAGATTCGCTTTTAAGAACCACCATCAAACTCATTACAAAGAAAATCATAGGCCTACGGTAACTGAAATTATGTTAGGCCTAAAAGTAATCAGTATCTTACTAAAACATGCAACACCAATGTACTACACACGTACGTTGTGAGTATTATGTACTAGACAAAATGCATTTCGGATCGAATTGATAAACCAAGAAGCACAACCTGATGTGACATAACAAAGTCGGAGGGTCCGAGAATTTATTAGTAGATGTTTTGGCGACTACCCAGCTCCTTCAATTAAACAGTCCACCAGGCGTACTGTACGCATGTGCTGTGCAAAATCAAATACAGTATTTCCCTTTATTCTACGCACCCCTAGGAATGGTAGACTAATTACAAATTACTCAATATCACAGTGGCAAAGCAAAAGCCTTCCCATTCGACTGTCAAAGCAGATTTTGTTTGTGGAACAATTTTGAAGGTCGTGTGACATGAAAATAACATAGTTGGATATTTGATGTAAAAGCATTAAAAATCCAGAAAATATTGTAGCCACAATTCCTATTAAAATCCATTAAATATTGACCATTTTACAGGTAAATTTCTATTTCATACTTGTATCATGAATAAACATGAGCTAAATATGCAAATATGTGACATCCAAAGAGGGACATACCATATATGGCGCATGTTAGCCTTTGTTTTTTCAACCTTAATTTCAAGGACACTGGTAGCATTGTTATTCCCCTAGGGGTTTATTATAAAAGTTAAAATTTTTTCCTTAAAAAATATTGATATCACTCACCAAACTGTAACCTGTATGATTAGTAATTAAGAGATAATTTATATAGTGTTAACAAAAATCTTCACATTGTGCAACACTCAACATCATTATTTTTGCATAGGCAATTACTTTCTTCAGAAACCATCAAAATTTGAATACGTATATTTTGAGAACGGTAAAAGATATTGAAATAATTCCAACGGATCTTTGATTGGAGGACTTAATTCTTTAACTGAAATGTGAAACAGCTCATTTTGGTGGCATGTCACACAACCTTAAATGGGGACTGTCAATGCCAGCAGTATTACAGGCTTTGCCACTTACCACAACACGGAGCCTAATTTCGGCTTCAAATCGTATTTTTCTGAAGAAGTTTGTCAAAGTAAGAGTATTACAGGTATCTGTAGGTGTATCGTGTGAAAGCGAACTGATAGACAAAGTTTGATGAGAAAATATTGTCATTTGAGTAGTGTTGGGCGATATTGACTTTTTTACCATTGCGATAGGAGAACAAAATTTATCGCGATAATTCGATATCCACAATAATTTCCATAAAGACAATTTCCCTTGAAGTTCGCTTCCGTGCTCGTGCATGTTAGAATATTCAATGATGAACTTTCATTGACTTTTCATCAGTTCAATGTAAAGAAAGAATGTCCTCAATAAAAACATTTTGGAGACAGCAATGAGAAGAAATAAAGCATGACTAGGCAAATTTTTTCATTTTTTTTTTAAGAATATATCAACATTTTTGAATTCTTGTTATCGTATCGTGATAAAGAGAAATTATTGCGATAATGATAATTTTCAATATATCGTCCAACACTACATTTGAGGGCTTGAGAGATCCCTGGACATTATGGCTGGAGGATGTGAAAAGTTTGTACACTGTGCACAAGGATTGTGATGGAGAAGTGAAAAGGAAACACACAGCATTGTTCAAGGGCTACTGTATATCTAGGCTGAATTACATGTGGATACTGTTCGTAAATTTGGTATTGTTTCACATACTTGGTTATTACTATAACTTGTGTAACACTTGACAGAACCACCCTTTGAGACTTGCGTACAGTTCATAGCTACAAAGGATGATGATTCAGCGATGCAGCAATTGCACATACAGTACTGTAACAAACATGCGACAGGCCTACCATACATCGCATGTCACAGAACAAGCTGCGCGAGGTAGACTGTTCTCAAACTAACCCTTCTGGAAGCATTTTTCAACATTTATTAAATACGTAGGTGTCAACATTTTGGGAACAACTCTTTCTTTTATGACAGAATACATCCAAAGTAAAGCCAAGTTCCTATGCCAGACAGGAAAGTTTGCCTTTTGCGCACAAGATCTGGCCCACACAGCTTGCTCCACAATTTGGGGCCTGAAAAAATTGCTGGTCATAGATCTGGCCGTACATGGGATGCAAATTTGCCACGGCCGCGATGCCACGAGGCAAAAAGGTAGGCCTACCTGAAAGCTAACGCAAAACTCACTGCCGGACAGTGCCTGTATGCATGGTGGCAAGACCTGACCAACATTTGACCACGCAGAGGTCTGTGAATCTGGCTCATGGCTACACATCGGACGAGAAATAACAAGAAACTTGCCCGTGCAAAATGCAAACTTTCAAGTCTGGTTCCTATGTATTAATGAACTAGGCCTAACGTTAGCCTCTTACTGTAGATACTGTCTGACTGTACAAACAGGTAGGCTAAGGTCTGGGACAAGATCTCAGGGGCAGAAAACATTCCTTAGGGGTGGAAAGAAACGGGGGTGGAAAGTAACTGAACTCGTTCCTATCCTATACACTCCATTTGTGACTAGAGTAGGAGCAGATTATGGTTATTTCCAAAAACTAGGGGTCAAATGGGGTTTTTACTGACTTTGCCAATGTAATGCTAAATTTTAAAGACATGAAATACAACTAACCAGTGTATCATGTATTTTATTATACCTTAACAACATGGCTTCTTATGATATACGAATTGAACTTTCAACATTTAGTATTTTCCAGAAAATAGACTATTTTGCTTTTGTGTCCCCCATGATTTTGGGGTAATGGCTATGACATACAAGCATACAAATTGGATGTATCTGAAAAACATATTTACAGTATCATGGACTGGATTGCTTTGCTCATTTATCATGGTAAGGATATCACCAATTGTCCACATTTCCAAAATATGAGTATTATTGCTTCACCCATTTTTTCAAACAGGAACATAAACCAGAAAGCCAAAAGGCTTAGTGATTCCTTGCCATATTGATATATTGTAACAAACATGAATCACCTACATGACAAGCATGAGATCCCTCACAGTTACCCTACTTGAGATATCATGTTAATACGGTCAAACGCTTTTGAAATCTTGCGACCCAAAATGACCTACATGCTAAATATTAACAATCCACAGGCCAAGTATGTGATCCCTCATAGTTATCCTCCTTGAAATATGTTTACTAGCTCTTGACCTTTTGTGACCTTAAATAACCTTCGACCTGCACGAAAAATAGTAGGGATCATCCACATGTCAAGTGTGAGATCCCTCACAGTTATCCTTCTTGAGATATCCTGTTTACAAGGTTTTGACCTTTTGACCTCTGGTGACCCGAAATGACCTTTGACCTGCACCAAAAATTATAGAGATGATCTACTCAATATGGGCAATACACAAGCTACGTATGAGATCCCTAGTAGTTTCCCCTCTTGAGAAATCATGCTAACAATGTTTTGACCTTTTGACCTGTGGTGACCCTACATGACCTTTGACCTCCACCAAAAATAATAGGGATCATCTACTCAATATGGGCAATCCACATGCTAACTATGAGATCTCTCACAGTTACCCTTCTGGAGATGTGGTGTTTACAATGTTTTGACCTTTGACCTCTGGTGACCCCACATGACCTTTGCCCTCCACCAAAAACAATAGGGATCATCTACTCAATATGGGGAATCTAAATGCTAAGTATGAGATCCCTCACAGTTGCCCTTCTTGACATACAGTGTTTACAACGTTCTGGCTTTTTGACCTCTGGTGACCCCAAATGACCTTTGAGCTCCACCAAAAAAGGGGATTATCTACTCAATATGGGCAATCCACATGCTAAGTATGAGATCCCTCACAGTTACCCTTCTTGACATACAGTGTTTACAAGGTTTTGACCTTTTGACCACTAGTGACCCCAAATAACCTTTGACTGCCACCAAAAAAATTGGGATTATCTACTCAATATGGGCAATCCATATGCTAAGTAGGAGATCCCTTACAGTTACCCTTCTTGACATATAGTATTTACAAGGTTTTGACCTTTTGACCACTAGTGACCCCAAATAACCTTTGACCGCCACCAAAAAAATGGGGATCATCTACTCAATATGGACAATCCACATGGTGAGTATGAGATCCCTCACACTTATCCTTCTGGAGATATCATGTTTACAATGTTTTGATGTTTTAACCTCTGATGACCCCAAATGACCTTTGACCTCCATCCAAAAACAATAGAGATTATCTACTCAATATGGGCAGTCCTCATGCTAAATATTAGATCCCTCACAGTTACCCTTCTTGAGATATCATGTTTACAAGGTTTTGATCTTTTGACCACTAGGGATCCCAAATGACCTTTGACCTCCACCAAAATCAATAGGGACCATCTACTCAATACAGACAGTCCACATGGTAAGTATGAGATCCCTCACACTTATCCTTCTGGAGATATCGTGTTTACAAGGTTTTGATGTTTTGACCTCTGATGACCCCAAATGACCTTTGACCTCCACCAAAAATAATAGGAATTATCTTCTAAATATGGGCAATCCAAATGCTAAGTATGAGATCCCTCACAGTTATCCTCCTTGAGAAATAGTGTTTACAATGTTTTGACCTTTTGACCACTGGTGACCCCAAATGACCTTTGACCTCCACCAAAAACAATTGGGATCATCTACTCAATATGGACAATCCACATGCTAAGTATGAGATCCCTCACAGTTACCCTTCTTGAGATATCATGTTTACAAGGTTTTAACTTTTTGACCTCTGATGACCCCAATGACCTTTGACCTCCACCAAAAACAATAAGGATCATCTACTCAATATAGACAATCCACATGCTAAGTATGAGATCCCTCACAGTTACCCTTCTTGAGATATCATGTTTTCAAGGTTTTGACCTTTTGACCTCTGATGACCCCAGATGACCTTTGACCTCCACCAAAAATAAAAGAAATCATTTACTTAATATGGGTAATCCACATGCTAAGTATGAGATCCCTCAAAGTTACCCTTCTTGAGATATAGTCTTTACAACAGGGATGAGCCTGACATACAAAAAAAAATCACTGAACTTTTAAGCAGGTACAGTATGTAGCATACTGACGCCGAAGGCGTCAGCCTGAGCGCGAAGCGCGAACTCTTACAGGTGGGGTCCAGGGGCCCGCCTTAGGGCCCCTGGTGGGGTCCAGGGGCAACGCCCTGGCGGGGGTCCAGGGGGCAGCGCCCCTGGAAGCTCCTGGATTTTTAACATTTTGTAAGGCCCAAATGGGCTAATTGTTTATCATATTTTGATGAAACAGACAAATTACAAAAACACCCTAAGCTTAACGTAGCCTACTGTATTATAGCCTATGTGTTAAGGTTCACCAAGTTGGATCAACATTAATACCTTGTCTTTCCCAAAACCTAGTTCATACCAACTGGCTTCTTGATTTCTTTGATCCATTGCCCAACATTATTCGATCCAATGTCCAATATTATTTTATGGCTCACTTTTAAGTTTTAGCACCATTCAACTTGCAGCACATTTTAGAGGCTTTTTGCCTAGGCCTACTTAAAGTGTATAGGGCCTACCTACTGGTAAATAGTAGCCCTTTTTGTACATCAGAACATATAGCTAAGGAAAGTGCCTTGGCTGTGCTCTGTAATGTAAAGCACAAGAGCCATGCCTTGCCTAGGCTAGACCTAGGCTAAAACTTCAAAGGCCATATGTTAGGCCTTGTTTGGTAAGGCCTAATTTAAGGCACCAATTCCTAGCTCTTTTGGTGAAAATTGGTACCAGTTTGTTATAAACTTCAAGCCAAATCCCGGAATGGCTGCCTTCTTCAGACTTAGAGGCCTAGGCCTATGAGTATGGGAGTATGGGCTAGGCCTAGCCTAGGCTCAATAGTAGTGCACATACATAACCTAGGCCTATGTTAGGATAGTGTAAGAAGTGCAATGCCTCTAAGTTAGTGACAGATGAGCCTATGAACAGAATATGCAACCCGGCTTCAACCTTACAAAGATGTAGGAAAGGGTGCAGTTGAGTATTTTCCACATGCCCTGTGCATAAAAGCTTTGATCACCTTTGCAGACGATCGTTCTGTTCAGTGCCCACCAAGTTACGTTGTAGTATAAATTTAGTAGCAAGCATGTATATAGTTAGCTGCAGTGTGCACATCTACACACACTTGCATACAGACACAGCCTGTGCCAATGGACGTACGTACATGTATACAAAACTTGTACTAAATCAGAGCATTACTGCATGTACTATATGGAGTGGACATGACTGCTTCCACTTTTACTTTCCACTTTCAAGCATCATATACAGTATGACCTACGAGCTATGATATGACAAGGAAAAAGGGTATCATAATTAAACATGTCGACTATGCATTTCTAGCTGCAGTGAAGTTTAACCAAAATATGTGGAAATACACATTTTACTGAAGACGCTATGCTATTTCACTGACATCTTATGATAAATCATGTGCTGTTCCCATTTTCAACTTCACATTTTTTCGCGGAAATGAAAATACGAAATAGCGGAAGTTAGAAAAAAATCACGGAAATCCGCGAATTCGCGGAAAAAGCTCATGCCTGTTACAAGGTTTTTACCTTTTAACCACTGGTGACCCCAAATGACCTTTGACCTCCACCAAAAACAATAGGGATCATCTACTCAATACGGATCATCTACTCAATACGGGTAATGAACATGGTAAGTATGAGATCCCTCACATTTATCATCCTGGAGATACCATGTTTACAAGCAATTTCCAGGGTATTTACTATTTGACCTCTGGTGACCCCAAATGACCTTTGACTTCCACCAAAAAAAATAGGGATCATCTACTTCATATGTGCAACCTACCTGCCAAGTATGAGATCCCTTGGAGTTACCAGTCTTGAGATATCGCGTTTACAAGGTTTTGACCTTTTGACCTCCTGTGACCCCAAATGACCTTTGACCTCCATCAAAAACAATAGGGATCATCTACTCAATATGACCAACCCACACAACAAGTATGAGCTCAGACATAGTTACCCTTCTTGAGATATCGTGTTTACAAGCAAAGCGTCACACACACACACATACACACCCACACACACACACACGACATCACCATCGCATAGATTCCTTCTGCCTTTGGCAAGGAATCAAAAAATACCTGACCAACATAACTTTTTGGTATCACCCTAGTTATGATGGTTTTCTTAAGTATGTACTTTTCATCATTTTTACAAATGTGGTCATTTTCAGGTGGCAGAAGTTCATTTGATATAAGAATTAGGTCAAACTCTTTGAGACAGTAACACATTTGGAAAGAAATAATCAAAGCAAAGATTGTTCAAGGCATCATTTGAATCGACAGAATTTTGGTGCCCCCCCCCCCCCCCCCCTCAGTGAGTTATGTTGGTAAAATTTGGTGCTTCACCATTTGCACAAACAGCTTTAGTTTTTTGTGAGTTAAGTCACATGAAAAGAAGATACCAGAATGTTACTAGAAAATATAATCCCATGTATTTTCAACCAAGTATTTTATGCTGATGGACACTTGATTTTTTTGGCGTCCCCCATGCTGCCATACTGTAGTTATGTTGGTCATTCTCAATGTATGAAGAACAAAAATTCAATGAAACTGGGGCTTTTGATTGTACAGTATCTTATTTAATACTGCAGACAGTGATTGATATTGTATTTGAAAGTTTCCAGGTCAACTCAACATTTATTGAAAAATTGAACTGAAAATTTGCATGTTAGGTGTAATGGGGACGCCAATTCTTGGTGTCCCTGTTACATGCAACAGACTAAATGGAGTGAAATATCTTGCAAATATCACACATGTCCATAAAGTGATGCAAAATAAGATACAAAATGGCAGGTCTAACAATCTAAGGGTGTCAAAGAGGAAAATTTGAACAATTAAATATCATTTACTGGGTAAAAACAGTCATTATTAAACAAAATATTGAAAAGTGTGGACCTTTTGACATGTGAAACTGTTGAGAAAAATGAAACTGACTTTTTTAAGTTTTGGAGAATTCTTCCAAACTTATATTTGTTCTGGTTACAAAGGGTCCTAAATCACACTCAACTATGAATTTTCAACCATTTAGGATTTAGGCCGAATTCATTCTTTTAAGAGGAGCTTAAAGACTGGTTTGGTGTCCCCATTATGTTGGTTTGTTTTCAGGCATGTACAGTATATGTTTGAATGATTCCCCTTACACACTTAATTACATAATGCTGTAAAAATATGTAAAAATGTTTTTATTTTTTATAGGCCCTAAATGCTGATACAGTAATACTCTATCATGAATATAAATTTCAATCAGTTATGATTTGTAAATTTTGACCTTATGTCACACTTTTGGACCCCTAGTTTTTGGAAATGTCCTGGTCACAGACCAGAGTCAACTGAGCACACGTTCAGTGACCTAGGATTGGCTAAGTTACTGAAGTGTAGCCCAAGCTTGAACAGTGCTGTGTGTTTCTGTTGCAACACAGCACTGTTCAAGGGCTAGGCTAGGCCACAGGCAGTCCTAACGTTATATAGTGCATACTTACTATATATATATAGTAAGTAATCATGAGTCGATCAGTATCATGAGTCGATCACTGCATTCTAAACGCCGATACAACGTGATGTGACTGCAGTGTAAGCATGACCTACATTGCATTTTCTTCAAAAAACATAAAAAACAATTAGGCCTATTTGCCTTGCTATTTTTGATGTCCAAAGCAAAAATGTTACTCATGGCCAAATTTTCAAGTTTCTGCAAAAGTATGAACTAGAAACTTGGAAAAATTACACAAATCATGAACAAAATGTCTTTGATGAAGCTGTGACTGAAAAATTTGATAGAAAGGACATTATTCTCTATGATTATTTGTATAACTGTTCTTAAATGTGGTAATTTATAGCCTTTTATTTGCTTTTTTTTGTAGCGATTGACTCAAGGTTCCTTCATAAGCACTGTTGCATGTACTGCCACCTACATTTCAAAATTCATTTTCTACAGATTTCGCAATTCGAACATCACCAAAATATAGCACAAAAAGGAAGACGTAACAAAATGTTACAGCAAAGTTTTATTGATTTTTGTAAATGTTTTTAATATTTTTATTTTCACAATGTTCCTTTAGTGATCGACTCATGACACGCCCAGTATATAAATAGACAAGGTAGCGCACTTCCACACAACCACGTTCAGTAGCCAGATTTGGCCTATTTGGCCATATATGCATGCACGAATACATGGCCAAGTTAGTAAAAGCTTTGCCAGTTTGGCCATAGCATTTGGTGATTTGGCCGTACTAGTGCATATTAGCCAAATCTGGCTACTGAACGCGGTTGTGTGGAACAAAGATATTATAAGCATAGATTCCAAACTCCTATACCTACACTGTTATGCTCAGTGACTCCTCATGGAGACGCATATATCGGTGCGGAAGTGTTAATTTGACATGCGCGCCGTTCTGTTCCGTGATCTGCGTATAAAAATAAGACCGCGTTACAGAAGATTTCATTGTTAAAACAGGTTAGCGTGCAAGGCCTTTTACAACGCGTCCTATACGCGCAGAATACATTTCTCTGTGTATTATCCGGAATACCAGTTCTGCGCGCTCTGGAAACAAACGCACTAGTTGCTTTCCCGTTGTGAGCGCGTAAGTAATTGAGGGCGCATATAAAAGTGCGTCACTTGAAGATACCATAGAAACTAACCAATGAATGTCTATGAACTTGCTAAATCAGTCATTGTGCATTCATGTTCGAGTGTAAATACGTGGAATGCTGCGTTGAAGAAATAAGTTATTCTTGTTCAAGTGGAATTTATTGAAGCGTAGTAATTCTTCAGTCAACAACATTCCGAAATAACAAGTATTAATACTTTTGTAAGACATTCATTTGCCTGTTTGTTTTCAAAACGACTGAGCAGTGATCAGCACTTCCGCCCCGATATATTGGCCTCCATGGGGAGTCAACGCGCCATTTTAAGTTTGGAATCTGTGCTTATAATATCTTTGGTGTGGAAGAAGTACGCTACCTTGTCTATTTATGTATGCACTGTATAACGTTAGAACTGCCTGTGCCATTTGTGGGCTAGGCTAAGTAAGACACAGAAAAAGTCAATGTAAAGTTAACAGAACAATTCCAAGCAATACCTATGTTGGATACGCACACTGACAATGCAGAGAAATGGCCCCGTGGCAAATATAAGACTCGGAGTCAACCTTTCAACTGCTACTCAAGAAAAGCATTTCACACCACACTGCACTGGCCCAAATTTCGTGTAACTAGGCAGCCGCCCCAAATTAAACCTGAAGCTAGTACAGGATTCTCCCGGGATTCAGCACAGGATTCAAATAAAATATACGATGCGGGTGTATAGCGATGATATTTCAGTTTATAGCCAATATGTGAACGCCACTAATACAGTACCATGCTGAAGTTTCAGAAGCTGTCGCTCATTCAGTGTTACATGTTTTCAACTAGATAACGATAAGGCCCAAAAGAAACAGAAGTAAACTAACCATGGGGTCATCATGAATAATGAAAAAGCAGGGGGGGGGGGGCATTCAGTATTATTTGTGGTGACACTATCTGTGGGGTGAGATTAATACGAGACACTTTCAAAGCAGAGTGCCGCCAACGGAGTGCTTACGAAGATTTTGGGGGTTGAAAGTGTCGATGCCGGCAGCCTGTCTGAAATGCCACTTCCCAGGCCTTTTGATTTGCATAAGACTTTGTCCCTTTCATAATTTAGAAATTTTTATCCCCCCCCCCTCCCCAATAGGGGCAAGTCAGACACATTTTAATCCATTTTATTGTGTAGGGGAGGAATAGAACTTGACATATAACCTTTGCTGTATTAAGTTTTGTTATGTGTCAGGCGCGGATCCAGACATTTCAGAAAGGGGGCTGAAAGCCCCCTGAATATTCTCCTGGATTAACATTATGCTAATTTTCGCGTATATTTGTTATTGATAGTGTGGCGAAAAAGGGAGATGAGGCCTGGAAAGCCCCCCCTCCCCTTGGATCCGGGCCTGTGTGTTAAACAGGAGTTCTCCGATAATGAATACAAATCCATGAAAGATGAGTTTGGAAGTCCCACTTAGTGTTAATTGCAACCTACGGGGGGGTAAATCTGCATGTACTACAACAATCGGTACATCAACAACCACACACAATAAGTTTGAAAACCACTGCCCTTAGGTAAACAAAGCTGCTTTCAAAACCCTTGTATGACCAAGGTTGGAATACTGCTCAAGTATTTGGGATCCATATCATCAGGAACACATCAATAAGCTCAAAGCAGTTCAATGCAGAGATGCTAGATTCATCTGTAAAGACCAAAGACGTACAGTACTAGAGCAGTGTCTCATCCATGCTTGCAGACATGAACTGGCCTACTTTGGAGAAATGCAGGATCAGAGCTAGGTTGAGTTTATTGTATAAGTCCCTCCATCACCTGGTTGCTACGTATCTAGTGGCGCCGCCAGGCTTTGATGATTGGGGGGGGGGCACAACAGATGATGTCATAATGGCACTTCAGTTAAAACCTCCCTAGTCTGCGCAAAATGCATTTTTTTTTTTTTTTCGTGTGCTCCCTGCTTTCCTACACACAGTGTGGATCCTTCCTTTTGTCAGGTGTCACTGCACTAAGGTGCTGTCCTGGGGGAGGGGTCTAAGGGGAGGGGGTTCCCCCTCCCCTTTGAGAAATTTTTGTTTGTTTAAAGTTGCTTAGATGCAAAATGGTGCTATGTTTATGATATTTTTGGAAGCTGATCACATACCTGTATGGCTGGAAAATGTCCATAGTTTGGTGAATTCTAATTTTTCCGACTGGCTGGATGTTTTTTCCAACTGAGTGGCGACGCTTAAATATTCCCTTTTTTATGTGCCCTGAGTTTTTGAATACAGCAGTGAGGATCTTTCCTTTGTCACTATATAAAGGTGCTGTCCTTGGGGAGGGGGTTTAAGGGGAGGGGGTGCCCCCTCCCCTTTGAGAAATTTTTGCTTATTTAAGGTTTCTTACATGCAAAATGGTGCTATCTTTTGGAATATTTTCGGAGCTGATCATATATAGCTGGAAAATGTCCATAATCTAGTGAATTCTAATTTTTGGTTAGGTGAAAAAGGAGAGCATGTTGTCTACGAGAAGAATATGTTGTAAACAAACCTCCTGAAGACTCCCTTTTGGCTACTTTACCGCCTTCTATTGGCAAAGTTTTTACCCAAAAATACGTGAGTGGAGTCCACAGAAACATTGTTGGACTATAACGAAATTTTTCCTTCCCTTCATTGTGCATTATAAAAAGGCAGCTAACGCTGGCAGATACCTGTAGAGGGCCTTCCGGAAGCTCTGAATAAAGTACAGGTACATAAAATGGAGCAATGACATAATGCTTATTACTTGACATCCAAATGATAACATAGAGTAGAGCACTTTATAACTATCGTATTTTTACTAATTTTGAACGAAAATCCAGATGAACTGCTTCCAGCAATGGGGAACGGGCGGGAGGGAGACTATTGGTGCAGGAAGGTGATATTAGACCTCCCTGATAGTTATAGCAAAAGGGGTGAAGGACTGACAAATGCATTTTTCAGAATGCTTTTTTTATCGTAAGTGTATTAAAAATCCATCTACAGGTATCAAGGGCGTAGCCAGGAACTTGCCGAGGGAGCGAAGCCCATAGACAGACTCTCAGCGCTTCGTGCCACCATGGGTTGGAGCAAAGCACAAGAAAATTTTGGCCCAAAGTGCCTCCCAGATCGCAGGAAATGGCACTTCCCAAGCTTATTTTACCGCATATAAATAGGAGAAACACTAGCAATATTGTAAAAAAAAAAGTAAAAAATACCAAAAATATGCTCAAGGGGGCGACTTCCCCCTTTACCCCCCTTGGCTACGTGTCTGCCATCTATACCGATAATGGCTGTGCGCTGAGTGCTCGGTAAAGCTTTTTGGAAAATATATAACGGCAAATACGTACTTTCAACTTTCCAAATCATGCTACAACTTAGATTGAAAGATCGCATATTGATGCAAGACCCCTACAGATGTTGTGATTATAGTTCCATGCATTATTATGTTAATAATGGTCATGAGATGGAGTGCAAACCGTAAAGCATGCGCGCAAAGCGCGCGAAATTTTTCATTAAATGAGATTTCCATGACAAAACCTGCATTCAGAATCTGCATCGAAACACTTTCACTTGCCCAAAAAACCTGCATGCCACTCAAAAAGCCAGTCTTTTACCTGTTAATTCGTGAACAGCTTCCAACTTTTGCTGCTGTGCTTCTCTGGGAGTTGCTATCAGAAGATATTGATAATAAGAATACAGTGGTAAGGTTTGAAGCGCGCGGAGCGCGCGAAATTTTTGATAGTTTGCGAAGGATTTGCGAAAATTCTGATAGTTTGAGAAACATTTATGATAGAAAATGATTAAATAGATCTATCACTCGGTTGAAGCACACCTCACCCTACCCCCTACAGAAATCTATAGCTTAATCGCCTTTTGGGATCATTTTAAAATTTTCAAAAAAATTTCATTGGGGGGCACGTGCCCTCCCCCCATGCCCCCCTCCCCCCATGCCCCCCTCCCCCCTGCTGAGAATTTTTCGGTCACCTACTGAAAGAAAAATAATGCAATTTGTGCACTACAGTACCGTATACGAAAATCTTCAGCGCAGACAAAGAAAAACGCTTGGCGTTACAGCATGAGAATTCATTCACGTTGGCGTACAACTTACTATATGCATGAGGATTCACTCCAACTGGCCAACAATTAATCTATTGAATATATTTTGTAAGTACTGCAAACTACAGTACCTTCAAGTCAAAACTGCAGTATGCAGCTATAAAATCGTCTGCTGCAGTTTGTTTCCACTTAATTCATGTTAGGTCCCACACAAAAAATGATTATTTCCTGCTAAATATGAAAAAATGTGTGCTGCAACTTTTTGCTTTAAGTATAATGAATGATCGTCATACAGAAGCCTCAGGCAATCTTCTACGTAATATTGTGTGGTACCTTTGGTTTTGGTGACGTACAAACACTGACACCTCAGCGTCGGCTTTACACCATGGAATGCACCCTGGTAAGTATACCTACAATTCGAAAATTTTTTAACACAAATTTTACTTCTAAGGTAGCATATATGGCACCAGATAACATGTAAAGACACCTTATTTTTCAAAGATTTTCAAAGGGGAGGGGGACACCTGTTAATTCGTGAACAGCTTCCAACTTTTGCTGCTGTGCTTCTCTGGGAGTTGCTATCAGAAGATATTGATAATAAGAATACAGTGGTAAGGTTTGAAGCGCGCGGAGCGCACGAAATTTTTGATAGTTTGCGAAGGATTTGCGAAAATTCTGATAGTTTGAGAAACATTTATGATAGAAAATGATTAAATAGATCTATCACTCGGTTGAAGCACACCTCACCCTACCCCCTACAGAAATCTATAGCTTAATCACCTTTTGGGATCATTTTAAAATTTTCAAAAAAATTTCATTGGGGGCACGTGCCCTCCCCCCATGCCCCCCTCCCCCCTGCTGAGAATTTTTCGGTCACCTACTGAAAGAAAAATAATGCAATGATGTACTGTAGCTAAAAGTAATCAATATGAACAGTTTAAAAAACTTCCTTGGTAATTAAAATAAAGTTTTGATTTGAATTGCACAAGCACCTACATATTCGGTATTAATTCACCAGTGTGTGTTAATGGTTAAACTTATATTATGATTATCAGTGGTGTATTTAGGGGACCATTGGGCCATGCCCCCTCAGTAACTGAGTCCAAGATTGCAGGATTCCTGCAAAAAAAATTGAGACTCCCCCAGGAAAATAATTCATTGTGGGGAAATTCCCTCAATGTGTTTGATACAAAGAGCAGCACTTGAAAAATTTCAATTAATGCCAGAAATATTGCAAACATTTTAAGGAAAACAGTAAAAACAGTAATTAATAATAATTTCATAACAACACATGAAAGGACATGAAAAACTTTTGAAATATTTCAACATTTTAACCACCCCCCTTGTATTTTTTAAAATCCTTACCAAAAAATTAAGCAAGGGAGAAAAATCCCCCTCGGATTTTTGGTGCTAGCTAGTGTAAACACTGATCATTGATGCCTTTTTTTTTAGTACCCCAGGGTATGTACATTTTGTGCACTACAGTACCATATACGAAAATCTTCAGCGCAGACAAAGAAAAACGCTTGGCGTTACAGCATGAGAATTCATTCACGTTGGCGTACAACTTACCATAGTGGCATGAGGATTCACTCCAACTGGCCAACAATTAATCTATTGAATATATTTTGTAAGTACTGCAAACTACAGTACCTTCAAGTCAAAACTGCAGTATGCAGCTATAAAATCGTCTGCTGCAGTTTGTTTCCACTTAATTCATGTTAGGTCCCACACAAAAAATGATTATTTCCTGCTAAATATGAAAGAATGTGTGCTGCAACTTTTTGCTTTAAGTATAATGAATGATCGTCATACAGAAGCCTCAGGCAATCTTCTACGTAATATTGTGTGGTACCTTTGGTTTTGGTGATGTACAAACACTGACACCTCAGCGTCGGCTTTACACCATGGAATGCACCCTGGTAAGTATACCTACAATTCGTAAATTTTTTAACACAAATTTTACTTCTAAGGTAGCATATATGGCACCAGATAACATGTAAAGACACCTAATTTTTCAGAGATTTTCAAAGGGGAGGGGGACACAGACACCCCCTCTTCTTAAACCCCTCCCCCATGCAGGCAATCATGTGATGCATGCATGCCCCACCTCCATGATAAAATCAACTGACTACACCACTAATTATTACCATTATTATTGTAACGACTTCCCCCAAATTATAATCAGTTTGGAAGGTACTGTACAGTAGTAACAGCGCAAATGATTGTACATAATTGGCATGCGATGTGATTTACCACTGCATGTCTATATGATACTGTATGTACATGTGCATGACGAAGGGGATATGGCATCCTCAAACCAGGGAGTTGCTAGCAACTCACCATTAGGCAGACAAGTCCTTTGGAGCAGTTTTCAAATCACTTACATCTAGCCCAAAACCACAATCCAAACAATAGCCCCCTGTAATCCCCTTCTTCTTCTTCTTCTTTCGAAATATGGTGACACATCCAGAAGGACATTACTTCACCACGCATGCGTCGAGAGGTATCAAGCCCTAATGTTGTTAGCAATAAACTGGGCAGGGTCCTTATGATCAAGGGAATTTGCAACTACAGAAGCAGGGAGACTATTCCAATCCTTAACCGTATTAGGGAGGAAACTATACTTGTAGCAGTTTGTCCTAGTAAAGAGGTGGCAAAAATGCAGATTATGCATCCAGCTTGTTCTACGAGTGGGATGCCGAAGTCTATCCACAGGAATTTGTGCTTTACCAAAAACACCCTTAGAGAACAGGATCAATCTGTTTTGTCTACGACGTTCCGCTAACGTAGGGAGATCAAGGTCTTTCAGAACAGAAGTCATAGACCCTGGCTCCCGGGAGAAGTTTGAGCTGATAAAGCGAGCCGATCTCCTTTGAATACTCTCAAGTTTATCCTGTAAATAAATCTGGTGTGGATCCCACACAGAACTTGGTATTCCAAAACTGGTCTGAGAAGACCCTTATAAGCAGCTAGCTTTACATCACTAGAGCAAAACGATAGGTTCCTTTGAAGTACCCCTAAGATTTTGTTACCTTTATTACAAATAAATTGCACATGCTTATCCCAACTAAGGTCGCTAGTGATAGAAACCCCTAAGTACTTAATTGAGTCAACCTTAAGTAACTTTTCACCATTCAAGACATAATCGAAACAAACAGGCTTCTTTTTCCTGGCAAAAGTGATGATATTACACTTTGAAGGCTGGAATCTCATACCCCACGTCTTAGCCCAGAGACCTAGATTATCAATGTCATCCTGGAGCCTACGACAGTCACTATCATCATCAATGATTCGATAGCAAACACAATCATCGGCGAAAAGCCTGACATTAGAACTGGCAACATTTACGATATCTTTAATGTGCGCCAAAAAGAGAATGGGTCCTAAGACGGACCCTTGAGGAACTCCAGACACGACATCCTCAAAAGAAGACCGAGTACCATTCACTACAACAGCCTGTTTACGATCAGATAGGAAATCGTCAACCCACTGGAGGATCTGGTTCGATACACCTAGGCTAAAGAGCTTGGTTTTTAGTAGCTCATGAGGCACAGTGTCAAAAGCCTTTTCAAAATCCAGAATGAAAACATCCGTTTGTTTGTTCTTATCCAGGGATGAAGCCCAGTCTTCAATGACTGACACCAGTTGAGTATCACAGCTGTGTGATCTTCTAAAGGCATGCTGCTTTGATGAAAGGATATTCTTTGACTCAAAGAAGTCCATTAGATTTGAGCTTATAATGTGTTCTAATAATTTACAACAAATACAGGTAAGTGAGACCGGCTGATAATTACTTGGGAGAGAGCTGTCATTTTTTTTTTATAAATAGGGCAAACATTTGCCCTCTTCCAGTCAACGGGCATTCTCCCGCTTGAGAGGGATTGTTGATAAAGGTGACTCAACATAGGGGCAAAGTCAGATGCAATTTCTCTTAGGACCCAAGGATGGATATTGTCAGGTCCAACAGCCTTATTTTTATTGAGACCTTTAAACAGTTTTTCAACCCCATGTGTGGAGATAGAAATATCGGCCATTCTGGTACCAGAAGGTCTACAAAATGGGATTATACTGAACACAGTCTTAGTGAAGACACTAGTAAACTGGGAATTGAAGGCAAGGGCCTTGTCCAGATCAGTGATGGCTAGTTTGCCATTCGTCTGGAGAGGGGGGATACTATGTTTATCCTTTTTTTGACCATTAATGTACTTCCAAAAGGGCTTAGTGTCATTTTTTATATCTCCAATCATACCATTGATGTAATTCGTATGGGAGATACAAACTTCTCTTTTAACTTTATTACGCAATTCAGCCCATTTGTCATGGATATTGTTCTTACGAGTTTTTTTAAAAATAGCATGCAACTTGTCCCGCCTTCTGATCAGCTTACGTATGCCGTCATTAACCCAGGGGAGGGATGTCCCTTCTTTCTCCCATCAGTGAGCTGGACCAGAGAATTATTTGCTTTAGCTAGCAGAGCAATTATCTTTGTTTATCATTGGGGAACTTTGTTATTGATCTTGTTCCAGGGTCCCTGTCAAATGCCATTGAGTGGGCGGCTATGTGGTTACTGGTTACTTAAACTGTCGTCCTTCATGCTCTTCCTAAACATATTTAGGAATATCCCCAGAGTTCTAAATACCATTGATAACTGCACTTTGATTGACATTCATTTAAACCAACAATACAGTGTCAGTTTGGTTCAAGTCAATAATGACTTGTAGATATTGTGTGCCCAATTTAGCTCACATATGCGCTGTGCTTGATAACATAACATAACAGGTTAAAGGGCAAAGGAGGGCTAAGGCCCCATAAGATGCCCTGAAGTCCATACAACCTTGACTGAAAACAAAGAATCAACCAACACCAAATGAGCCCAGCACAATTAGATTCTACCACACTTATGGAAGAACTTGTCAATGTTAACCTTAAAGCAGTGCACAGATGTGGAGTTAACTACCCACTCAGGCAGACTATTCCACTCGTTAACAACTCTATGAGAAAAGCTGAACTTCCTAATGTCGAGCCTTGCAAAATTCTTAACTAGCTTCTTACAATGGCCTCGAACCCGAGAATTACATTGAACCTTTAAATAATTGCAAGAGGACAAAGGATTCCTTTCAGAGAGAAATTTGTACACCTGAAGCATGTCCCCCCTAATCCTTCTCAACTCCAGGGTGGTAAGCCCAAGATGCTTAAGTCTAACATGATAAGGTAGGTGTCTCACCTTGGGTATAAGGCGAGTGGCTCTCCTCTGAACTTGCTCTAAAAGAAGCTTGTCCTTTTCATAGAAGGGACTCCAAGCCTGGGCTGCATAGTCGAGGTGGGGTCTTACCAACTGCTTATACAGATTTAGTACAATTTCTTTACTAAAACTACTGAAATTCCTCTTGATCAATCCAAGCACCCTATTAGCCCTAGCAGCAGCAGCTGCACACTGTCTAGATGGCTTTAAATCACCTGTAATAACTACACCCAGATCCTTCTCAAAAGTCACATCACTGAGAATACTACAGTACCATTCATGCTATAATCATAGCTGAAATTTTTAGGACCAAAGTGAAGGACTTTGCACTTATCTGCATTAAAAGACATTTGCCAAGTCTGAGACCATGAAAATAACCTATCCAAGTCTTTTTGCAGTAATGAGGCATCATCCTTATCACTAACCTTCCTATAGAGCTTAGTATCATCAGCGAACTTACTAATACTAGATGTGAGAGAGCTACAGTATCAATATCATTGATGAAAATTAAGAAAAGAAGCAGGCCAAGAACAGAACCCTGTGGAACTCCACTTGTAACTTCTTTCCAAGAAGAGAAATTACCATTAACAACAACTCTCTGAGATCTACCATTGAGCCATGAATTTATCCAGTCAGCACAACTGCCCTTGATGCCTAACCTATGCAGTTTATGGTGCGAATGGAGAATCCGTGACCGGAAGTTGCGTAAATTATAACTTAAAACTTACAAAAGATCAGTGACAAGTTAAGTTCTAAAAGAACCAACAGTAACGTGACAAGACAAGCTGTTCAACAGAAAGCAACAGTGGGATTTGAACGCGGAACATTGCAAGAATACGAACGCGGTATAAATCTCAGTATAGCGATCCTATGCCCTAACCGATAGCGCTGCGAGCCGAGCTGCCGGCAAACGGTTTTAAATATTATAAGTACTTACAGATGTATACGTAGGCTATAATTATACATGTATACGTATTCTATACGTATATCCCTACGGGTATAACCCTAACCTTATCTCTATGCGTACCATATGTATAACCCTATCCCTATCCGTATGCTATCCGTATGCCTACTATGTATGTAACCCTATCCCTATGCGTATGCGTACCCTATCCGTATACCTACTAACGTATATAACCCTAACCCTATACCTAACCCTAACCCTATACCTATGCGTATCACGTACGTCACTTCCGGGCACGGATTCTCCATTCGAGCCGCAGTTTAACCATAAGTCTACCTAATGGAACTTTATCAAAGGCTTTTGATAATATGCCTCAAGCAATTTCAGCTCAATGAAGGCTACTGTGGCTCTGTCTTTGTGGTATAATACACAGGAGGCTTGGTTTAGGCCTAAACTGGAGAGGCTAGGGTAGAAGTTAACTTAATTAGTAGGGAGAATGTCTACTGTCTTGGATGAGCTTAGAGACATGCAACTAAAAAGAGAGAACATCATCCTATTGTTAAAAGGGGGTCTGGTCTGCTAGGGGTTTCAGCTGGGGGTTCAATTGTGCCTGCATGGGGTTCGGTTAGGGTTACAGTAAGTGGCCTCTTAAATAAGCGATCTCCGAATCACAAATGAACAAGGATATCATACGAAGGAGTACTATTTAACCTAGTCCTCAATCAGGCCCTACACACTACGCTCCATTGGCACTTGCTCCGTCTTGTATTCGGAGTGTAGTCTTACGGAGCATAGTATACAAGGCCCTGATTGAGGGCTATATTTAACCATATTTTGGGGTTTAGGGATATTGTTCTCTCACTAGCCTCATGTAGCTTGGAGCACCTTTAACTTTAAGTTGTTGAAGGCATATGGTGTGCAGGGAAATTTTTTATTATATTTGTAAGCAAGTCGATACACACAGGCTAGGCTTGGAGTCGACTACCTGTAGCCTACACGTTGGCCCACGTACCGCCCACGACCATGCATAATTACATGTCGTTGGTAAGAACTAGCCCTTGAACAGGGCTGTGCATTACGTTTCATGGCCTAGGCACATTCCACTCCATATGGAATGTGCCTAGGCCATGTAACGTGATGCACAGCCCTGCTCAACGGCTAGTACGAACAGGCGGTACGAAAGCTATCGTTACGCATTTGCCTACGAGTTCAATTATCCTAACGTTAGGCCTAGCCTGAAGGGTCATAACTGCTTTATTACCCATTCCAACTATTGCAGTAATTAACCCTAACTTTGTGTAAAACAAGTATGCAGAACCAACCTTCGAGACTTGCCTACGTATAAAGGGTGACGATTCTGAGATGCGACGTACAATGGCACACAACCTGGAAAGAGTAAAATGCTGATTCGGCCGGGCATCAACTTCACTCACAATGCATACACCCCAATTTTAAAACTTTTGTGCTGCAGCCATTCCACTTTAAAAATCGAATTTCCTGTCAGATTTACTGTACTGTCGGACTTTTTTAATGCCTGTTGTAAGTCAGAAGTATACATAGAGCAGGATATAGGTATCCTGCTCTATGGAAGTATATCACTCTTTTACTTAAATCGTCTCCAAAGTTGAAAATACGTGTCAATATGCTAACACTTTGGTTCCCTACACTCAACAAGTAGTTACACAGTCTACATTTCCCAAATCCTTACCAGTTTCCTTGGAGTTCGGTCGATATTCCTCAAGTTTTCTGTTCATTTACGAAAAATCTTTTAATTTCGCTAAACTTCAGTGTTTGCTTCGAAAATTTATGAAAGCTTTTAGATTCAAAATAATGAACTTTTCTTGAAAATAAAAATCTGGTTGTTTAACGGGCCGTACTTTTCGAAGGACGAAATATGGCTGGGAAAGGCACAATGCGGGTGTATAGATATGATATATCAGTTATAACGATCATGTGGTAACAATATATCGAAGCCTACACCGTGAGAAGAAAATGTCAATTTTAGAGAAAAAATTTGGCTCCCAATTTTAGGCCAAAAAATGGCGGCTGTCCCGACAATTGTGTCTTTTCGTTTTTCAATGAGTACAGATTTATTTGAAATCAGATTTTCTGGCAAAACCTAAACCAAGCTAACGTAAATTCAGATGGTAGCAATATCTGAGGTCAAGGACGGGGTTTATGTCTGAATGGGGGGGGGGAGGGTGGGGGGATTCCACCTGGACTACCAAACGGCGCCGAAGGCACCGTGGGAGCGCGAAGCTATTCCCCTAACGGGGTGCGTTTCAGGGACCCGCCTCAGAGTCCCTGGTGAGGTTTAGAGGAAGACCCCGGTGGGGGTGCAGTGGACGTCGGTGGAGCCCAAGGAAGCTCTGGGTTATTAACAAGGCATTAAAAATGATTTTAGCTTCAACTGCAAATAACATGAGGTGGGCACTTGACAGACCACAAAATTAAATTACAACTTTACTTTTTTGATTATATTCTTACTCTGTGTGACTAACAGTCGGCCTGGGATTTGACAATGCAGATGGCTTGAGGGAGAAGGGAGAGAATGGATTGTATTGAGGGTTTTCCAGGGCTTTGAAACAATACTTTTAAGAATGGGAGTTCTAGTGCTCAGAGTGAGTGCACGGGAAGCTGAAAAAATCGCATCTTTTAGGCGTTGAAGGGATATGAGCAGCAGAAAAGCTAAGTAAAGAAGAGGTACCCTCAAGGAGAGGGCTCCTTCGCTAAACGCCTGTCCTGAGGCTGTCCCGTATAACGGTACCGGCGGAAATGGCACTTTCCGTGCCTTTCAACACGCATTTAAACAATCTTTCAAAGTCGATAAAATATACACAGATCACTGGTGATAAAAATTTGCTTTGAGAATTTCTGGGGGTTGGTAGAACTTTCCCCTCCGCTGCGTACAGCCAAGGGGTATTGGTGGTTTCAGTGATAATGGAAGACTTTGTACCAAGCTATGACAAGCGACATGTTCTACAGGAAGTAACCCCGAATCCCGACTGTGCGACAGTGCGCCGAAGAAAACAGCGTTGGGACAGCGTTTGGGACATTTAATTGAAGCCTATTGTTTTTCTTTAGTTTTAAGTGCAGTATTTTTCATTACATAAAATTTTTCCTTCTCTTCCCAGGTGCCTTTTCTTTTCATAGTGTAGGACATAGGAACCTTTATCCTGTTCTATGATTCTTTCTTTGATGTGTCATTATTGTCGATGGTCTGGGACCACAACTTTTTTATTATTGTGAAAAATACTGTCGATTTTAAAGGGTATAGAGTATATGATACTTTAAACACTCAGTGACATGTGTTATGGGTAGTTTTTACATAAACATGACTTAGGGCATCTGCAGTTAAAGTGTCAGGGAAGTCATTATCATTGGAGGCTGCATCTTGGGAAGTTGTGGCCGGCGAAGCCTCAATCAGCAGATTGACGTCATCTGTATATCAACATCCTAAATTCTGATCCTGTCACAGTAATGTCTCAAATGTTTTGATTTTCTTCCGATTTCCTTTGGGAGACATGTGATCGGTACCATCAGAAACCTAATCGAGCCTATCGACAGTGAAATTTTGGTAACTTCTCATATTTTTGGTGATATTCCTATTCTTGTCTCGACTCAGCCGTCTCCGTTGCCGTTAGCTTGGCCTATACCTCATTCCCTAACACTCTCAGGCCCTTCTTAAAGCCTGTTCTCTAAGAGTCAGTGAGTCTTCCTCTCAACTTTGGCTGGTGTACACACTTCACTTGACAGTGACAATGAGTGCTGGGATGTCAACCCGGAGTGCAACAAAGGAAAGTGCTACTATGATTGGTAGTAACGCTGAGCTTCAGTCTATAATAGAAAGCTGCATTGAAAGAGTACTTGATCGAAAACTGGACAGCTTTCTCAAAAAAGTTGAGGAAAATACAAGGAAAATCAGGGAAGTTGAGCAAATTATAGATTCGCAGTCAACAAAAATGAAGGATCTCCAAACAAAAATCGACTTCCTACAGAATGCCTGTAATCGCATGGTAAAGGAGAACAACGACCTAGAGCAGTACTCACGGAGAAACTGTCTGAGAATATTCGGAATCCCAGAAACTGAGAACGAAAGTACGGACGACGAAGTCATTAAATTTGCTAAAAGCAGACTTGATGTTCAGATTGATCCATCCGAGATCGACAGATCACACCGTATTGGCAAGCCAGGCTCCCCAAGTCCAAGGCACATTATTGTAAAATTCCTCAGTTATTCAGTTCGTCAACGTGTCATTAAGAACCGACGTCGTTTAAAAGGAACTGGAATCGTGGTTAAGAAAGACCTCACCAAGTATAACCAGAGTCTTCTTCAAGAAGCAAAGAAACTTGCTAAAGTTAAATCTGCGTGGTCTCACGACGGGAAAATTCTTGCCCTGGTTGACGTTAACGGCATTGAACGTAAGCAGAAAATATCTGACTTAAGTGAACTTGAGCGGTTGTCTTGAAAATTGTATGATGGTACATTGACTAGCCTTTTATTCTGCACTGTTTTCTACCTGCTTATTGAATTGATCTGTAAGTTAACAAATTAATCCAAAGGTTTACACTTTACTTAAGGTTTTTCAGTTACAGAACTTTTTGTTTCTTCTTCTCCTTCTTATTCTTCCTTTTGTCTCTATCTTTTCTACCTATCTGTCTCTTTCTTGTATGGAGCCTCTTGCCGATCGACATATTTTGTTTCCCTTTAATGACCTCACAAATACTCAACTTGACCATCTGCTATGGGATTGTAACGATGAAGATTATCATGACAGATCATTTGAAAATTACCTTAAGAATGCCATTAATGAAAATCACACGTCAAATAATTTTTCATGTAATTATTATAATGAATCCGAGTTTAATGAAACTATTAAGGATAAAAATGTTAATTTATCGTTTTTTCCATTTACATATCAGAAGTCTCCCGAAGAATTATCCGCAGCTTGTTGTTTATCTCGATAACATAACACATGATTTTGATGTCATCCTTTTATCTGAAATAGGTCAAAGTAATATAGACCACCTTAGATGCATTTTGACTGGTTATGACCTTGAGTATGTTGCTTCCCCATCTAAGTGTGGTGGCGTTGGTATTTTCTATAGATCTATTTATAATATGCACTTTGTAAAGAAACAGGTTATCTCTAGTAACTTAAATTGCTCATGTTCACAGTGTCAGATCGAAGATATTTGGGTAGGGCTAAGTAATGGTAATCAAACTTTTTGTGTCTCTGCGTGTTATCGACATCCTAAGGGTAATATCAAACACTTCTTAGAATCACTCGATCAAACCTTGAATTCTTCTTTTATTCCCCATATGTGTATTATTGGGGGTGATTTTAATATTGATGTTTTGAAAGTTGAGTCACGGTCTGTGTGTATCGATTATACAAACGTCATGCTATGTAACAACTTTATACCTACGATAACTCTACCTACTAGGATAAACGATTACAGTGCTACCCTAATTGACAATATTTTCATCAGGCTACCCAATAAGCTCCTTGATAATAATATGTTCTCTGGAAATTTTTTCACTGACTTAAGTGACCATCTCCCAAGTTTTTGTGTTATCGAGGGGTCTACTAACCATTCTAAAAGTAGACCATTCATTAGGTTTTATGATCAAAAGAATTTTAATAATTTTCTCTATTCGCTTGAATCCTATGATTTTTCGTTTGTTTATAGTTACAATGATGTTGATACATCATATAACAACCTCACCTCTATTTTACAACGTCTTCATGATGAACATTTTCCTCTGGTTAGAATGTCTAGAAAGAAGTATAATGACAAGCCTTGGATTACGCCAGGAATAAGGAAATCTATCTCTAGTAAAAACATTCTTTTTCGTAAATACATTAAAAGTCCTACTGATTCACTTAAACTTAAGCTTAGAACGCATCGTCGAATTCTGAATTGTATAATTAGGTCTGCTCAATCTTCTTACTATAGGGATATTTTAACTTCTAGACAAACCTCCTCAAAACAGGCGTGGTCAGTAATTAACAAACTTGTCAAGGGGAAAATTAAGACTCAGTCACAACGTATTACTTCTATTTCTTACGATGGTGTTACTTACACAGATGATCATGGTATTGCAAATGCATTTAACGATTACTTTTCTGCTATAGGTAACAAGCTTAGCCACCACATTTTTTCTTCTGTAAATCCCTCAAAGTTCTTGGACAACCCTGTTCCCAATTCTATCTTCCTTTCACCCGTATCAGTTGCTGAAATCTGTGATCACATTAATTCCCTTAAGCCCGGTAAAGCCCCTGGAATTGACGGTATCCCTGCTAAACTTCTTAGGTCCGCAAGCTACATTTTGGCACCTGCCCTTTGTCATATCTTTAACAATGTGTTCCTCAGCGGTGTTTATCCCGATTCAATGAAAGTAGCCAAAGTTATCCCATTGTTCAAGAAAGGTGACTGTACTTTACCCGAGAATTACAGGCCGATAAGTTTACTGCCTTGCCTAAACAAGCTTTTGGAGGGTGTAATTGAAAAAAGGCTTAAAAAATTTTTCAATGATAATAATTCATTATATGATTTTCAATTTGGATTTAGAGAGGGTCATTCCACAACTCATGCATTGTTAGAAACTGTAAACTCTATTCGCTCTCAGCTTGATGTTGGTAATAATGTTTTAGGTCTTTATCTTGATCTTAAAAAAGCTTTTGACACCGTCGATCATAGTATACTTTTGCAAAAATTATATCATTATGGTATCCGTGGTAGTGCACACCAAATTCTGTCATCCTATTTATGTAACAGAAAGCAATGTATTTATGTAAATGGTGCATATTCCAATTACTTAAGTGTTAATATTGGTGTCCCTCAAGGCTCCGTTCTAGGACCTTTGTTGTTTCTAATTTACATTAATGATGTACATAATGCTATTCCTAATGTATCTACTCGTTTGTTTGCTGATGATACAAATGTTTTTCTATTTGATCGTAGTTGTGATGATTTAATTGTAAGGGGTGTTGATACGCTCCATCGACTCTGCAGTTGGTTTGATACTAATAAGCTTACTCTTCATTTAGGAAAAACTAATTTCACCATTTTTCATTCTAGAGAGGTGGCTCACCCTTGTTATGACCATTTTGTATTTAAGGATGTAAAAATCAAGAAGTCAAGTAGTACTAGATATTTGGGATTAATTATTGATGAAAAGCTGAACTGGGTAGATCATATTAGCGATCTTTGTAACTCTCTAATAAAGTATACTGGTATTTTTTATCATCTTAGGGGAACCTTTCCCAAAACCACTGCTATTCAAGTATATTATTCATTTATTTATTCTAAGTTGAGGTATGCTATTGAAATTTATGGAACTGCCAAAAAATCTTACTTAAAACCGCTTCATATTCTTCACAATAGACTCATCAAGGTTCTGACAGGTAAACCCAGACGTTATCCTACCAATCAACTATACAGGGAGTTAAACCTACTCATGTTGTCCGATATTCATACTTACTGTATGTGTTCTTTTGTTTATAATTTTCGTAATAAATTGTTACCCGAAGTAATTTCTGACGCTGTGTGCCACCATCGTATCACTAATGATCGTATTACCCGGAATAACAACTTTTTCAATGTAACTCGTCATAGCTCTCATCATGGTAAATTGCTTCTCAATAATTACTGTTTTTCTCTGTGGCAGTCTCTGCCTTCCTCAATCACAACTGCAAAATCACTTGGGTCTTTTCAAATGAAGCTCAAGATATATCTCTCTAACACATATAATTAAGCATATTTTTTCTCGGATATTGTGCTCCCCTTCCTGGCTTCTTGTCTCCTTTTCTTCTTCTGTCCCTTTTCTTCTTCTCTCTTTCCCTTCTTCCTTGTCTTTCCTCTTCTGCTCGCCTTTCATCTGTTACGTTTAATTTCTTTTTCTCGTTTGCTTTGTTTAAGTCCGTTTTGTTTTTTGTCATTTAATTTGTATTAACTGTTAAGTTGGTCACTAGCTTTGATAGCAGTTTCCCTGTTTTCTAGTGTCCTTCATATGTTTTTAAATCTACAATTCTTGTTGTTTAACTTTTGAAAATTTTTGTAAAACATATGAGAAATAAATTTGAATTGAATTGAATTGAATATTAAACGCGGGCGCCGAAGGCTTGGTACTGATCGAGGGTCCTCCCGAGTAATTGTTCTTAAATTGGATGCCTTTGCGGTCATTCTGGACCATTTTGGGGTAAACCCTGCTTCCCCCAAGTGTAATTTTAAATCGTAATGTTTTTTCTTATGATGATCGCAAATTTAAGAAAGTAATCGTCAGTCAATTTGCTGCGGATGGGGATGGTTGGTGGGGGAGTGAAGGGAAAGAGGTTTAGCGAGGGTTTTCGAAATAGTAATTTACTCAAGCTGTCCTAGAGTAAGTAATAAAAAGGCAATTCCTCCAAAGTGTTCTTACGCACAGCAGTACTAATGAAACATCAATTTATCTAGGCTTATGCGAAGCAGGCAGTAAATTTATCGAGAATTGCGATTCCCTACAACATGGGTAGGGTTTGGGATTTGCCTTCAAGGACCATGGTGCATTTACATAGTACTTTCAGTGAACCTTATTTCAAAGCTTTAAGTCACAACTAGTGTGGCGTACAGGAGACGCTCATGCTTTGAAAGAAATTTTACCGTGCCATGCAAAATTTTCAGTTGCTTGAGTCAGCTTTCTTTGGAGATTCACGCGAAGCGCGCCAAGGAAAATGTTTTTATAAGCATTTTATGGTATTTGATATTGGATTCCTTCCTTTAAAATTGCAAAATTTAATCATAATAGGCTATTGAAAATTCTCTTATAATTTCCTTGGTCTTTCTTTCTTTTGCTCATTTTATCATTATTTTGTTATTTTTCAAGTTCTGGAAAAAAGTGGGTTGGGGTGGCAAGTGCACCACTTGCCTACTCGTAATCCCGCCTATGGTTCATTCTTATCATGCATGACTTTCACGGAACACCAGCGAGCGATTTCAGTATGTTTACAGAGACGTTTTCTCAAGTTTACCTTTTGGGGAGAGGGAAAAACTAACACATGAGATGCAAATGAAAAAGAATAATTCAAGGTGACTTACACACAGCCTTTAAATTGCCGCCACTGGATGCATTTGGCAAGGTTTTCTTTGAAACGCTATGCGCAATATGATGGTGGCGTTCCGCTTAGATAGGCTACTGCTACATATTAATGGTCAATTTCATAAACGAAAATGAACGTCCCCATTCAAACAAAATGCATATGAACCTGCTGCATACTGCCCATCCGTGACATTATAAAGACTTTTCCCATGCATGCGTCTCTCCAAAATATCAATTTGTCTCTTTAAATATGAACAGTTGACACAGAGAGTGAGAGCATGGGAAGGAATTTCATAATTTGGGGAAGTGACTCTGCCAACATAGGCTATTATTGGCAGTTAATATGCCAGTCTGCCGTTTGACATGCACAAAAACGTGTTCACATTTCCCGTTTTCTCACCGACTGAACAACACATGACATACCACGAGTAAGGGATTGGGAACATGTTGCTGGATATGGCCGGTTAGAATATTTGAACTGACAATGACAAGCCAGACAGTTTCATCAGCTGTTGACTTTAATAGTTGTTTAGCAGATTATTTACTACCCGCAGTTCACATAAGGACATTTTGCGCTAATAGAGTCTGCCAAGGCTAATCGACCACCACAGCTGTTGGTACTTTTCTGAGGACCCCACCACTCAAGTGTCTTGATCATTTTGACGATCATTGGCTACATTATCTGCAATGGTCCCACTGTAGAAGAGGATATGAATCATTTCAAATATTTTGATGTGAAGCCTGGCCTACCTATCTTAATTGACATGTCATGATGTTGAATTTTGTTACTCGCATGTTTATTGTGAACATTTTCTTGTTCGGACATTTGCAGATAACCCGCATGTCAAGGGTTAGCTTGTATGGCGCTGGTCGACAGTGGTAAATTTGCTCTTATTTTTCAACAACTTTATGATGATTTGAGCCACTAAGGCTTGGTAAAGTGCAATTCTAGATCTATTACATTCTACCCCGGGCACCACTCTCTTTATGATGGTCCTATGCTGTAGATCCCCTGTGCCTGGTATTGAAGATTTTATTACACTCAATCTGGAATGATTACTAAAACTGGTTCTGTTGCTATTCTGAGACATTTATTTTCAAAATATGGTGCTACAAATACAAATGTTCTACAGAAACTATCCACACAGCAGGACTAACTTGGATACTAACTCCCTTCCAAGTGCTTACGGGACCACTTTCAACTGAAAGCCGTGCACTGAATCCAGATATATATATATATATATATATATATATATATATATATATATATATATATATATATATATATATTTCTTTAAATTGGGATTTAGACGAAATATGGTATGAAAAAACGCGACTGTAAGGAGAACTCAACCTTCAGGCAAAAAAACCATTTCGCCTTATCGTTTTACACACTGTTTTATATAGGAATGCGTAACTCTATACGCAAGTCCGATTTACCACATAATGTTTATGCAATTACTTAGCTGCACACTAACTTACGTGCATGTATCCGTTAACACTAAGGACTTATGGGCCATTGAAATAACGTGCATATATATCTCAGAACCAAAAGGGGAAATATAATCTTATGTATTTTATTGTTTTTTTCTTCGCCGGTTGTATTGGCGGTATACCGATTTCGCCTAACAGGTCGATCTAGCGTTTTATATATATATATATATATATATACATATATATATACATATATATATATATATACATATATATATATATATATATATATATGTATATGCACATTTTCCTGATAATCATACATACTGATCCCCTAATAGCACATCTTCTGCATGAACTGGGATGGAAGGCCCCCAGCATCACCTGGTTCCTAAGTCTATGCCCTCCCATCATTCTCAAACTTTTCCAAACCACTTCCATACTTCTTAAAATGGCCACATTAAGTTGATCCACAATAATAGTAACAAACTGCTAGTTTCTTTTCTCCAACCTGTGTTGCTTACCATCTCCCATCTCCCATACCAATAAGTATCACCTTGCGTAAGACTGAAGTCGAGGATACAGAACTTTCCTATCGCAGAGAATAAACTTCGAGAGAAGACAAACTAAAAGTAAACAAAATTTCTCATTAATGTGATGACCAAGCAAGACAAATTTACAGCTATGTGACACAAAAACAATCAAACATCTACATATATCGACACATACACTTAATTAAGGCAATTAATACAACCGAATTATGTGTTCTGAGAGGCGATGACTTCTGTTCAGGCTTACAATTTTACAAACTGAGCTTTGGTTTATTTTAAATAAGCCATGGCCTCAAAAGGAGACAACATAAACCTCAGTACTGTATACAAAGACATCCCTTTCCAACTGCATGACCATTCCTGAGGTTATGTGATTACAAAGTGTCAGAGTGTAGCTCTGGCAACCTCAGATGACTTTCAGCTTTTTCACAATAAGATAATTTCACTCCATTTGGTTCATCCACAGGACCACAACACAGGTATGGTGAGATGTATCTCTGATTACTATTATCAGATATTAGGCTGGCAAGTTCCACCGAGTTTGAACACTTTAAATTTTCCAAGAACTTTGTCCTTTATGAAAACTGATAGCACAATTCTGTCAACAGAAGACACCTCCATGCCAAAAAGTGATATCTCTTCATGCGTAAGGTAGTGATGCCAGTTTACGAAAGTCCAACTGACCCCTCGCACTGGCTATATCCACATTCTTTCATCTCTACTAACGATGAGTTCTTGGTTCCACTTCATGTAAAACATTAACATAGCAAAATGTAATGGTTCACTTACTTAAACATCCATATGCAAGGTATGAAAAGTTTCATAAGCGCACAGGACTACCTTCACTACTTAGGGGTTATGCATTTGTGTGCATTTCAGCGCACAACTTTTGTCCGAGACATGTAACACAATAAACCCCAAAATTGTGTACTTTCTGTTCAAATGGTCGGGGGAATATAACAGTAGGAAGTACTCTAAGGTGTCTGCCAGAATTTCTTTAAAATATGAATACCGTAATTGCATAAAAAGAACACCAGTTGCATTCCTATTATGAACTGATAACAGACAACTATGACATCTAATTATTTCTGAATGTATCATCACAAATTTTCTCCAGTTCCAAAGAACTTAGGGAAGACTTAGAAAAGTTCCCACAGTGGAAAGTGGGCTCTTTTAATACTGTAACTTCAAATCATCCTGTGCATTAACATATTATAATTTTCTGCACAGTATTCACACCTGTGAGAATGGCAACTCATTAGTCAACTTCATTCTGTTTTACAAACACAACTTCCATTCACAATGTTCACATGTGAATGGTTAACCACCAGAGGGAATTTCCTCAAGCAGCTTCGGATTAACTTCCTCATTAAACTTCATCACATTTCTTAAATTACTTCTTTTATTACAATGTAGCATTTTAATGTTTCTTGCTGTATAATTCCTTTCAAGCAGCTCCACAGGCTTCAAAGTGGTCCATCACAGAAATATAGGAGGTTTTATAGGAAGGATACTGATGAATATATATGGTTTTATAGGATTTTTCAAGGAAAATATAGGGAAAATATAGGAATGTTACACACTAGCAGTTCTAATTATCTTCAAAACTCCTCAAAGTTGTGGATGGGGAAAACATAGTACCTTAGGAAACTAATGAACTATACTGTTTAAATGATACAAATGTGATTCAAAGTATCACAAGTGCGGACCATGTGGCAGAACTGTGTGATTCTACCATCAACATGGAATTAAGAAAACCACCTAAATATTTTGGTGGAAGGGAAAGGGCAAATCCCCTGACGGTGGTGTATTTGCATATTTTGACCCTGGAATAAAGTATCCATAAATGTTATTATTTGTGCATATCAAATAGGCACCAAACTTTGCAATATTTGAAGTTGAGAACATGTAATGTGACCATGATAGTGCTTTCAAAAGATGGGTAGTTAATGTGGACAATGAACTGTTGCTAATGTCCTAAAGTACACAAACAGAATTCACCTCAGCTCCAATAACCAGAATGCAAAAATGCATTGAGGTTTCGATGATATATATTCTATTCCAAATAAAACCATGATGTCCCATCTCTTTCAGTCAATGGTCAAATGCTATCTTAACATGTTGGAAAAATACAGTTTTGTATTCCTATTTAGTCTTGGGAATTCTTGGGAAATTTGCGTTTTGACTCTGGTGACCCCAGATGACCTTTGACCTCCACCAAAAACAATACGGTCCATCCTTTCAACATAACACATCCACATACTAAGCATAAAATCTATCCAAGCTTTCTCCCTTGAAAAATTGTGTTAACAAGGTTTTCAGTGTTTGACCCCTAATGACCCTAGATGACCTTTCAACTCCACCAAAAACAATGGGGTACATCTTCTCACTATAACACATCAATTTACCAAGTATGAAATCTATTGAAGGCTTCAAGCTTCCTACCTGGAGATATTCTCTTGACAAGGTTTTCAGACATTGACCTCTGGTGACCCCAGATGACCTTTGACCTCCACCAAAAATAATAGGATTCATCTTCTCACTATAACGCATCTACATACTATGTATGAAATCTATCCAAGCTTCCTACCTGGAGATATCATGTTAACATGATTTTCAGAGATTAACCCCCAGTGACCCCAAATGAACTTTGTCCTCTACCAAAAATGATAGGATTCTTCCTCTTACTATAACGCATCTACATACGAAGTATGAAACTTATTCAAGCTTCCTACCTTGAGATATCGTGTTAACCAGGTTTTCAGGATTTCACCCCCGGTGACCCAAGATGGCCTTTGAACCCCACCAAAAATAATAGGGTTCTTTCTCTACCTATAAGGCATCTACATACAAAGTATGAAATTTATCCAAGCTTCCTACCTGAAGATATCAGGTTAACAAGGTTTTTAGGGTCTGACCCCTGGTGACCCCAAATGACCTTTGACCCCCACCAAAAAAGACAGGGTTCTTCCTCTCACCATAACGCATTTACATACAAAGTACAAAATTCATCCAAGCTTTGTAACTGAAGTTATTGTGTTAACAAGATTTTCAGGGTTTGACCCCCTGGTGACCCCAGATGACCTTTCACCTCCACCAAAAATCATAGGGTTCTTCCTCTTACCATAATGCATCTACATACAAAGTATGAAATTCATCCAGGCTTCCTACCTCGAGATATTGTGTTAACAAGATTTTAAAAGTTTGACACCCAGTGACCCCAGGTGACCGTTTAGCCCCGCCAAAAACAATAGGGTTCTTCCTCTCAATATGGGGCATCTATGAACCACGTTTGAGAACTGTCAGCGCTTCCCTTCTTGAGATATCATGTTAACAAAGTTTTCACGGTTTGAACCCCGGTGACCCCAGATGACCTTTCACCTCCACCAAAAATGATAGGGTTCTTCCTCATACCATAACGCATCTACATACAAAGTATGAAATTCATCCAAGCTTCCTACCTCAAGATATCGTGTTAACAAGGTTTTCAGAGTTTGACCCCGGTGACCCCAGGTGACCTTTGACCCCCACCAAAAACAATAGGGTTCTTCCTCTCAATATGGGGCATCTATGTACCAAGTTTGAGAACTGTCAGAGTTTCCCTTCTTGAGATATTGTGTTAACAAGCAAAGTGTCACAAACACACACACACATACACACCCACACACATACAAGTCGATTTTACATACAATCCGAGGACCTCATTGTTATTTCCTTTGTGTTTACTTCCTTAACCCTAACCTTGACAATAGACTCTCTATTGTTCAAACTTTCGAGGACTTGACAAATCTATTGAATTTCCTTCAGAGGACCTCAAATCCATTGTTCAGGTCCTCGGTCTGATAGGAAGACAAGTTCATACACACACACATACACACACACACACACATACATACACACACACGCCATCATGAATGCATAGGTTTCTCTTATCATCGAAACCAATAATGGGGTTGAGGTGGGGAAATTTTTGAATTTTTTGTACCTTAAAAACTGTAACAGGAAATGGTCTCTTAATACAACATTTTTCTATAAACTGCACTGTATTGCTAGTCAATCTTGATAAGTGTGACATGTGGGTGATGACAGTATGATCATAGGCCTGTGACAACTGTATGGTTGCCATGAAAACCTTTGAACTCATGTCCCAGTGGCACAGCCAGAACTGTCTCAAGAGGGCCATGTAGTTTTTTCTGTGATTGCCAGCATGGGGGAGGGGTCTAAGGGGAGGGGTAAAAATTAAAAAATTTTTTGAATGATTGGGTGAGTTACATGCAATCTGGTGCTACATATGTTATCTTTTTTAAGTACAATTTTCAAAAAATTTACATATTTTAGGTTACTAAATTAAAGAAAAAATTAGCATCAGTGAAGGAGAGAGGGCATGGTCCAATGGTCCCTTCCCCTAAAAATGTGCTGCTCACTTTGAATTTGTACAACTTGGAAGAACAGTGTAGTCCCCATATGTCAAGATGCCTACAGTGTGCAAAACTGCCTGTGCATTAACATACTTAACATCTAAAATCTCACTTGAGGAAGTTACATGACAAAATTAGGGAAAGGACAACTTGGCAAGTGCCCCCCTTGCCACCACTGATGGGCACTGCAGCACCAGATCCCACACATGGATTAGATTTCCACTTTGGTCTGTTGGATAAATTGATGTGGCATCCAGAGACCTGCCATAGAGCTTCTTGTAGAGTTTACAGTAGGGAAAACCGACTTAGAGATTTGCGCATTGTAAACTTGTAACCATTACAGAGTGACTGTTAATTTTCTCAAAGCACTAAGTTCTTTTTCTTTAAGGGACAATTGTAATTGTACAACACTTTGAACAATCAACTGATTTAATGGTAGAACTCAGTTTAAGGGAAGATGGTAGATGACACACAAAATACTGGTATTTTGAACCACTGTACTACAATATTTTGAATTAAAGAATTAGTCATATCACAGACCAGCTACCTGCATGTGCATGCAAAGCATAGGTAAGGGTTTTAAACTGTGGAGGACTGCATGACTACAGGGGATGCCAGGCAAAGGAATCTAATCCACCCCCTTGACAATACCACTACAATAGAGTACTTAAAATCACAGGCATGAAAGTGGAACATTTATGGGTGATGAAATAAGTGTTTATTAGTGTCCTATGTAGTTTCACATGAGAATATTTCTGAATCCTATGATTGGTCTTTGTGTACTTGCATCTAATTAAGATATTTGACATCTATACACTGCTACCTGTCTGACTAAGCCACTCTGAGTCTACAGCAGCTATCTTGGAAAAAGAATACATGTGAAAATTTCACCCCAAAACACCACATAAAAGAAAAGTTTTTTCCCAGATAAGAAAAATATAGGAGAATATAGGAAAACAAGCCCAAAATCATACAAATAGAGGAAATATAGGATTTTTGGAAATTAGGAAATTATAGGAAATATAGGATCACTTTGAACCCTGGCTCCACTTTGATTCCTTGCCAAAAGTGAAAGGAATCTATGCAATCACGCGAGTGTATGTACGTATGTGTGTGTATGAGTATGTTTGTGATACCTGGCTTGTAAACACTGTATCTCAAGATAGCAATGATGGACAATTCTCATACTTGGTACATAACTTTATCATACTGAGGGGAAGAATCCTGTTCTTTTCAGTGGAGGTCGTTTGAGGTCATCAAGGATCAAAAACAGTATACCTTGGAAAAACATGCTATTTCAAGACAATTATAATGAATACTTACATACTTGGTATATAAATGTGTTACTTTATAAAGAGAAGAGGGAACTCTATGGGTTTGTTGGAGGTTAAAAGTTATATGTCATCAAAGGTGACACTACAGAAACCTCATAAGCTCAATAGATAGAGGGTGGTACCTCCAAACTGCATACAGTGTTTCATGTCCAAAGAAAAGTTAGGGCTGATTTTTTCTACCATTCCAAAGATCAAGTTACAGAGAACATTTATTTTTTCACAAGCATAACTATTACAGTAATAATTCAAATTTAGATTACCAAATTATGAACACATGCAAAGGATGCTGTGACTATAGCATAATTAGAAATACCATATGCTTATCAGGTTCTTTGATGGCATAGTGAATTAGTGCTTGGTTTCTCACACAGCCCTTGTAAGACACATTCTTTTTTCATTTTTGTGTTATTCAAATTTTGGTGGGTTTCAAAGGTTATATGAGATGAGCAGAGGTCAAACTGTGAAAACATTGAAAAAATGACAAGAGTCCAGAAGTATAAATCTAAGGAATGAAACTCAGTGTAACAAAGCACCACCTTTCGGCAATGAAACACTAAGCCTTTGGGCTTTCAGACTTGATTTTTTTTTCTGTTGTTTTATCACACTGTCAGTGTTAATTTTCTGATCTCACCTGTATGAGTTGTACTGAGTTTTAAAGTGTTTCATTATTTGTGTCCTACTCACAGTGCCCATAATTTCAAATACTGCACTAAAGAGGGTCCTCTTTCCTCAAATTATTGCAAGAAGCAAACATCTTCTTGCATATACAGTTACATTCCTGACGTGATGGTGTTGCTATGTGATCAAATGTAAAATGGTTGTGCATGCTTTCATGTCAGTATATGACTAAACTTCATATCAGTATTTTGTCATGTCAACTGTTCCTCACCAGAATGTATTCTTACATACCTGCCAACCTCAGATATAAAAAATTCAGTATCTCAATCAAGGGGAGGGGTGGATGAAATGATGACTGATCACCACCCTGGGGGGTCTAAAGGGAGGGGGTGTCTTTGGAAAATTTTGACTTTTGGAGAGTGGGCTAGAAGCAAAATGGTACTACATTTGATGCTACATTTGATTTGAATATATCTCCAAGCATTCGTATTTTTTAAGTAATTTCTTTTTTTTTATTTTTTTCCCCTCATTTATCATATAATTGAGAAAAATCGGAATTTGGTGAGAGAAAATCAGTAAGCGGAACCATGATGTAGAAATAGGAAAAATTCCGCCAAAATCGGAATGGCTGGCAGGTATGTTCTTATATGCCACCTTAAATGAACTTCCTACCTAACCTTGAGTCAACAATGTTCACAACTGATATTTCTCTCACCGGCATGTTTTTTCACGTTTCATTAAGTTTATTTCTCATGGATGCTTCTCATCACGTTTCCATTGAAAAGGTATTCTGCCAGTGAATGTTTTTCTGCTGCTTGAAGTGTATTTCTTAAATTAACAAGCTTCACATGTTAAAGTCATTTCTCTCTTGGTGCATTAAAATTATGGTGTAGCTAAACTTCTTATTCAACGGTCCACATTTGTAAGGCCTTTAGCCAGAGTAAATTCTTTTATACTGCATCAGATTTGCTGTCTGACTAAATTTTTCTACCACAATGTTCAAATGTTTAAGTTTTTTCGCCTAACTGAACTCTTTTATATTATATCAATTTGTTTTCTCACCAAACTTTTTATCGCCATCTTTCCACATGAAAGGTTTTTTGCCTGTATGAATGCTTTAATGCTGAATTACTTTCTGACCAAAAAACCACAAACACAACAGACAAAAGACTAATGTCTTTACATTGAGAATTCTGTCATGGTATTCCCTTGTTTTTTTTTACTTATTTTTTCATCACAATAAGGCTTCTACCAGTGTGAACTTTTTTATGCTGCATAAACAGTACCTTCTGGATGTTCCTATTATGACAACTTTCAATTTTGAAAGATCTTTGAACCATGTGAATTCCTTTCATGATACTTTAAAGTTAACTTTAGACTTTCAACAAAAAAACTGCATATTGTATATGCTGCTTTAGATTTCTTTCTAACAAAAATTCTTATCACAGTTTACATGAAAAAGGTCTTTAACCAGTGCAAATCGTTTCATGCTGCTTCTGATATGCTCTCAGAGTAAACTCCACGTTACAATGTTTACATGAGAAAGGCTTTCAGTAAGTGTCAATTCTTTCATGTTTTTGTAGAGTTGTTTTGTGACTAAACTTCTTATCACATTGTTTACATGTGAAAGGCCTTTCACCTGTGTGGGTCTTTTCATGTTGCTTCAGAGTTGTGTTCCGACTAAACTTCTTGTAACAGAGTTTACATGAGAAAGGCCTTTCACCTGTGTGGGTTTTTTCATGCTGGTTCAGACCTGATTTCTGAATAAAGTTCTTATCACAATACTTACATGAGAAAGGTTTTTTACCAGTGTGTATTCTTTCATGATTTAGTAGATTTGATTTCCAACTAAACTTTTTATCACAGTGTTTACATGAGAAAGGTTTTTCACCAGTGTGCATTTGTTCATGATGTAGTAGATTTGATTTCCTACTAAACTTCTTATCACAGTGTTTACATGAGAAAGGTCTTTCACCAGTGTGAGTTCTTTCATGCCGCTTGAGAACTGTTTTCCTACCAAACTTCTTATCACAGTGTTTACATGAGAAAGGTCTTTCACCAGTGTGAGTTCTTTCATGCCGCTTGAGAACTGTTTTCCTACCAAACTTCTTATCACAGTGTTTACATGAGAAAGGTCTTTCACCAGTGTGAGTTCTTTCATGCCGCTTGAGAACTGTTTTCCTACCAAACTTCTTATCACAGTGTTTACATGAGAAAGGCCTTTCACCAGTGTGGATTCTTTCATGCCGCTTTAGATTTCGTTTGCTAATATATGTCTTACCACAATCTAAACAAGTAAAAGATTTGTTGCTTGAATGATTTCCTTGATGCTGCTGCAATCCTGCTTTTTGACAAAATTCCTTATTATAGTATTCACATGTGAAAAGACTACTGTCAGTATAATTATTTTCATGCAACTTCAAAACTGTTCTGTGAATAGACTTCTTTAGACAGTGATTATGCTTATAAGTATTTTTACCAGTATGAATTCTCTCATGTGCTTTTAAATGAACCATGTGTTGGAATTTCTTCCCACATTTATCACATTTAAAGTTCTTTTTACCAAAGTGAATACTCCTATGTCTCCTCAAATGGTCCACTGTATTAAATTCTTTTGTGCAAAACTGACATTTAAATTGCCTACCATTAAGCACTCCTACAGATGACTGACTTGTTACAGCTTGTTTCACAGTGTGATTCCGTTCGTGCATTGCCAAAACAACTTTCTCCTTGAATACTTTATCACAAAACTGACATTTGAAAGGCTTTCTACTTGAGTGACAACGTGGGTGGTTACCATGAGACTGTTTAATTTTCTTAAGCAATACAGTACAACTTTTTGTTTTCAAACAAGCTTGAAGAGGGCTACTGTCTAATTGTACATTCCTACTTTCCCCAACCTCTAAATTAACTGTATTTCCAACATTCCCTTCAAATAATTCACATGAAGCTTGTGTTTCTTCCTCCTTCATATCACTCATTGTACCTTCTACAATATCACCATTGCTGTCCTCTACTATTGCTTCCTCACTAAAAGTCTGATCCATACATGTACCTTCATCCTTATCATCAGGTGACTGGCAGTGGTCATTTCTGTCCATCTCCAATGTTAATGATTCCATTGTTGCATGGGTGCTTTCATTAGAATCAAAGACACCCTCTGTTCTACTAATTGTCAGCAAAGCATTTGAGCTGTTCAGGTGTTGGTCTGATCCTTGCTCAGTATCTGCATTAACATGTGATGTACAATTACTAGTGCCCTCTATTACATCATTAGATGACAAAGTATTTTCACCAATTGACAGCCTGAGGTCCTTTCTGTCTGTATAAATAGTTGATGATTCAGTAAAGTCTGTAGAGATATTTTCATAAGAAGCAATAACATCCACATTTTCTTCATCTGTCTGGAGTGCATTCTTGCTGTTTAAGTTCTGGTCTGTTTCTTGTTCTAATTCTACCTTCAAATTTGGTAAACAATTGCAAGTGACCTCTACTATTTTATCAGTAGAGAGAGCGTCTTCAAAATTTGACCCTCTATGATCGTTTGAGTCCATATTTATGTCTGATATTTCTACTGGTTCACTGCCAGTGCCATTATTATAAATGGCACCCTCTGTTACCCTATGAGTGCCAGTATCATTATTATAAATGGCACCCACAGTTACTCTCTCAATGCCAGTATCATTATTATGTACGGCACTCACTGTCACACTATCAGTCAGGACATTATTTTCATCATTTAACCACTGGTAAGATCCTTTCTCTGTTTCAGCTGATTCTAGGTCACATCTGTGCTGACTCTCACATTTTATTTCTGAGCCACAATCTTCACCTGATATGGAGAAGAAGAAAAAAGTACAGATGGTGATCTTTACAAATAACATCATTCCTTTAAAGGTTAACTATTTATTTTAGAAAACTCAACTGACCCCTTCCACAAAATATGAATCCCGTGTATAACTGACTGAAAAATAGAAATCCCTAGCTTGTTACAATATGAATACTTACATTTGTCTGACATAAGTCTGAGTACATACACAAAACTACACTAATACATGCTACAGCATGCAAATTTCGTATATTTCTTCGTAACTACCAGTCCATCGTCTCAATGATTAATAATTAAAATCTGGATTAACACTTCCAGGAGGTTTTACCACCCCAGCCTTTGCATTTAAATTAACCTGCAATCCTTGGCCCAATATTATAGTGTTTGATCAATTTCTGCCAAACTTTTTGCCACAGGGGTATGACCTTGACTACTGCCCTGACTATACTGGAAAAAAAAATTGAACTAGAGGGCTCACTTCACTTTTATAAAGTTACGTGCTCATCAGTTCATCATAAGATGAAATTTTGAGGAGAATCCACAGAATGTTTTGTACAGTGTTTTAAAGGAACACTTTTCACTTTGCACTGCTACAAAAAACAATAGACTGCTGGAACTGAAAAGACAAAAGAAACAGGTGTATAACAAAAGAGAGGGATTCCCTTTCCGTATGAACTAATTAATGAAGACCTTGCCAACAACTGATGTTGCTCGACCTCTACTACAGGGATACACATGAATACACCACCCGAACATCATGAAGTTCTTTCTTTGAGCCTCCAAAAATAAGACACACTGAGCGATCGTCTTCAAGACTACAAGCACAACAACAGAAAAATAACGTTTCATATTAATATCTGATTACGAGGAACATTTTTTCAATCATTAATTTCTTGACAACTATTTTGAAACCCAAATATAAGCATACCAATGATTGTAGACTGATTTCCTTCAGGGCTGGGGTGAGATGAATGGCGTCCAAGATCTTGTATCCCATCATGCACTTCTCTCTTCAGAGCTGTTTCAGTTCTACCAGTCATCTGGTGACTCAAAACAGGGTGCTCCATACTGTATCCAGTGACATGTATAATACCTAAAGGCAAGTAAATCATCTGTTTAAAGATCCAACATGATACATCAGATAGAACAGTCATATGTCATTATAAACAGTAATTTACAGTATTGAAATATGCCACTTACTGCATAAATCATTGTTCTTGAAAAACCAGAAAGCCAAGAGGCTAATTGTTTCCTTGCCATATGATATATTGTTACAAACATGAATCACCCACATGACAAACATGAGATCCCTCACAGTTATCCTCCTTAAAATGTCATGTTTACAAGGTTTTGCCTTTTGTGAAACCAAATGACCTTTCACCTTTATGAGAAAATGGTAGGAATTATCTACTCAATATGAGCAATCCACAGGCTACAGTAAGTATGAGATCCCTCACAGTTATCCTTTTTCAGATACTGTGTTTACAAGGTTTCGACCCTTCTGGCCTCTTGTGACCAAAAATGAGGTTTGGCCTCCACCCAAACCAAAAGAACCTCCTCAACATGAACAATCCAAATGCTAAGTGTGATATCCCTCACAGTTATCCTTCTTGGGATATCAAGTTTTCAAGGTTTTAACCTTTTGGCCTCTAGTGACCTGAAATGGCCTTTGACCTCCACCAAAAATGATAGGGATCATTTATTTAATACGAGCAACCTACATGCTAAGTGCAAAATCCCTCACTTTTATCCTTCTGGAGATATTGTGTTTAGAAAGTTTTAACCTTCTGACCTCTGGTGACCCCAAATGACCATTGACCTCCACCAAAACAATAGGGATCCTCTACTTAATATTGGCAATGTACATGCTAAGTATGAGATCCCTCACAGTTGCTCTTCTTGAATTATAGTAGTTACAAGGTTTTAACCTTTTGGCCTCTGGTGACTCTAAATGACCTTTGACCTCCAACAAAAACAATAGGGAACATCTACTCAAAGTGGGCAATCCACATGCTAACTATGAGTCTCACAGTTACCCTACTGGGGATATTGTATTTACAAGGTATTGACTTTTTGACCTCTGGTGACCAAATATGAAATTTGAATTGCACAAAAAACAATAGGAATCATCTCCTTAATATGATAAATCTACATGCTAAGTATGAGATCCCTAACATTTATCCTTCTGGAGATATGGTGTTCACAATTTCCAAGGTATTTAATACTTGACTGCTTGTGACCCTAAATGACCTTTGACCCCCACCAACAAGAGCAGGGAACATCTACTCAATACGGGCAATCCACACGCTAAGTATAAGAACTCCTCACAGTTACCCTCCTTGAAGTATTGTTTACAAAGTTTTGACCTTTTGACCTCTGTTGACCCTAAATGACTTTTGACCTCCAACAAAAGCAACAGGAATTATCTACTTAATATGGGCAATCCACATGCCAAGTATGAGATCCTTCGGAGTTACCCTTCTTGAGATATCATGTTTACAAGCAAAGTGTCACAAATATGCATGCATGCATGTATACATACATACATACACACACACATACATACACCCATGGGCACACTCGATGCCTTACAGGGTACTGGCAAAGGACCCCGTAAGGAATGCAAGGGAATTTCCCAGCAGCGAAGCTGCCCGCGAAGAAGCCGAGTAGATGGACGTGCTTGAGGGCGGGCTGCACTCCAAGGCAGACACATGCAATCGTGCGTGACTTCTCTTCGCAGTGACCGAATTTTCAGGCAGCTACGCAAGTTTCGAGCTCCGCATGAGCTAGGAAAGACGTGCGAGAGCGGAGCTCTCACCGGAACTGCCGGTACCCGCTAAGACCACGTTGGTGAGTGTACACATACACACACACAACATCACATAGATCGGCAAGGAATCAAAAACACAAATAATGCTTGCATATGCAGAAAATCTTATTAAAATCATCCAACGCTACACCATATACACGCCCTATACAGTATTTCATTTCATGTTCACTGGACTTCTCTTCATGACCTAAAACCTCTCACACATTTACCTAGCACAGTACTACAACACAGTACTACTCAGTGACAGTTTCCCCAAATGACAATTACTGCATTTACAAAAAGGCCGTACACAATACTCTGCATAGTGAGTAAAACTATGTACATTTACATTACCTTATGTACAGTCAGGGTTGTCACCAGGCCAAACTTAGTGCTGGGTAATTCTTGACTGTGACCCTTTTAATAATCACCGTCCTGAGATTTAGAGAAGGTGGGTATTTTCGAGAAGGTGGGTATTTTCTACACTCTATTAATGCTCCAATTGGCCATCTCATTCTGAGACTAATGTTACATCCAAATTTCTTTCAAAAATCCTAAAATTATAGTACCATCATTGGGAAAAAGTGCTGGGCAGAATGTGTTTATTTTAACATGTGCAGACCCCTAGCTTCAGTGAAAAAGGGGCAGGGGGGAGGAACATTAGGAGGGCAGAATTTGCGCGCGCGAAGCGCTGCGCACCATTGGCCGGGGGTCCAGGGCCCGCCGAAGGGCCCCTGGTGGGGGCCCAGGGGGCGAAGCCCCCGGAAGCTCCTGGGTTTTAGCTTCTCTCTCAACCCAGAATATGGTCTTTTTTACCTTTCAACACCCATAGACTGGAAGAATCTGAGCCACAGAATATGCAGATTCCAGACCCTAAGTTTTTAGCCAAGTGAAAAATGTGAATGTAAGATAGATATATGTATTATTTTGTCTTTACCTTTAATATTTCTTGACTGCATATTAATTACTAAGTTAATACTACAGACTACATACTGTTTGTATGGGCATGTGGTTTTAAAAGTGAAATTTATCTTACACATCCCCCTCTAATTATTGGTAAATGATGTGCAGTTTTAGTATACAAAATAACTTTTGTTAGCTTACACGAAATATATGAAATCTTTTTCTCTGGAAAACAACAACATAATTTAATGACCTTAAAGTCATATTATTATCAAGTGTAGCAGCATCAAACTGAAGCAGCATCATTTGGGAATATATCAATGTTTGATAGCCAAAGTACGTAGTACATTTTGTTTTAAGGTCCTCATGTGTCTTCAGAGACACTAGTTGTTACTGACTTACACGTACATACTGTTCGTACATTCTTGAGACAAACGAGCCGATTCAAAAATTTAACATGAAACCAGACCCCTAGCTTCAGTGAAAAAGGGGCAGGGGGGAGGAATATTAGGAGGGCAGAATTTGCGCGCGCGAAGCGCTGCGCACCATTGGCCGGGGGTCCAGGGCCCGCCGAAGGGCCCCTGGTGGGGGCCCAGGGGGCGAAGCCCCCGGAAGCTCCTGGGTTTTAGCTTCTCTCTCAACCCAGAATATGGTCTTTTTTACCTTTCAACACCCATAGACTGGAAGAATCTGAGCCACAGAATATGCAGATTCCAGACCCTAAGTTTTTAGCCAAGTGAAAAATGTGAATGTAAGATAGATATATGTATTATTTTGTCTTTACCTTTAATATTTCTTGACTGCATATTAATTACTAAGTTAATACTACAGACTACATACTGTTTGTATGGGCATGTGGTTTTAAAAGTGAAATTTATCTTACACATCCCCCTCTAATTATTGGTAAATGATGTGCAGTTTTAGTATACAAAATAACTTTTGTTAGCTTACACGAAATATATGAAATCTTTTTCTCTGGAAAACAACAACATAATTTAATGACCTTAAAGTCATATTATTATCAAGTGTAGCAGCATCAAACTGAAGCAGCATCATTTGGGAATATATCAATGTTTGATAGCCAAAGTACGTAGTACATTTTGTTTTAAGGTCCTCATGTGTCTTCAGAGACACTAGTTGTTACTGACTTACACGTACATACTGTTCGTACATTCTTGAGACAAACGAGCCGATTCAAAAATTTAACATGAAACCACTGAATTATATTTAAACCCTGTTTCACCTCTTACCAATTTCCCGTAACGTGGTGATTGTGATTAAGAAATCACCCATTAATTATCTGGATCTTACATGGCAACCCAGGTTTTACCCATGTGATCGCTGGCCCAGAAGTGTTCATTTGACAGCCTGTTTCATTTTGTGGAATGTCATATTACAGCAGTCCTACTCCTTTGCGAAACCGCAAAAGTTTTGGAAGACCAGAATTTATTGTTTCAGTGCATACACAGCCGAGGAAAGTGGGATCGCATCTATGACGGTCCATGATTGATTACATAATCTGTCAGTCAGTAAAATGTTGTCATTCACACAAATTTCACAGGACTGATTATTAATAACTCAACTCAGTAGCTTGCTTTAGCTGAGGTTATGGCGTGTTTGTTAAAGACGATAAAAAGTGAAATTCCCACGACTCTACAGTATTTTCATACTTTTATTTTATACCAGCACTGCTGTTATAGGCTAATTGTAAACTTGGAAAATATGAGGTCAGGTAGCTGTCCACAACGTCCGGCATTTATATTTGTCAGTCACTGGTGTATATGGATTAGATGCAGTTACTGCTTTCTATGAAAGTTTTCGAGTGCTGTAAAAACGCCTCGCATGTAAATTAAAATTTATACAAGAGCCCCGATCATCATGCAATTGGGCGGTCGAAGTATACATTGCATTCAACTTCTAAATTTCAGGCACATAAAACTGTTGCTCAGTTATGCCTCCATCTTATCTCCCACCATGAACGTTCTCTCCGTTATACTGCATCCAACCTCCCCCCTACCCTAAAATGGAGGCACAAGGGGCGTATAAGTATTCATGTTGACCCATTTGCAATGTGTGACTTCGCTATAACGGAGCAGTGTTGCGATGATCAAGTCACTGAATAGTTTGTTGATAACGATGTTCACCTGTGTACTATGTGTACACGTATACCATGCAACTCAGACTACATCTGTGAGCGCCTGCATTTGGCGAAGCCATCTTTCGTTTTACATGTAATGAGTAGCCTTCTGCTGGGCCCCAGCTAGCCTAGCTGCCGCGCCCGCACGCCCAATTTTTTTTCCCACGAGGTTATGGGCAAATCTGATTTTCAAAATTTTTTCAAATTTGTTTCTAAATCATGGTTGGGGTTATTTCTAAGGTTAGGGTTACATGGACTGGGGTTATTTGGCCTGTTCTTTCATAATCTGGCGTCAGAATTACAAAAAAATGGTTCAAAAGCTGTCATTTTGGAATTAGGGGTGTGGCCTATTTCCAAGGAGCTGATTGGTCCATTGGCATGATTTGCCCAAAACCTCGTGGGAAAAAAAATTTCGCCGCCCGCACTCATTGGTTGGTTGTAGTCTGCGAGCATAGCTGCAAGCTTTATAAACACTGAACTGGTTTACGAAACCCGCCCAGCAACTTCACTACTTCATGTCAAGCCAGTGCATACTGTATAGACCTCGCTTAGCTTCTTGCAACCTTTTCCCAGAAAATCGCGTAGATAACTTTAGTAAATTATGCCATAAATATGCGAGAAACTTTTCCTTAATATAAGGTGCTGAGTTTGGCGTACGGCGAACAGCGGTATGATTTGCGTAAGTAGTGCAGTTGAGAGACTGGAGTTCGAGACAACAGGCGTTAACCTATACGTACAGCACGTGAGAAAGTTTCGCTCAGATGCGAGCATTTTTCCACACTGTACGTATGGGGAATTTTTGAAGGCTGGTCGTTGAATTAGCCTGCGTAGCGGATCTCCGGGCTTCTGACACACAGCATTGTCATATTCCGTAGCTACAAGCTGAACAAACAACTTTGGGATCGCAGGTCAATGCATGGTACTTGGATAATAGATTGCAATGTGAAGAACACGCTGTACGTTTCTATAGTAAGCATAACCACTGACATATAAACGTGTTCAGCTGTCTTGTCTCTGCCGTTTTAATAATTTGGCGTTTAATAATTTGGCGCAGTGCAGAGCGGAAAATTACAAGGGCGGCTGAAAGAAGGGGCAGGGCGGGGATAGGAAGTCAAGAGAAGGGGCAGGGCGGGCAAAAAGAGGGGCGGGGCGGGCCGCCCCTGTGAAACAGCGAAGCTAGGGCACTGATGTGTGATGGGCGCAATTCACTCAGTCCCAGGCGGGGTCACCCAGCGCTGCCCGGCGTAGTTGTCCCTGTGTACAGTTTTTCCCAATTTGCAGGTAATAGCACATATATTACATTTACAGAGAATATAAAGGGCATCTTAAACAATACAGAAAATATACCCATCCTTTTTACACCCCTCTGTGAATAAACTACCGTAACATCATATTTTTAAAGCCATACTTTGTCAGTGACATACCTTTGACTGATACCTGGAGACACTCTGCCATATGAGGTGTGGGGGAGCGGGGGGCAGGTAGGGGCTCTGGCTCCCACCGACTGCAGTGGCCAAGTGGTTAGAGCATCTGACTTGCAGCTGGAAGGTCTAGGGTTCAAATCCTGGCCGGGTCATACCAAAGACTTTTAAAAAAAATGTAACCTACTGCCTTTGTGCTTGGTGCTTAGCATAAGCAATGGAGTAGGGCAAACAAGCCAGTGAGCCACAACAGGAAAAAAGGCCGTGGTCATCTCGACTTGAACCAACTGGTTGGAAACTGGGACGTTAAACCTCATCTAACTAACTAACCCACCTGGAGAAAAACTTGCTTTTTTGGGCAAAAGCTATGACCTTTTTGCAAAAGTGCTTTAAACTTTTGGGCACATATGCTGCAGCACCTGATACTGGAAGTACTGTAGTCTCTTATGGTTTATATGCACACTGATAGCCATGCTGGAACAGAGCTAATATTACAGTATCTTTGTATGGGCAATAATTCTTACTGTTTGCTGTAGGCTAATGAACTTACCAGTTCCTTCTACTGTCAATGTCAAATTCTCTCTTTCATGAAGAACAAAGTTTAATATTTGTTGATGGACAATTCCCTGCTGCAGAGTACACAGAACATGTTCATAGCCATCACATTTCAGAACAAGATTTGCTGTGAGATTGGTTTCTCCTTTGGTAGAAAGATAATGCAACACAAGAAGGATTCAGTATTATGAAAGTAAACAATCCAATAATACACAGTCAGTTGCACAGTATTCACAATGGTGCTTGCAGTGAATAACTTTTCCTCGGCCAAATTATTTGTATATGGACTATACTGTATGTACAAAGTGCTCTTACTATTTGGAGATAGTGTTTGTACTGTCCAGTTATGAAAATGATTACAAACATTTGTTTTTAATCCAAATTAAAGTTTCCATCTCCTAATGACAATGGAATCAGTTAAATGAATATGAAGAGATATAATACCACTGTAGAAGTAAAAATTTGACCTGAATGTAAAAAGGCATTGTGGATTATTCACTGGTCCAGACTTGTTTCTTCACAGCAAGCAACTCTTAGAACATTCATATCCTTGATTACTGTTTTGAAAAATGTTACATATGATTCACAAATGAAGTCTGAGAGGTGTCTATAATCTTCTCCTTGAGATATCATGCCTGCAAAGTTATTAAGTTTGGCCCGCAACGGATGTCCTCTTCCGTGCCAAATTGTTACTGATGACTTTCACTCTGTGCCCCTTAAACATGCCACAGTGCTTGAGATGTCCACTACTGATTACAACACATCTTATTAGCACCGCAAGCAGACCTGCACTGTAACATATGCTGTAACATCTGTAGAATCATGCACACTAGTCAGGGTAACCCTGACATAAGGGCCTGAGTAGCCTCCTCATCTTTCACTACTATACAATCCACTGGGGGGGGGGGGAAGTGACCAGACAAGATGGAAACACACTACAACCCCTCTTGGAAGTACTATCCCAACCACATGCAAATGGCTCATGATGAAAAAATTACCAGTACAAAATCCAGTCACAGACTGTCAACACTCCCAATTAAAGAAGTGTTTTCCTACAGTACCATTCTGAGTTGGCCTCACAAGATGGTAGGCCTTGAAATCCCCCGTCAGCTTGGACCACAGGAAGCTTTGTTAATCTTGGTTGGCTGGACCTTACTGGTTCATAAGTTGTACAGGCATGTTGTTGGAGGTAAGTGGCTAGCTATTGAATGGCTGGATAGTTTATTGTTTGCTGTCAGGTTCACATTTATCACCCATGTTGAAGTGTTATCAAATGGTATTCTTCTTGAGTGATGTTGGCTGAGTTGGTTAATGGGCAACCATAGTTGTAAGGCAAAACCTGTGGTGGTTAGGTGCTTTGTCTAAAAGAGGGATATTTTGCCTAATGCTTGTTTCAGGTATTGTAGAGAAGCCCTTTGCCTGGGGTATTCTGTGGCCGCAAGATACTTATGAATGTCATTTATCAGTCCATTTCGCAAAATCTTACTACTACTACTAATTACAGGGCAGGATTTGTTGCTAGTTGTAATGTAAACTGCCTTTGTTGTTGGGCTATACTGTTGTACCAGAATGGTCATCAAAGCTTTTAACAAAGCTGCCGCTCATTGGAGCAGCTAATTGAAGTAATGAACCAGTGGTCAGGTACAGCAGTTTTCCCCCAAAATCTGTGGTAGCTATGACTGATTTCAGGAAAGGCAAATTTTTCCTCATGTCAGCATGACCAGACCTTGGGATTTTTCAACAAATCTTGGGAATTTGGTATCTGCATGGTCCAAGAACTTGACTCTACCCTTACCATACACATAATCATAATCCCAACAGACTTACAGCTGTAAGTCTAGATGCCTCACTTCTTTCAGGCAATGGCTGAATACTGTATGGCCTTAATGTACTGGGAATATGTAGTTACAGTGAAGACCTGTCTTCATATCTGACCCTGGAAATTCTGGAGAAGTCGGTGTGGATTATCGACTATTTCAATTTGGTGAAAACATTTCATATCTCAGCAACAGAACCAGCTATGGCAAAGGGAGTTGGAAGAGTTCGATAAATTTTCCAACTTTTCATAAATAAATATTCTAGTAATTTAGTTTCATTTGTCAAAAGCTTCCAGCAACAAAAGCAGGTTGTGAATAATTATTTACAATGCCAGTTAGAGTATTACATCTCTAGATGTTCAAATGCAACAAAGGTTTTAAAGTCACATTTGTGAACAAAAGGCTTTATGTAATTGCAAGCCCATATTTACATAACACAATTGTAATAAGGTAATGAGTCCACTGTATACTGTTAAAACATTAAGCACTTCACACAATACATAAATGTAACAAACATACAAGGATACAGGAAATATGCCACCTTCTTTTAGCCAAATATTTCGGTAATATCACTCTACATCTACAGCAAAATAAAACATTCCTAGAGGTGCTTTTAAAGTCACTGTTGTTTTCCGTGGTGTCTCTATGTTTCAATATTGCTTCGTTTTTACAGATATTGTTCCAACACATGAGCAATCAGTGTAAGGACATCAAGAGTTAGGTTTAGGTCAGAGAATATATATGGTAGGTGAGGGGCACAGTCAGGGTTAGGGTAAAAAATGGAAGCCATTTATCTCGATATATCTATGGAATGAAAACAATGTGAATACAAGATTCATAAGTCCCAAGTACTGAATATGTATGTATTTTGACAGAATATACAGTCCATGTGTTGGAATGCAGAGGTGTAACCATTCTTTCTGGGGTTACACTGTACATCCTTGCATCCAGAATGCACTTCATGCTTTGTGAAGGACACTGAACTTGCTACAAGGGACTAATTAATGTTCACTAAAATTACGCAAATGATGTAATCAGGAGTCATTAATGCTATGGAAATGTGAACTCTATAAACAGCTGCTCTGTGCATGGTGCAGTACACACAGTAATGCTAGTCATTAATGCTATGGAAATTCAATTCTATAAACAGCTGCACTGTGCACAGTGTGCATTACATGCAGTAATGCTAGTAAAGTGTTAAGTTAATCTGGAAGATATTATTTAATAGCATATAAAGGAATTCATTTTATGTGAAGTAGTATAGAATGAAGTAGTGTACAAAACAGAAGAAAATGATTTTAAGTTTGATATTTTTGGGTACTGTACTGTTTCATACAATATTATGATGAAAATATCCTCTTCATGTAAGCAACATCTTATAAGAATATTTACCTTTATTCATCTCTGGCCTGCAGTCAAGGGATGCCAGTGTTAGATATTCCTGTCTCATTATCTCTCTAGTATACTCCACACCTGGATGTAATGTCATTCCTGAAATCATTAAACCAGACAATGAATGAGACAAAATGTCTGCAATGTCTCTAAACTTGTACAGTGATTTTGAGACATACAGTGTACTGTTCAAACTACTGTACACAAACAATGAACTCCCATTATCCACACAATTACTCAACACTATATGATATGCAGTATATTTTAGCTCTGTTTTCCTCAGTATTCACAAAATGCCAAATTTCCTACCGTATTCATGTACAGGTCCTATACCTTCGTATTTTGAATGTCTGTTAGACATAACAAACTACTTGTTTACAGTTGTGTTGGACCGATTATCATTATTCACTGTTGGTATCGGCAGATATTTCCCATTTTTATCCTGTATTAGTATAGGTAAAATTTACTTGAGATGCCAATACAACATGAGGCAAAATTTGCCTTTCTGAAATCGGTCATAGCTACCGCACTCTTCAGTGGAAAACAACACTGTTCCCAACTAAAGAATACCCTACCTCTGTCTCATTGCTTCAATTAGCTGCTCCAGTGAGTGGTAGCTGTGTTAAAAGCTTTGATGACCATTCATTCTGGTCTTCAACATAGAGGTTAAGTTAACATTACAAGAAACAACAAATTCTTACCTGAAATTAGTACTGAAAAAATGGGATCAAGTTTTGGTCACTGAAGGTCACAGATCTGCTTTCATCTTTCATTCAGTCTGAGATAAACTACCATCAAATGTCAACTTTTAGGGCTCTTGACAAATACTTGAATGAGTACCTACCATAATTGGTATTGGTAACAAATCTTGAAGAATCTTGGCATAGGAAGACTTTGTGGAATGAACCTAAATGATATTTATTTTCACACATGTCCTGAAAATGGGACACTATATTTGAGTTTTTTTGATTGCAAGTCCCAACATTTTACCTCATCAACATGAGATGACACTGGTGGTGGTGCTGCCTAGCCTATGGTTACTATGCAGAAAGCTTATTTCCCAAATATTGGTATCTCATTGGTATCTGCCAATATTGAGAACTGAAACATCGGTATCAGTAATATTGGTACAACCCTAGCATACAGTCATACAGACCACCAAGCTAGGTACTGTAATACCAGTTCCTTTCAATATTGGTACAACCCTAGCATACAGTCATACAGACCACTCAGCTGGGAACTGTAGCACGGAGGTCTTTAAAATTCTCTTAAAATGTCTAAACTAGAGTAACAACATAACAGTAATTAATATTTAACAAAAACAAAATATTTACCCACCCCACATGATGGCTTGACAGGTGAGGTCACATCCAGAGTACAAGGCTGTCTACTGTGCTGTACAATTTTTCTGTAAATCTGCAAATTTAAGAAGAAACTTAAACAAAATTAAAGCATATTCACTGAGCTGCAGCATGCAGAGAAAAGCAATTTAGGTAAATTTTCCTGTATGGTAATCAGCAGTTCATACTTAACTACATACAGAACAGTACGTACAACCTTCAAACAGATTTTGTCCTCAGACTGTAGTGGGAGGGGGTAATTTGTCCTCTGAGGAAGGGAGGGAGAGGCTTGAAACACTCAATGTTGACTCTAGACTGTCTTAATCACTCAGACTGGACTCAGTCTTGTACAGGCCAGACTCATTACTCGGCTATAAAATTCCCAACAATGGGATCAAGACTGGCAGAATTTTCTGTTACTTTTTCTGTACTTAATCCATCATCACAAAGCATTTAACTTCTCTTCAGTTTCTGTAAAACTCCACACTGTGACTACATCTTTGCAATATCTACTGTCTAGTGCAGTTGATATCAGCAATTTCTTTGGTCTGCCACTACACAAACACGTAAGGTATGTATACCAAAATATGTAGCAAATAGTACATAACACGTGGAGCTAAGGACACGCTTAGTACTATTCGAATCAATGGATTACATGTACAGTATGGTTTGTTTGCTGGGTACACTTTAAACCTCACGTATGTCCATGTTCTTTGCAATGGCTAGCACAATAATCAACTGGGCCATTGTTGTACTCATTTGTTATTTCCACTTTTATTTGGTGTTGGAAAAGTAGGGGTGACCCTTCTTCACTACAGAGCATTAGGAACTCATCTGATTAAAATTCAGATTTTATTTGGAACTATACCCTGTGTATCTGTTACCTAATCCAATTAAACTTGGTCTCTGTGTACAGGGTTGATTAACTCCTAGGGTTTATTGACCCCTAGTGACATCCTAGCCCTTCTTAGAGTAAATGAAGACTTCCTGTCCATACCAGGGGTCGAAATAAGCCTTCAAACTTTGGGGGCCAGCTGGGCCCCTAACTCATGGAATCTAGGGGCCAAATGAGAAATCAAGGGGGCCCCAAAGCTAACAAATAAAAGGACTGTTAAATTGTACGGGTGCTTTTTATGCGCTTGGAAACTTGTTGAGGCTGAAATTCACCTGAAACCAATCTGTCCACATCCTCTGAGACCAGTAGTTAACAACCATGCATGTTGCATGTTTTCATGACATGTACGTTTTCATGACAAAGAAAGTTTACACTGAAGGTACTTCAAAATCTTGTTGGTAACTCCAGAAGTTATTCCCCGGGGGTAAAATGAAGAGTCAGGGTTTTCCCTGGGCCTTTTGAACGTCGCGGGCCGCGACGTTCAAACTTCAAAAACAGGAAGACCGCGACGTTCAAAAAACAGCCGCGATGTTCAAAAATTCCTCCGGTACCCTGAAAAAATGTTACTTAAACTTTGTCAACGATCGCCTTTTTGTTAATACAATGTGCAGTGAAACCACAAGCTTATTTCCGAAACCTTGTCACGGCAAAATTACGAGCCATGTAGTACTACCTTCGCGGTAATACTTTCGTGCTCATACGTACCCACAGTCATACACGCAAGTCTCAAGATGCAAACAGAAAGCTAAGCGTTCGGTATGTATGCATGCCACACACGTACACGGAGTTCAGCAAGCCCTCTTTCATTCACACGTAACCCTCAAGTTTAAGTTTACATGTCATTATTTGGTAATGATTATGTACATTCCAACGTGAGCAGTCGAGTAAACTATACCGTGAGACGCAACCACAGGTATTATAATTCTGTGGACGCAACTTGCAAAGCCAAAACCAAATGCCCCGTTTGGCAGGTTATAGGCTAGGCGGGGCTTGTGTCTCAGAATTTTCAACCCAACGAATGAATGAAATATCAGCATTTGACCGACAGTATTATTGATAACGTGTCCTTTGTAAAAATACGTAACTTTGCATTATCAGGGCCGCCAAACAATCTACTCAACTTACGCATCTTGCTGCTTTCAAATCTTCACAATATGAACACATTTTTTGTGTCGAAACTGGGTAGGAATTCGTACACGGGTACCCAAAAAGCATTACCCGTCGGGTACCCGACCGTAAACCTTGCAACACCTAGCCTAAGTTTAGTGCATGGTATGCACATACAATTCAAGACTCCACCCATCGGCCCCTTATCTCTCGTCGGATCGATCTGTTGAAAACAATACGTCACATTTTCTATATCTACAATGTGCCGTTGGTCCTTAACCTCGTGAGTTTAGAAATCAGACGGGAATTAATAATTTGACCATATTTTAGTGCAGTTAGTACAAATTTTAAACAAGTCCTATCACTACTTCCTGTGGCTTTGTGTTCAAGTGTGCCGTAACGTGTGCATCGGAACCAAAAAATAACATCCAGTTTGTCACTGCAACTTCTGTACTGTAATGTACCTCAACCATGTGATCAAATTTCTCGTAAACTGTTTTCTAGTTACTCTTATGAAAAATCCACCTTCGTGATAATGACAGTAAAAAACTTTCTAATGCATCTCCTAGCCGAGATTTCACCCGCACAGCACCGTTAAAAATGTACGGTAAGATACGGCAGACACCGTGTACGTACGAACGTTCGTTCGTTCGCTGCCGGCTCTCTCTGCTGTAGTTAGCACATGACTTTGGCAAGTTCCATTTTTCGCAAATGGGGGGTACGTAAAATACTGGGAAAATATTTTGCTCTTATTTTGCCATATATTTAGGAAACTTTGGAATAAAACTTTTGCAAGTACTTTGAATAGCAATAAAAAATTACGAGCAATATTGAGATAGGAATCATTTTAGTATGTAAGGTAGTACCAGGATAGAAGTAACAGGAAAGAAGATTCTTTTCGTGCACACAACGCAAAATACACCTTGAAAGAATTTGTACGATTTTAAATCTGAGGGAGTGAATTTTGCTTCAGAAAAAAGGTTCTCCACCAAAAATACGAAGTTCTGGCGACTGATTCGAGTCAAAAGGATATTATTGTGGTTGTAATAAGTGCATATCTTATGTAGACATAACTGTATCACCAAAATTTACTTCTTTAGATCATGAAATCATGTCATGTTAATTTTAGTGATAACTTGACAAGTATGAAATCTAGCAACATCGAAAGTCGAGCCACGTGCCCTATATCCATTTGGGTATGTGTATTTATACGGCAAAGATACGTGTAAAATTTCTAGTCGGTCTTTCGCGCTACTTCTGGGCCTTAGTTTTGGAACGTTAGTCATCCACACGCACTGCGTGCAAAAATTTATGAGCTGCCTTTGGACGTTCATTTCTAGAGATAGGCTAGGCTATTATACAGTATAGTAGGCCTATGTTGTTTCGTTGTCTAGTATAGGGGCGGCTTGATGTTAGAAACACGCATCGCGGGGCTTGTTTCTGGTGAAAAATGCAATGTAACAAAAGCATGGTACGAAACAGACAAAAGCAACTTCATTTCAACATAATCGTGAATGAGATGGGGGTAAATACATTTTGTTAGTTGCAATAACCATGCTATTTCGCGAAGATCAAAAGGGAAAGGCTGAAAAACTCTACCCGGGTAGCCTACATTAGTAAAGTACTGTGTGCGCTCTGACGTACCTGAACTGTGCTGCATTAGAAATTGCGGTAACTACTAACAATAGCCAATGATCGCCATCATTTGGAGAGGTTAAAATATTACGAGTTTGTGAGCACCAATGGTGAATATTTTGGCAGAAACTTAAAGAAATTCTGTTGACTAATTCGCCTCAAAAGTGCCACTATTTTGCATTTAGACACTTCTAAAATTCAAAAAATTTCGAAAAGGGGAGGGGGACACCCCCTCCCCTTATACCCCACCCCCAGGCCGGCGATCCACCGTCGGACGCGGCAGAGCCGCGACGTTCAATTCTAAACCCAGGGAAAACCCTGGGCACTGAAGGTCACGCCAAAAAGTAAGTCATGAACGCTAACCATTCACCCGAGGCCTAGCTGCAGTACGGCAGGTTTTGCAAATACTCTCAACTACTAATTTTATCGTTTATTGTAATGATTGGATAAACGCGACATCATTCATAGTGCAGTCAATGGTCTAGGCCTGCAGTCTGAGTGTACACGTAATAGCAATAGAGACCTGAAACCATCTTGCGATAGTAAAACTGTATGCTACTGCATTATGTGTGATAGATTTTCGACTATGTATACCTATGTGTGGTGTGCATGGCTTCTGCGGTACCACTAATAGTTTACTGCGTTCGTCGAATTTTGTAATAGTTAAACGTCCCATAAATACTGTAGTAAGTTCACACTCTGTTCAAAATCAAAAGGCTTCTAAATTGCATGTGATGTAATATACGGTGTGCTGTACGTGAAAAAAAAAATTCATGCAAGTGTACCAAGACAGGCGCGGATCCTGACATTTCGGAAAGGGGAGGGGGCTGAAAGCCCCCTCGAATATGCTCCTAGAATAATATTATGCTAATTTTTGCGTATTTATTATTATTGATGTGGCGAAAAAGGGGGGGGGGCTGAGCCCAGGAAGGCCCCCCTTGGATCCGCGCCTGCAAGAGTTAAATTCCAACCTTTCCATTTAAAGTCGATCATTAAATAATGTACTTTAGGTGGCAGCAATATCTGAGGTCTAGCTAGTTTCTTTGTTAAACACCATCTTCAAGGATTTCGATAATATATTTGTCTCGCAAGTATACAGACATGATGATTTGGTAAATGTCTGGTAGGCCTACATCATGAAATATGACATACCTTAGTCGGATATTTGAGTAAAAAGTATTAAAAACCCATAGCCACATTTCTCTTCAATATCCAACAAATACAAATATTGACCATTTGAAAGTGTAATTTTTTTGACGTTTACCGTATATCATGAATGAACGTAAGGTAAATATGCAAACGTGTGGCGGCAACGCTATCCTTTGTCTTTTCAACCATCATTCTAAGTACACTTGCATTTAGTATTGCCGTATACCCGGAGGGATCTATTTTGGAGGTTAAATTGTCTCCTTGAGAAATATTACATCCCCTATAGCTAAGCCACAATACACGGAAACAAAGATATTTACTTTAAAAAATATTACAACTAATCTTTATACTTTTGGATCAAACGCAACTGTATGGAGGATTTTGACCTGCGGTTTTGTATCTTGAACAGCATACAACATTTAATGTTTTTTCTTCTTTTAACAGTCTTAAAACATGTCACAAATTACGTGCTTGATGTTTGCAGCTTTGGCAAGGAGCGGGTATAACATCTTCATGTGATAAGCAATGTAAATACTGCATAGGCGTAGGAAGCGGGGACTGGGGCTTTAGCCCCCCCCCCCCAGTCAAAAATGTGGGGGGGAAGTATGCTTCCCCTCAAGATCCAAGGGCAAAACCCCCTTATTTGTCTCTTCTGTAAGAAATGTCAAAAATTTGCAGAAATTTTCCTTAAAGTTTGTCCAAAATGTTGCACCAAATTGCATCTGAGAACCCTCAAATACCCAAAAATTTTCCAAAGGGGAGGGAGAACCCCCTCCCCCAGGACGGCGATCCGAAAAAGGTTCAGCCTCCCAGTTTCGAAAAGCTTCCTACGCCTATGAAATACTGAGTTCTGCAAAATCCATATCATAAATTGTAGTTTTCTTTCTTGAACGAAACTTCATATTTAGGGCCACTGAAACTGACCCGAACTTATAGGGGAGGGGAACCTCCGGCCCGCTGGACCATTTGATACAGCCCTTGAGGCAATTCATAAATGTAACGTCAGAGCCACTTGAAAAGAAGGCCTAAGTGATAATCTTTAGGCCCACTGTGCCTATTTTTTATCCTTTTCATACCACTTTCTAGCAGTTTATTAGCCTACTAAAACCCTAGATTTCGCAATGTTACATGTCCACTGTTTCTTTGGACATAAACCAGATGCAGAATCCTTGTACCTGGTGGTAACGGATGCTTTCCATGAGGGGCTACATAAAATTGAACAAAAGTGCAATATAACATGTGTAGGCCTATATCAATGACAGTACGAAATTCAATGGATACTCAGTGTTTTTGCTAGTACATTCAAGGGTAGGGGATAGAAGTGTCTGTCCGAAGAGTGGATTAAACGCTTAAAGTGGATGTTTTTAGAATGTTAAGTAAAGAAAAAGTAAAGTTGGTTTCAAAGTTAGCGGGGTTTTTGGGGCGCACTTTTCGTATATGCTCATTCATTATTACTTCATTCATAGATAACAAGACAAATGGTCATATCAAGGTAGTAGATGATCTATTGACCGCAAATTTGTACAAGCGCCAGAGCTTCCGGTAGCTTCCCCCAGGCCCGTAGCCAGACAAGGTGCTAAAGGGGGCGAAAAAGCTTCTAGGGGGGGGCGAACAATTTTCCAGAGGGGGGAAACATACTAAAATGCATTACGGCAATAGTAATTTTTGATCTAGGGGCGAAAAATTTTCCAAGGGGGGACCCCCCCCCCCCCTTGGCCCCCATTGACTAAGGACCTGCTTCCCCCCACTTCCTTACTGCCCTTTCTCAAGACCCCCAGAGCCTGTTTTGGGCCCCTTCACCTGCACCCAGGCTGTCTGCGGCCCGCAAGTGGACTATAACTATCAAAACGGCCCTTTAGAGTAAAAATGTTCCGCCCCACCCTTGCCAAAAAGTTTGGTACTGGTGGACAAAGGGAACACAATTTCATGTTCATTTTTGGTTGGAATTACATTTAAAACCGCTGTAAGAGAGAAAACTTCACGACCTTCTCTTTCCTACTGCAATCTACATTAGCTACTACGACATACCAGGTTAGTGCAACCGTAGCCCTTTTAATGGTGATACATGATCGGTTCCCAATCATTCATCACCGCAATAACCTGCATACGTGCGGTTTAGTTCGTCCTTCTGAAATATTACGGTTACATTTGTCAGTGACCTCTTTTTTTGGAAAGGAAGCAGACCGATGGTGTTGAGTATGGTATGTGTGCCTTTTTATTAAACTGTGCAAAAGAACATATTAGCAACTAATAAATGGTTAACATTCTAAAGGTCTTATCCACACAAGCGTGGGCTCGATTTCCAAAGTCTTCGGCATGACTCGACCTGGGAATCGAGCCCACGCGGGAGGCCCGGGCTCGATTCCCAGGTCGATTTATGCCAAAGACTTTAAAAATGGAACCTACTGCCGTTGTGCGTGATGCTCCGCATAAGCAATGGAGTAAGGGAAAACAAGCCAGTGAGTCACGACTGGAAAAAAGGCCGTGGCCGGCTCGACTTGAACCAATCGGTTGGAAACTGGGCCGTTAAACCTCATCTGACTAACTAACTAACTTATCCACACAAGCCTGACATTCTTACAGCGAAGAAAAATAAATAGTATTGCCTATTAGAATGAAAAAAGTTTGTTTCAAACGGACCAAAACCAACCATCGCAAGAAAAAGAAGTTAAATCCCCCTAAAGTTGGGGGGGGGGGGGGGATCAACTTTGGATAGCCAAGACACTTTTTACAAAGTCCCCTAAACTGTGTGTCGACAAACCGAAAGGCGAAAACGAAATGCTACTGCCAAGGGATAACCAGAATGGCCAATAGTCACAGAAACACACCAAGTTTACCTTCGGGGCATCTGTTTAGTCTTGTGTCATACCAGTTCATATTTGGTTTTAATCCCTCGGAAAAAAAAAAAAAAAAAAAAAAAAAAAAAAACATGCTGCTTTCTAAATATGGTCGTACGCAAACAACTGAGGTGCTTGGGTTAAGTGTGACGTATGCGTATTCTGATATCCTTATGGGCCTACTAATATGGAATGGGCATAAAACGCGTAAATCTAGTCTGGAGACTTTGCATTGCTACTGAGAGGGGAGCTGGGAGGGGGATATGAGTGATGACAATTTCACATAGTAGGCATAGGGTTCTAAATTAAAAAAGGGGGCTGGTTTGAATTCCTGGGCGTTCTAATCAACGAATCCCTATATACGTGGTCACAATATTTTGGCTCACCATTTAACCCACTGTGTTCCTTATCCGAAAAATTTGCATTGATATGACGCATGCGCTGTTTCTGACAGACTTCGTCATCCAGGAAAATGCGTCTGTTTTTTTTTTTTTTTTTTCTTAGATTTAAACTTAGTTGATGGGGAGGACTCCTATTTTGATTGTTATTACTGCCTACACCTTCCGGAAACTGCAATTATCACGCAGCAAAATAGAAGATGATTCCACTATGTACAATGTGCACTATGTGGGGCTATTTAGGCATTAACTTGATTGACATAAGCTAGGATATTGTTACTTGCATGTGTACCATCAACATTTTCTTAACTGTAGAAAAAGTGGGGAAAGGGTGTTTGGTCACCCCCACGATAAAAGGATGGGGGCGAACACCGTGATACCGTATTTAAATTTTATTGCCTGCAACAAGCCAGCATGATGTTTATTTTAGTATATTGATACTTTTCTTGTTGACATAATAAATACAGCTCATAATTTATTGGAGGCTTAACATGAAATTTTTCGCGCGCTACGTGAGCGATGTTGCTGTAGGTCCATTTAATGCATTTATGTACCAAGCAGAGGAACATGTATCCTACGTTTACTAATATTGCCTAGAAACATCCCTATCATTCTAATATGAGACCGGTTCTGTCCGGAGAAACCAAATTTACTGAAAGAGTATATGAGTTCATATTTTTAGACAATTTCCATTGCAGACATTTTCATATTTGTAAGTTCGTGGTTTAGTTTCTTAACATTTCACCACCTCATCGCTTGCAACTGAAGTATAAAATTACAATGTCCAATAGGGGTGAAGATGCATCCTGACCACGTCATATGCAGCCAATGTTCAGGGGCGGGGGCAATTGGATCCGACGTGCACTTTCATTTAATAATGCTAAAGACCATTGTTACACCACTAATCAACCATGGCTGGTATCAGAGTTGTAATCGAGTCACTAGATTCGTGACTCGAGCCACCAATTGTCAAACTTTTAAGTGACTCGAGTCACTGTACTATTTCAATGGGGAAATTACTCCTGAATTGTCTCGAGTCACTATCATTTTGAGAAGAAGTGACTCGAGTCATGACTCTTTACAACACTGGTTGGTATAAGGGGGAGATAGGAAGCCGATACGCCCCCATCTGCGCATTTTCCATTTTCTTCCAGAGCCATCTTCCGGAGAGGGTAGGCCTACAATAAAGTGTGACACTCTAATATCCGCGGAGAACAGTCGCCCCGACGGTTTACCTTTTAATGCTCTCTAAAGGAGGGCAAATCCTTTAATATGAGCACGCGCGCTGTAGAGTATGTTTGCTTTTGTTTTGAAGTTTTGTCACACGTTGTAAATTGTAGTATATCCTTCCACCATCATAGGAACCCACTCAATCACCCGCTTGGCGGTCGCACTTTTATGTCAAGGTTGCAAATTCCATTCTCGATATTAAAGCCTAGTTTTCTTTTGTATAAGACAGAATAAATTGCAATACAGGTTATCCCCAACTGGAGAGAGCCTTGTTTTTGCATTTTCTCATCATCAATAAAGGTTCGGCTTATGGCGAAAAGGGGCTAATGATCCCGTTATTCCAAAACATCCTTTGCCTTTTTTCACACAAACGTTGGTTTTCAGGACACCCTTTTCTTAAATGTTTTTTTTTTTTTTCGCCATCCTGTGTGCAATCTATCGGAGCTGCGGGTTGCTGGCTTTCCCGTCAGGGAGCTTTGCCCCTTTCGGGAAAATCCTTGCGCCACCCTCCATTTCCACTAGTTCACGATTCATATGTGAGAAGATAAACCAGTTACCTAATTTTGCTTCTTAGCTCCTTCCAAGAGAGAAAGAACCCCCTCCCCCCCTCCCCAACTCTATTTCATGCTTGCAAATACACGTTACTGTAATTTCCCTACGAACACTTGGAAATTTGCAGAGCCTAGATTTCTAAACTACGAAATCTCCAAATGAGGAATCTCCAGGTGCACTTACAAGGTCTGGGAAGTTACGTTTCCTGCGATCTAGGGGCCATTCGGGGTATCCGGTCTTCGAGCAAACTACAAGGCACAGCACTAGATTAACGGTGGCGCAAGTAAGCCCTTTTACTTAAACCTTTAAAAGTTTCGTCCTACCCCCCTTTTCCTGACCTGGCAATTTTATACGATGGTCACTGACCACACATTTTTGTGACGCCACCCCCACACCCACTTCAACACACCTTCCTACGCCTATGTAGGACAGGGTTGCAAACCCCAAGTCAAGGTTTAGGTTGTTCGACGGTTCCAGCAACAGTCCCCTACTCCCTCTTTGTAAAGTCTTAAACGTCCGCCTGGGTTAGATAATTTTACACACAAATCTACATGATCACAAGAGATCGTTCCTGAAAATGATCTGAAACATTTATTTCACAAGCTGCTATCATAAAGTACAGTAGACCTACGACAAAGAGAGATTTACTTCTAAACGAAACATAACAGCCGAAGTAAGTCGGATAATCACTCCCCTCATTCTCAAAAATCATTCTACCACGGCGATCCACAATTTAATGGTTTGAGATACCAGGGAGTTGTTATTTGGATCCGAATAACAACTCCCTGGAGATACAAAGGACATAGCGTACGTATATTTCATGAAAGTAATAAGCTCGTGATATTCACACATATCTGATACAAAACTATCAAAAGTCACATTCACAAATATAACGAAACATATTAATGTATGTTTCGTTATGTTTAAGAAATTTGATATGTCGAACATACATTGAAGACGATTAACACAGCCAGCATACAAACTTATCGTCATGCTAACGTTTCTGCAACTTGATCTCTGGTGACCTTACATGAGCTATGACCTACAATGAAAGCAATGGGAACCTTCAGTACAAACAGATATGCAAATTACAACTGTATGATCATTCCTGAGATTATGTGCTTTTAAAATTTTCAGAGTGTAGCTTCTTCCACACCTCAGACAACTTTTATCCTGCTGTAAAAACCATAAGATCGTTTCACTCAGTTTGCTGCATCCACAACACAGGTACGATGACACAGGTACGATGACACATCTCTGATTACTATTGTCAAATATCAGGCTGACAAGATTCTAAGGGTCTGAAATCTAGAAACTTTCTAAGAAATTTGACCTTTACCAAAACTGATAGCATAATTCTTTCAATAGAAGACAATTAACTGTCCAAATCTCATAATTCTTTATATCCAAGGTTATGCCTCTTCTAGCTCTGTGTCTAGACCCTAGAGAGCTCACAACAGTTCACTTGTAAAGTGGTTATCCCGACGTTCTTTCACCTCGACTCACTGTGAATTATATATTCTATACTCCATTCACATGTCAAAGCGACATGGTTTACTTACTGAAACATCCACATGAGAAGTATGAAAAGTGTCATGGGAGCACGGGAAGACCTAAGCTGATGGGATTACCTACAATTGGCGGTTGGATGGGCAAATGAGTATTTGTGCCTATCTTTTGGTGCACAAGTTTGCCCAGTAATTGCTACACCATCGCCACAAAAATGGTGTACAATCTGTTCAAATGGTTGGGGGTACGGGAGTTAGAACTTATCTAGAGCGTCAGTCAAACTTTTTTTAAAATATGGTGAGTATAACTGCATGACAACAACACCAGATGCATTCCCATAATGCACTGATAGCAGACAACTATGGCATATAGTTCAACAATACCTAAAATGCATCTTCACAATGTTCTTTCCAAAGAAAATACTTGAGGAAGACTTTAACAAGTTCACATATACTATCAGACCACGGGAAATTAGTCACACATTTACAATGACATAGTAATTTTCGTGCATTTTGTGTGACTGTCAACCAGTGTCAAACCATCCTTGCCAAATTCTTACCAAAGAAACTTCCATTCACAATGTTCACACACCAATGCTTGCATAACAGTGAGCATTTCGTCCTGTGGCTCAATACTACCTTTTTCTTTGTCCTCACATTTTTCATTCATTTTCTGACTAAACTTCTTACCACAGTGTTAAAAAGAGTAAGGACTTTCACCACTGTGAATTCTTTCATGTCTCATTTGAGTTGCTTTCTGACTAAACTTCCTCTCACAGTGTTTACAAGAGAAAGGTCTTTCACCAATGTGAATTCTTTCATGCTGCTTTAGACTTTCTTTCCGACTAAACTTCCTATCACAGTGTTTACATGAGTATGGACTTTCACCAGTGTGAATTCTTTCATGTCTCATTTGAGATGCTTTCTGACTAAACTTCCTACCACAGTATTTGCATGAGAAAGGTCTTTCACCAGTGTGAATTCTTTCATGTCTCATTTGAGTTGCTTTCTGACTAAACTTCCTATCACAGTGTTTACATGAGAAAGGTCTTTCACCAGTGTGAGTTCTTTCATGCTGCTTTAGAGTTTTTTTCTGACTAAACTTCATATCACAGTGTTTACATGAGAAAGGTCGTTCACCAGTGTGAATTCTTTCATGCAGCCTTAGATTTTTTTTCTGAATAAACTTCCTATCACAGTGTTTACATGAGTAAGGCCTTTCACCAGTGTGAAGTTTTTCATGATTTATTAAAGCTGCTTTCTGGCTGAACTTCCTATCACAGTGGTTACATGAAAAAGGCCTTTCACCAGTGTGAGTTCTTTCATGCTGCTTAAGATTTCCTTTGTTAATAAACTGCTTACCACAATTTTCACAGGTGAAAGGTTTGTCTGTTGTGTGGATTTTTTGATGCTGCTTCAATTCTGCTTTTTGACAGAATTCCTTTTTACAATATTCACACGTGAAAATTTTGCCTTCAACATGGTTTTCTTCATGCACCTTACCAACTGTTCTGCAATTGAACCTCTTTAAATAGTGGTTACTCTTGGAAGTTTTTTGACCAGTATGAATTCTTTCATGTACTTTGAGATGAACCTTGTGATTAAACTTCTTTCTACATTTATTACCTTTAAAGGTCTTCTTACTTACGTGAATACTTCCATGTTTCTTCAAATCATTCCTTGTGTTAAAGTCTTTCATGCACAACTGACATTTAAATGTGCTTTGACCATTCAACACTTTTACAGATGATTGATTCGTAAATACTTGTTTCATAGTGTGATTTTGTTGGTGGATTGCCAAAAGATCTTTCTCACTGAATATTTCCCCACAGATCTGACAATTGAAAGATCTTTCACCTAGGTGACTATCTGGGTGATGATAATCAGACTGATCAATTCTCTTGAGCAAAACAGGACATTTTGGTTTGGAATGAGCTTGATGAAGGCTAGTGTCTAATTGCACATTCCTACTTTCAATAGCCTCTAAATTAACTTCATTTCCAACATTTCTTTCAAATAATTCACATGAAGTTTGTGCTTCTTCCTTCTTCAGGTAACATATTGTCTCTTGCACAATATTTCCACCATTGCTGGCTAATACCTTTTCATCACTGAAAGTCCAAACCATTAATGCACCTTCAACTTCATCAACAGAAGACTGCCTGTGGTTGTTTCTGTCCAACTCTAATGTTGATGACTCCATTGGTGCATAGGTGCTTTCATTAGAATCAAAGGCACTTTCTGTTTCATTACTTGTCAGGAGGGCCTTTGAGCTGTTTAAGTGTTGGTCTGATCCTTCCTCAGTATCTGTATTAACATGTGATGTACAAATACCAGTACCCTGTGAAACATTATCAGAAGACAAAGTATTTTCACCAATTGTCTGCCTGTGGTCCTTACTATCCATTACATTTGTCAAGGATTCAGTAACTGAAGAGATACTTTCATAAGAAGCGATGGCACCCACAGTTTCTTCATTTGTCAGGAGTGCATTCCTGCTGTTTATATTCTGGTCTGTTTCTTGTTCTAATTCTGCCTTAACATTTGGTAAACAATTGTAAGGATCCTGTACTATATTATAAGTATAGACAGTGTCTTTAGTGATTGACTCTGTATTATGTTTTGTGTCCATGTTCATGTCTGATGTTTCTACTGGCTCACTGCCAATGTCATTTTTATAAATGGCATCCACTGTCACACCATCAGTCTGATTACATTCATCATTAAACTGCTGGCAAAATGCTTCCTCTGTTTCAGCTGATTCTTGGTCACACCTGTACTGGCTTTCACATTTAATTTCTGAGACTGAATCCTCATCTGATATGAAGGAAAGTAAAAAACACACATGGTGATCTGTACAAATAACATCATTCCATAATTATATGTAAAGTGAAATAGTTGTCAACATTTTATTTTTCAAATTCAATTGACCCCATCCACAAGACATGCACTGAGTGTAAATTGACTGAAAAGTAGAAACCTTTTGTCACACTATGAATACTCACACTGTCCCACATTAATCTGTGCACGCACAAAAATCTACATTCATACATACAACAGCATGCAATTGAAGTATTTTTCTTGGTAACTACCTGTCCATTGTCTAAGTAATTTTTGGTTTTAATGAAAGAGAAACCTATGCATTCATGATGGCATGAGTGTGCATGTATGCATGTGTATGTGTGTGTGTGTGTTTGTGACAATGCTCCTTAACACGATATCTCAAGAAGGGAAACTGACAGTTCTCAGACTTGGTATACTGATGCCCCGTATTATGAGTAAGAACCCTATTATTTTGGTTGGGGTCAAAAGTCATCTGGGGTCACCAGACATTGAAAGCAAAATTTCCCAAGAATTTCCAGAACCTTTATCAGGGGTTACCAGCTTGGTCAAAGAGCAAAATTTCCCAAGAATTCCCAAGATCATTGTCTGGGTCATCAGAGATCAAAAAGTAAGATCTCCGAGAATTCTATCTGGGTCACAGGAGGTCAAAAAGTAAAATTTCTCAATAATTTTCAGGATTGTCATTTGGGGTCACCACAGGTCAAAAAGAAAAGTTTCCCTAAAAGTTTCAAGGTCATCATCTGGGGTCACAAGAGATCAAAATGCAAACTTTCCCAAGAATTCCCAAGATCAGATATGAACACAAACTAATTTTTTCAACACATTAAGATAGCATTTGAACAGTGACTGAAAGATATGCGACAACATGGTATTATTTGGAATAAAACATATAATTAAAAATACATATATATATATATATATATATATATATATCACCTAAACCTAATGCATATTGCATTCTGGCATAATTTAAATCTGTATTAACACCTTCCAGAATTTTGCTCCCCTAGCCTTACATGTTGTAATCATGCAATCCTTGAACCAATATTACTGTCTTACTTTTTACCACACCTGTTTGACCTTGACTGCTGCCCAGATTATATCTGCAAAAACTCTGCACCACAGTTAGTGGCGTCACAAGGGTTGTTTGCAGGGGATCAAGACCTGTGCCCCCAGAGCCCGGGCCCAGACTGCTTGATCATCCCCTATGGGAAGTCAGCAAACTCTAGCTTAAGGCCCAGCTGAACGTGTCATTATTGCAACAAAAGAACATGACTGCATCATACCACTCAATTTAAGTGTTCTTTGGGTCACTAATTAACAACTCACTGGAGGCAGAGAAGGAAGAGTAAACAAGCTTTCATTTTCCTTTTCCTTCTCTTTCCATTTTTTCTTATCTTTTGTTTTCCTGTATTTTTCTCTATTTTTCTTTTATCATCTGCCTTCATTTTGTGCCCCTTGGCCCGTGTAGGGAGGGGCAGCTGCCCCTCCCTTTATTACTCCACTGACTACAGTGATCACTTCATTCTTATTAAGTTACATGTTCATTGGTTCATCATAAAATGGAATTTCAAGAAGGAGAATCCACAGAATGCTACATAAGTAGTGTTTTATTAAAACAAAGAATTCATCACACTTCAAACAGCAACAAAAACTACAAACCAGAATGCACAAATGCATTGCGGTTTCGATAAATACAGCACTTAATGTGTAATCCCAAAAAATGCCAAAATGTCCTGTTTCTTTCAGTCATTGGTTGAATGTGGTCTTAAAGAGCTGGAAAATTACAGTTTCATGTTCATATTTGACCTTGGGAATTATTCAGAATTTTTGCTTTTTGGCCTCTGGTGAATTCAACTAGCCTCTGATTCTGACAAAACTCGTGGGGATTTTCTGATTGATTAAATACAACACCATGTGAAGTATCCAACCTTCCTAACTTGAGCTATCTTGTAAACAAGGTTCTCAGACTTTGACCCCAGATGACCTTTGACCTCCACCATAAACGACAGGTACTGCCTCTCACCATACCTCATCCACATACTATGTATGAAATCTATCCAAACTTCCTACCTCGAGATGTCGTGTTTAACAAGGTTTTCAGACTTTGACCCTCGGTGACCCCAAATGACATTTGATCTCCACCAAAAATTGTATGCTTTGTACCTCTGAAGATTATGCATCCACATGCCATGTATGAAATTTATCCAAGCTTCCTACTGTGAAATATTATGTAAACAAGGTTTTCAGACTTTGACCCCTGGTGACCCCAGATGGCCTTTATCCTCCACCAAAAACGATAGCATTCTTCCTCTTACCATTATGCATATACATACCAAGTATGAAATCTATCCAAGCTTCATACCTTGAGATATCGTGTAAACAGTTTTGAGAGTTTGACCACTGGTGACCCTAAATGACCTCTGACCTCCACCAAAAACAATAGGGGTCTTCTTCTCACTATAATGCATCCACATACCAAGTATGAAATCTATCCAAGCTTCCTATCTTGAGATATAGTGTAAACAAGGTTTTCAGAGTTTGACCCCTGGTGACCCCGAATGACCTTTGAGCTCCACCAAAAACAATAAGGTTCTTCCTCTCACCATAATGCATCTACATACCAAGTATGAAATCTATCCAAGCTTCCTACCTTGAGATATCGTGTAAACAAGGTTTTCAGAGTTTGACCCCTGGTGACCCCAAATAACCTTTGACCTCCACCAAAAACAATAGCGTTCTTTCTCTTACTATAATGCAACCACACACCAAGTATGAAATCTATCCAAGCTTCCTACCTCGAGATATCGTGTAAACAAGGTTTTCAGAGTTTGACCCCTGGTGACCCCAAATGACCTTTAATAGCCACCAAAAACAATAGGGTTCTTCCTCTCACCATAATGCATCCACGCACTAAGTATGAAATCTATCCAAGCTTCCTTCCTTGAGATATCGTGTAAACAAGGTTTTCAGAATTTGACCCTCGGTGACCCCAAATGACCTTTGACCTCCACCAAAAACAATAGGGTTCTTCCTCTCACCATAATGCATCTACATACCAAGTATGAAATCTATCCAAGCTTCCTACCTTGAGATATCGTGTAAACAAGGTTTACAGGGTTTGACCCCTGGTGATCCCAAATGACCTTTGACCTCCACCAAAAACAATAGAGTTCTTCCTCTGAATATGGGGCATCTACCTACCAACTTTGGGAACTTTCAGAGTTTCCCTTCTTGAGATATCATGTAAACAAGAAAAGTGTCACAAACACACAAACACACACACACACACACACCCACACACCCATACACACACACACGCCATCATGACTGCATAGGTTTCTCTTTTCATCGAAACCAAAAATCAAAACAAGAGCATTAATGATGCTGTAGCTCAACAAATTCCCTCACGCACAACTTACTGTATGTAGTTTCATAAGGGATCCAAACCAAGGAGTCATGGACAGTCATGATCTAGTACCTTCAGTGCAATATATAGATGTAAATGGTCACAGCAGTGGCACATCAGAATTGCCCAGCTTGTGACTTTTTCAATACGGTATTTGAGGATTTAATACTGTGGGTAGTTCTGCTGTCAAAAATGAAGAACTGTTTGTACTACAATTTGTCAGACCCATCAAAAAAGATTCCTAGCACAAAATATGTCATACAAAACCTTATGGACAAGCACTGGAATGGTTTTCACCATCTCACCCTTTGTGACCACAAATGGCACTTAACATCAACACAAAGTACACCTATGATAACCCATCATCCACTGAACACTCTGGCCAACTTTGACAAGATCCCTAGTATTTAAATGCTTTTGCTTGATTCTACTGTTGGGCCTCTCTCTGACTCCAAACGATCTTTACCTTCAAAGTACAACTTTGATGGCCCATCATCTACTGGATACTCTTCCTAACTTTGATATTAAAGATTAAGACACAACCCCTTGAAGTTGAAGGCTACTGCATGATTACATTGTTCAACCATTATATGACCCCAAATGACTTTTGGCCTTCTTCAAAAGTGCAACTACAATGACCCATCATCTACTAATCACTCTGACAATCTTTGCTAAGATTTGGATATAACGAATTAGAGTTGAAAGCTTTTGCACAATTTCAGTGTGTTACCTCTCTATGAACCCAAATGACTTTGACCTACTTCAAACATACATCTTTGAAGAACCATCATCTACTTAACACCAGACTTGTAGCACTTGAGTATGTACAGAGGGTTTCAAAATCAGGTACTCATACTTGTACACATAATCATACTCATACTCATGGCAGTTTGTACTCATAATTGTACTCGAGGCCTTGTACTCATACTCGTACTCGTACTCATACTCGATAGTTTGTACTCACGCTACAAGTCTGCTGAACACTGACCAACTCTGATAAGATTTGGATATAACCCCCTTGGAGGTGAAGGCTTCTGAGTGATTTCACTGTTTGACCTCTCTATGACAGAAAATGACCTTTGACCTTCAAAAGTACAACTTTGGTGACCCACTAGCTACTGAACACTCCAGACAACTTTAATAAGATTTGGATGCAACCCCTAGGAGTTGAAGGATTCTGTGTGAGTTGAGTGTTTGACCCCTCTATGAACCCAAATGGTCCTTGAACTACTTCAAAAGAAGACTCTGATGATCTGTCATTTACTGAACACTCTGGCCACCTTTGATAAGATCTGGATATAACTCCTAGGATTTCAAGGCTTTTGAGTGATTTCACTGTTTGGCCACTCTTTGACCCCAAAAAATCTTTGAACTTCTTCAAAAGTACAAATGTTATGATCCATCGTCTACTGAAAACTCTGGCCACATTTGATAAAATTTGCACATAGCTCCTAGGAGTTAAAGTCTTTTGAATGATTTCACTGTTTGACCTCTTTACAACTACAAATTACCTTTGGCTGACCTACTTCAAAAGTACAGCTTCAGTTACACATCAGCGACTGAACACTCTGGACAACTTGGATGAGATCTGGATATAAACCCTAGGGGTCCAAGGCTTCTGCATGACTATTACATACTGTCTGACCTCTTTATGACCCCTACTGACCTTTGACATACTACAAAAGACAGCTTAGATGGCCCATCACCTCACCCTTGCCAAATTTGATAGAATTCAGACATGAGGAGGATTATTAAGACATTCAGGAGTTGAAGGCTTCTGCAGTTACACTGTTTGACCTCCTTTTGTTTCACCTCTCCTTGACCCTCAAATGAGCTTTGAACTCTTTGAAAAGTACAACTTTGATGACCCATCATTTACAAGACACACCTGTCAAATTTGAAAATTTTCTGACAAAACCACTAGGAGATGAAGGCTTTTGTAGTTTCATTCTTTGAGCCCACATGACCTTTGACCTACTTCCTGTTGCTATAATTATCAAGCCCTTGATATGTGTTATAATCTTACAAATTTTGACAAGGAACAGTCAAAGAACCTGCAGATAGCAGCCTTTTAACCAATCTCACTGGACAGACAAGACAGACAGACATAGAGACAGACAGATAGGCAGGCAGGCAGGCAGACAGACAGACAGGAAGATGCATTACCATGACAACAGCTCAACTTGTTGAGCTAATAATCAATAAAAATACACCTCAATAAAACATACACCACCATAACTTCATAGGGTTCTCTTTCTTTGAACCTCAACAAGATAAGATGTACAATGTTTGGTATGATTGCAAGGACAATAGGGCTGTGACCGTTTAGCGATTAATCGCTAAACGATCGCATGTGTAATAAACGTTTAGTACAAAGCTACCAGCGATTAATCGCAAAACCCGTTTTTCGGTAGGAAATTAAAAAGAAAAATCTGCAGTCATTGCAGAAAATTAGATGTTCACTTTAACTCTTTTTGAAAAAGTGAAATACGGCATCAAAGTTAAGCTTCTATGAGAGTCCGTGTTTGAGGTTCATGGAAACTTTGTCATCCGGACATCACTAACACATTTTACATATTCATCTTGTTCAAGAGCACGTTTAAAGTCTCTATGCTGATCATATGTACTTGCGATTAATCGCTAAATGATCGCAACATTTTGCGATTAAACGTTTAGTAATTTTGCCAAACGTTCACAGCCCTAAAGGACAACAGAAATGAAATGCATGTTTCCTATTAGTATCTGCTTATAACAAGATTTCCTTGACAAACATCTTCAAATAAAATAGAAGCATACCAACTATTGTAGACTGATCTCCATCAGAGCTGTGGTTAGATGAATGATTTCCACCATCTTGTATCCCATCATACACTTCTCTCATCAATGTTGTTTCGGTTCCACCAGTCATCCCATCACTTAAAACAGGGTGCTCCATACTGTATCCAGTGACATGTATAATACCTTAAGGCAAGTAAATCATTTGTTTAATGATACAGCAAGATACATCAGACAGAACAGAAAGATCAGTCAAGTATAACAATAGAAAGGAATTTATTGAAATTAGCAACTTGCTGTATAAATTTTTTTACTTAAAGAAAGTACTACAAACTACATACAATTACATGACCTGTGTTTTACAGTATCAGGGAGTTGTTATTAGGAAGGAGATACATTGCTTTGAAGTGAGGTTTGTCCCGCCAAGGTCACACTGTAATCTGTCCCTTGAATCTTTTTTTGCATTTCCATAAAACTTACACTGGATTAGGTAGGATCATACAAAAGCAATCTGTCATTTGCCACATCTACATTAAAGCTGGCGGGTTGTCGCTACTGTGATAGCATTGTCAGTCGCTGGGAAATTAAAACTTATTGCATCTTTGGATGCTCAATAATGCAGATAAGAGTATACCAATAACTTGTCATGTAAAACTATGAACCTATTCTATACCTGGTCATTTTAGGAAACTTCTGGAAACTTTCCGAACTGTTATGACAAAAATTAGACTTCTGCCTTTGCAGCTCATTTGCACGATGCTCGTTTTTTAGAAAGGACAAATCTCACTAATTTATTTGGATGAAACAGTTTTAATTTGATGTCGGCGTAAACCTACTCATCAAAGCATTGTCCTGTGTAAGCCCATTGTGACAGGATTACTAGACCTGAATGATGTTGCTAGCATATTGATATCAAATTGGAGCCAACGAATAAAAGGAAAAAATCCCCATCGGTCAAATAAGCAGCTTATCATTGACAGTCTCCCCGGGACTGAATGGATCTTAGAGTATTAGCATAAATTAAACTGTCCATAAAACCTTCTGAATGACAACTCCCTTGTGATATCACACTACAATCACATCAGAGTTCTCTTCATGACCCTAAAACCCCTCACATATTTATACAGCACAGTGCTGCAACACAATACTACTCACCATTAGCAATAGGTTTCCCCAAATGATAATTACTGTATTTATAAAAGGATGGTACACAATACCCTGGTCCCTTAAATTTTGTGTACATTTCATAATGTACAGATAACAAGTAAGACATACAGTGCATAAAAAATACAGAGAATACACTACAACCCTTTTTACACTCCTCCCTGGGAATTTAAATGCCCTACCAGGGTTTTCACTCATCATTTTTTTCTGGAGTCACTGACCCTTGAGAATAAATTTACAAGAGTCAAAACTAAAACAGAAGGGGTCAAAATAAATCTGAGTTTAATGCAACAAACTTTATTTCTGTTTTATCTTTATTTTCTATATCATTACATATTGTTGGGGCGAAAAGCTGTTGGTCATTTTGACCCCAGAGGTTTTGTGCCTGTGTGTCAAAATCAAAAGTTGTGGGTCGTTGACCCTGGTGCCCGAGTCAGTGGAATCACTGCCTACTTTGGGACCCCTTTAACAACCGGCTGATAGCTGGTGGCACTCTGTCATATGCATACAAGGAGAAATGGGGGTGGGGTTCAGTCCCATACCATACATTGACAGACAATTTCCTATTTTAAGGACAAATAGTTGCTTTTTTGGGCAACATGCATTGAGTTTTCTCGCTCAAATCCTGCAGTGCCCTAAGCAGAAATAGTCTGTATGCTTATGCATACTAGAGGCCCATGGTAGTACCATATAAGAAATGCAATAATTCTGTTTGCTGTAGGCTACTGAACTTACCGGTTCCTTCTACTGTCAATGTCAAACTCTCTCTTTCATAAAGAACAAAGTTTAATATTTGTTGATGGACAATTCCCTGCTGCAGAGTACACAGAACATGTTCATAGCTATCACATTTCAGAACAAGATGTGCTGTGAGATTGGTTTCTCCTTTGGTAGAAAGAAAATGTAACACAAGAAAGATTCAGTATTGTGAAAGTAAACAATTCAGTCATATCTAGATATACAGTCTTCACAAAAACCAATAGGGTTCTTCCTTTCATTATATGGGGCATCTACTTATCAAGTGTGAAATGTAAATCCAATTGAGATATTATGTGAACAAGGTTTTGGAAGTACAACCTGGGTGACTCCACATGATCAACAGTACAGTACAGTCTACAAGAAAACTAATATGATTGTTCTTTTAACAGGGTGCATTAACAATAAACATGCAGAGTATAAATTTGTAACACACTTCCCACCCTGAGGTATTGTGTTTTACTTTGATGACCCCAAATGACCTTTGATGTACCTCCACCAAAAACAATAAATTTCTTCCTCTCAGCACTGGGCAACCACATACAAAATGCAGGAGTTGTAAGAGTCTCTCATCATGCAGGTTACTAGGTAGCATGTTAACAAACTACTGTAAGTCACAAACACACCACCATCCACACAGGCACATGACAGTGTTGTAACAAGTCAAGTCACAGACTCGGACTCAAGTCTACTCAAGTCGCATATTTGACTTGACTTGGTCATCAGCCAAAATGACTTGACTTGAGTCTGGAACCCTAAATGACTTGACTCGACTCGAGTCACCACTTTAAATGATTTGACTTGATTTGGACTCAAGCATAGCATGACTCGAGTCCACTTGAAGACTTGAGTCAGGGAAAATGACTCGAGTCTCCTGCTGTGACTCGAGTCCTTTGACGTGACTCTGGTGTTTGTATAAAATGTAGCCAATAATGGACTCACTATGAACACTTTCACCATTTTGCGTTCCGAAAAAGTAAATTTTTGTGGTGAAAAAAATAACCACCCTTTTGTTAAACAAACTGGAGAAAAGCACCACTGTGAAAATGCTATTAACCAGGGTGGAATTTGAAATCACCTTAAAAGACAACTTAAAATCTAAACACGGTGAAAAGAAGGTGAAAAATCCCCTTACGAATTATGCCCTTGATTTAGTGACAGCCTCAACAAAAGAATGACCACATTTGCTCCCAAAGGTCACTTGGGTGTCATGGTTGCTTGAAACACTGAAATTGATAGATAGCAGTGCAGGTTTTGCTCTCTGTGAGAGCTGATCTTGTTTATACAACAGTTCAAAGGCCGGGCTTGTGGAAAGCAGGGAGATCCCCTGTTGGAAGTGTGCATTTCTCAAAGAGAGTTTACATGCTGTAATGTGGCAGTGATGTGGTTAAGTTTGATAACCTCTTATTGAGCATGGAGGTATTTAATTTTAAACCTCAGACTTCAACATATATTGTTTTCAGAGGTTTAGAACACAGAAATATCACATGTTGGAATTTTAATGCATTCAAGTATTCAACCACTGCATATTTCCTCAATTGATCTAATAGAGTGCGATAAGTGACAAACCTAAATATGGACTGAAAAGTTTAAAACAAAGAATAAGATTTATTCTCAGTTTATTACAAAAAATACTAATTGGTCCCTTATTTCATTCATTTGAATTTAGAGAGCATAGACACTTGTCACCTGAGCAGACCCTTCTTATACGACCCTTGCATGGATGCTGTCACAAGAGAGGATATATAATTAGTGTAATTTTTGGTAAACATTTGAACTTATTTTAAGACTGTTGAATAACCGTCTAGAGAATTAAAGGTCAAGTTTGGCCAAAAATACCTGTTAATCTAATAGTATACTCAAGAAAAAATTATTCCTGCCCTCATTTCTCTTGGGATTTACCAAGCTACAAGCCTACTTGAGACAAGCAATTATAAACACACTCGTCCCATGGTCCTTCCCCTAAAGTATGTCACCCCTTCTCCAAATATGTGGAAAATGGTTGATATCCTGTGATACTGTAGCAAGCATGTCTCATTGTATATAACCCCTCTGTAAAAGGAGTCAATGCCTGCTGACATAAGGTTCAGTTTAGCTCTCAGTTCATGGTGTTTACATGAGTTCAAGCAATTGTCTGCTTCTAATACTATTTTTTTGTTGAAATACTACTAGTTTTAGGTTAGGGAGATACTGTGTGATATGGATAAATTTTGTATCAACTACATTTACTATATTTTCTTGAATAGTTTTACTTTCTACAGAGATGTGGAGACATCATTCTGTGATGAAGAAATATTTACTGCAAATTGGCAAGCAATGAATACCAACTGCATAAAATTGCTTCATGCTTATACATTTTAAGTAGAGATAAGGGATGCTTCTTGTCTAGATACAGTGAAGCTGACCAGTCTATGAAGAAAAACGAGATTATTGTCAATGTACTTAAGGTTAAAAGTATCAGTGCTTAACTTTTCCACACGCAACTTAATTTTTCCTCCTTCAATCATAATTGCAGAAAAATTACCCAATCAATCCTAGCTCAAAGTATAAATGCTGCCCCCAACCCCCTCCTCCCCCCTTCCCCCCCCCCCAAAAAAAAAAAAATTATGGCAGATACGATTATTTGTATTCCAACATGTGGTAAGTCAAATCTTGACGTTCAAAATCCAAAAGTTTCATGATTTCTGTATATCCCCTTGATAAAATGTTTCCATCACAATTCTCAATTCCATAACTAAAGAAAAATAAATAAATAAAATAATAACAAACAGAGGCTGTAAACAACTCCCTTTCAAAGTTAATCCAATAATTTTCCAGGTGTCATTACACTGCCAGAAGCACCATATAATACTAAGATACTGTAATACTGATCTAGTATTGCACAGAAAAACTCATTCTTTTGGCAAGAATTCTCTATTCCATACAAACTGAAAACAGTAGTGGGCTAGTAGCAATGTGGTTACCACAGGACTCTGCCTGAGGTACATAATGTCCTCTACACTGTACTTACAGCAGGCTGCACACTGAGGAATTTGGTGTAACCTGTTGGCCCTGAAGAGGTATTTTAAGCTGGCTTGTTGTTTACTCTGAGGGACCATGAGCAATGAGGCAAATCTTTGAGTGACCTACTGAATTGTAATTTATGATTTAGATTTTACTAAAACTGTGCTTCCATGCTAAAACTTGGTATAGCTACAAGCATCAAGTCAAATATAGGAGTAATTATTTTTCCAGTTTTGGTTGGTGCAAGCTTAGCAAGGGTAGGAGATGACACCCCGATTTGTTGCAAAATTTGATCTCAATGTGAGGTGGCTTTGATTTCAAATGATGTCATCTTTTTAAAAAGCTTTTTAGAGCAAATGATTCTACAATATTGAGAAATATTCAGTTGTTCTTGTTAAATGGGTGTATATTGCCTGAGGGGAGTTGTGACTTTACACTTTGGGAAATATTTAGTTGTCCTAAATAGGTTTCTATGCTCTCAATGATGGTGCTAACCATGATAAACCTCTGAACTAATGTTCGAATTAAGGGGTCGGGACTGCACGATTCCCACAGCTGTTCTCAACCCCCCCCCCCCCCCCAAATTAAAATGCAATTGGGAACTTCCCCTTTCTCTTTTTTGTTTAATTAAATTTTTGGAAATTGAAATTAGGAAATCCCCCCCCCCTCACACTTCTTCTTCTCCCTCAGATTCAAATCCTTGTGCTAACACTGCTCTGAACTATCTCTATGTTTGCATTTTTATGCTGTGGGATGACACCCCCAGTAAGGATGGATTACTTCCCCAAGTTCCCCATTTAGTATGTTGCCACTTGCCAGCTACAGCCCTGGCGATTCAACAGCAGGTGGTGCAGCTGTCTGTATAGAACGTCTTTGGCAGAAAATTTTTGGTCAAACTTGACTGTCTAGATGGGGTGGGGTTATGTTATATTCTAGACCTTTCACATCAATAAACTGCATCTAAACCTCTCTGTCATTCACTATGAAGCCTGAGTTGGAAGGGTAATTTATACTTAATACTTACTAAAAAGAATGTATTTGTACCCAACTCAGAAATTCATTTCAGTATCACTCACAGCAAAATGAAGATGGGACAAAGTGCTTGTGGGTAAGCTAACAGCCATTTTGGTCAAGTGTCTGTTATCCTGTGCCAAGCCCTTACAGTACCATATTATTGATTAACCTACCTATGTCCTAAAAACTAGCTCTAAACAGCTCCCTGGTCCAAGTTTTAGTATGCTCATGGTTTATTCCCTGGGTACTGTAAATTCCCCCATCAATTTGAGAACTCTGGCATCAGACTGGCAGTTTAAAAAAGTGTTGTTCCCCTGTGAAACCACAATTACACAATGTGTAAACATATGATGGTAACAAGTACTGTTTTAGGCCATGGAGTTAACCACAACTGACAACCTGATTAAGTCAGCAGCCAGAGTGGTTTGTGGTTAGAATTTTCACCGTGGTGTTTTTCTTGTCATATGGAAGCAGCCAAAATAGCATTTAGAATTTTCAACAGGGTGAATTTACGGTGCAATTTGAAGAATTCTGATGCACATATTAACTGTGGTGGAATCATATTCACCAGGGTGAAAAAGTTCATAGTGTATCCTCTTCACGTAAGTAAAATATTATCAGGATGTTTACCTCTATTCATCTTTGGTCTGCAGTCCAGGGATGCCAGGGTTAGATATTCCTGTCTCATTATCTCTCTAGTATACTCCACACCTGGATGTAATGTCATTCCTGAAATCATTAAACCAGACAATGAATGACACAAAATGTCTGCGATGTCTCTTAACTTGTACACTTATTTTGAGACACACAGTGTACTGTTCAAACTACTGTATACAAACATTGAACTACATTATAACACACAATGACTCAACATTGTTTATATAGTATGCAGTATATATCAGTTCTGTTATTTCAGTATTCACAAAATGCCAAATTGGTAACCTTTGTTTTCAAATTTTCAACACTCCCCCATAGGGACCAGGCCAAAATACGCACAAACAGACACAAATATGAATATGCATAAGTTTTGCACCAATGAAAAGACCCCAAGCGATGTGTAAACAACGCGACCGTTACCCGCCACAGGCTTCTACACCCTGCGCGCGTTGTACAGTATGTACAGCGAACACGTGCGTGCAGTGGTAAACAAAACATTTGGTCACGCTCACACGACCAATCAAGTGTACGGGATGAGCGTGTGTATGAATTATACATAGCCATGACGTCTCAGTCACCCAATCCTCAGTTTAGACAGAAAAGTGTTTTGACAGGAAAGTGTTTTGAACAAATTGATATGTTCCTGGATTACATATTTTATCATAACTATAAAGGCTCCCTAACGAAATTGGAAAAGTTCATCGGGGTCAGCCTTCCCTGATGGAGGCCATGTCCTCCTTCTCCTATCTGGTAATACCCCCTAGTTCGTCTGTGCCTGTTTTCAAGAATGTTAGCCTACAGTCGAAACTACTGTACTTCTCATGTAACGTTCAATTCAACACAAGAGTTACTGTTTAGTAGTTACTGGTTCTTCGCCAGAGAGTCAGGGGACTTTTGGAAAAAAATTACTGTTTAGTAGTTCATTTAGGGTTGTTAATTGTTGAATATTCAGATGTTCCCATTTTCACACAACTGATTGCCATGAAGTTGTGCTTTGTATGGAAACAAGTGTACGTCTAATCAGTTCAAGTGGTAGCTTCGATCACTGTTTGCTGTGTATAAGTTATGAGCCTGTCCCCATAGAGTTTGTAACCTTGGGCCCTTAACTTGGATAGGCTATCACTGCTGTGCAATCAGTGGGTGTTTAGTGCAGTTACAGGTTAATAAATGGATTCTCTTTATAGCCTATATATACGGTTCTTAAATCATTTCTATGTCGTCGACTTGCAGAAGAATTCATGGCATCGAACATTGCAAATTAGAAGACACTGGGTTAAGCTGCTCACCGCTTTGGTCGCATCCATTTACAATCAAATTAACAGTGAAAAACTTACATAATGCAGTCACATTTAGCATTTAGGATCTACAATTGCAGTTACCTGCCATCTAGAGCTTTCTAAGATGGACTGGACCATTCAACTCCTGAGTTTTGACCAGAGCCGGACTGATGAGCAGTCGGGCAACCGGGGCCCACACAGATAGGGGGCCCAAACTGTCATTCGGAAATTTTAATAAAAATCGGAAAATTCGGAAATCCGGGGAAATAACAAATCGGAGAAAATAGGAAATAAGCTGAAGCTAGGAAGTTTCTGACTATTTAAATCATATTATTAAAATCATAATTTTTATAATTATTGTATTTAAACATAACATGATCTGTTTACTTTAATTAAACATTAGGCTTTCTTTGAAAAGTTAGCTTTGTTACACTTAGCAACAAATGAGCACAATAGGTTTCAAAAATTATTTTATCAGTCCCTAGGAAATCATGTGGGTTATTACCCTTTTCAACATACTGATGGGCAAATACCCAGATAGCACAATACATTGGACCAACGTTGGAAAATAGTTGGTAAATGTTGGCAAGTGTTGGTAATGTGTTGTGTTGGCAAAAGAGTGTTGGTCCAACTTAAGACCAACATTTTTTTGCCGCCCGTACGACATTACAATGTTGCACTAACGTTGGACAAACGCTTAGCACCCAACTGTTGGATTTTATTTACTTATCAAACGTTGGGCTAACGTAAGACGGCCAACAGTTGGCTTTCATTCCTTTAACTGACGTTGGTCCAACAAAAATCAGCCAACAGTTGGGCGTAATTCATATCATCAACGTTGAGCCAACGTTAAGCACCCAACTGTTGGATTTTATTTACTTATCAAACGTTGGGCTAACGTAAGACGGCAAACAGTTGGCGTTTATTCCTTTAACTGACGTTTGTCCAACCAAAGTCAGCCAACAGTTGGGCGTAATTCATTTCATCAACGTTTGGCCAACGTTAAGCACCCAGCTGTTGGATTTTACGTACTGTACCAACTTTGGGCTAACAGTAGACGGCCAACAGCTGGCTTTCATTCCTTTGACTGACGTTGGATCAGCAAATGTCAGCCAACAGTTGGGTGTAATTCGTTTCTTCAACGTTGGCCCAAACTTGGATTTTATTTACTGCGCCAACGTTGGGCTAACAGTAGGCCTATAGACAAACTTCAAGTAGCTGCTTTACCTTAAACCATCTTTGAACAACTTCCATGAAATCAACCGTTGGTCCATATGTCTTCAGCCAATATTGAGCCAGCCATATTTAGCCACCCGTCGGTAATTATGTTATTAACCAATATTTACCCAGTTTTAATTAAGTGACAAACTGTTGGGCATCACTATTGAACCAACATTGGACTAAATCCTAAAACTACTGAAATTTCTATAGGCCGTTTCCAATAATACCGTAATAAAACATTCACTATAAGAGACTTCATGGAACTGTCAAAGCAGTAAATAGCTAGGTGTTCAAAATTTCTTCATTGGCGCTTAGTGCCGCTTACCTTAATATAATGTTAAATGTAGAACAGCAATAGCGTATATGTGAATTGAAAGAGTTAAATTAAAAGTCACACCTCAACAGATGTGCTGAATCTGAAGGCTACTTAAAATTCGGCCTACAACCCTTGGTGGGCCCAACCCGAACACTGGATTCCAGTGATGGGCTGTTTAGCGCTGACATTAGTTTCGGTTAGCAACCGGTAAGTGGCCCAACATTGGCCCAACCATAGTCCACTTAAATAATATTTACCCGATCATTTTGGTATCAAGCCAACCTCACAATTCCTTTAATAGCAGCTGTTAAATTTTACATTCACAGTGAATATTTTGCAAAATGTTTACTTTTCTAGTAGAAAGTTCTGCCAAGACAATTTAAGGAAAATGTTTAAATGCTAAAGAATTATGTTGGAGCACCAGGTTTATACACCTTTCATATGAATGGAACATTCTGAATTTTTAATAGCAAATTTTAGTTTATCCCACAAAACAGGTCTGATTGAAATAAATTGTGACTGGTAATGGTGAATTATTGCAGAAAATCATGCTTCTCAGTTGTACAATGCAACTAAAAGAAGGAGAAATTGGAATATCATGAAAAAATTGTGTTATTAGGGTTAATAATAACAAAGACGTCTCACTGAATATATATAACAGCCAAACGAACATTCACATGATTTATATTAAAATCCCACTGCTTTTAAAAGTGGCTAGCTCGAGCATGTAAGTCTAGAACGGGTCCACTGTCAGGTGGTGTCAGTTAAGTCAAAGTTTGTCCCTTGGGGACGTTGTTACTCCTTCGGGGAGCAGAACTCCTTCGGGAGTATTGTTTGGTTTTCGCCCCTGACTCTTCGCCAGAGAGTCAGGGGACTTTTGGAAAAAAAGTTCGAGCATGTAAGTAGCAATGCTGGTAGCTTTAAAACTTGCAGAAGGTAACTTCTCTGAAATATTTCATTATGGTATCCCATAATGAGCAGTTATTTGAGGGAAGTTCTAAAAAACAGGCATAATGTAGTTGGCCCAACATAATGCCAACTATGTACAACTTGTTGCTCCTTTGGTGCAACAGGTTATTGGATTAACGTTAGAACAACGTTGCAACATTGTCAATTCAACATGTTGGGTGGACGGTGGCATAATGTTGGTCCATTGATTAAACAACATATTGGGCCAACGTTTTCGGAATGAACAGCCAATCTTTAAATAACATTTTCCCAATGTGCTGCCAACAATACCTACAACATTCTTCCAACGTTGGTCCATTGTAACAACAACATATTGGATAAAAGTTGTTGTAACGTTGGCCCTGTATTGCAACAACTTGCAGGATTAACATTGGCACACCGTTGAGCCATTGTCAATTCAACATGTTGGGTGGACAGTGGCACAACGTTGGTCCATTGCTAAGCCAATATATTGGGCCAACGTTTTCTCAATGAGCAGCCAACCTTCAAATAACATGTTCCCAATGTGCTGCCAACAATGCCTACAACATTCTTCCAACGTTGGTCCATTGTAACAACTACGTATTGGATAAAAGTTGTTGTAATGTTGGCCCTGTATTGCAACAACTTGCAGGATTAACATTAACTCAACGTTGAGCCATTGTCAATTCAGCATGTTGGGTGGACAGTGGCACAACGTTGGTCCATTGCTAAGCCAATATATTGGGCCAACGTTTTCACAATGAGCAGCCAACCTTCAAATAACGTTTCCCCAATGTGGTTCCAACAAAAACTTCAACCATCTTCCAACGTTGGCCCAACGTTTTTGTGCTATCAGGGTAAGAACCCATTTTTAGCAAATTTGATCTTTGACCTTTAACCTTTAACCTATGACGTCATTAATAACGCATGCACGAGATTTCATGGTCAGGTACCTCCCACCAAGTTTGAACTTCATCGGAGTTACGGTTAAGGAGTTCGCGACACACCTTTTTTGTTTTCAAACAAACATTCTCACATACTCACATACTAAGGCATGCACTCACACCCTTACTCCAAATCCAGATATGGATTGATATCTATATATATCTGGTTAAATACAGTCTTTGTCTGGCCATATCAAGCCAGATGCACAGCCAGATTTGGATGCCTTGATACATTATATCAAGTTTCATATGGTAATATCAAGCCAGATATATAACTTGATACAATGCAATTCCAGATATGCAAATAGAGTTTTATATGGCCATATCAAGCCGGATATAACCTGATGAAATGCCAGTCCAGATATGTAAATACAGTTTTATATGGCCATATCAAGCCAGATATAACTTGATTCAATGTCAGCCCAGATATCCAAATAAAGTTGTATATGGCCATTCCAAGGCGGTTATAAATTAATGAAATGCCTTTCCAAATATGCAAATAAAGTTTTACATGGCCATATTAAGCCAGATATAAATTGATACAATGCAATTCCAGATATGCAAATAAAGTTTAATATGGCCATATCAAGCCAGATATAACATGATAAAAATCCATGCCAGATATGCAAATAAAGTTTTATATGGCCATATCAGGCCAGATATAACTTGATATGCTAGATATGCAAATGAGCATTTTGTTAGTTTGTTTTATTTTTTATTTGATTTGATTCTTTAATTATGCTTGTTACAAATTAAGACATGTTTTGGATACAGCATCACCTTCCCAGACATTGCAGTTATTTAGTGGCTGCACTTTTGTTAATACCGCAGTATACTAAGTGAACTTACGCAAATGATTTGCATATTTGGGCTGAGCTTGTATCTAAACCTAAATTTTTCATGATTTAGGAAGTTGGAAGTAAAATATGCACTACGCAGTAAACAAAATTTAGAGTCAAATAATTAAGTTTAAAATAAGAAGCCCATATCACTGTGATTACATAAAATAGGAAATTTCAAGGCATTTTTCTGGTCACTGTTATGAAATAAGTTGAATTTATGTACTTAAGTCAATTCAACCCGATACTTTAAATTCTTCATGGAGCTCTAAACATTTTCTGCTGGTGTTCACCGCTTTCGTTGGCGATTCTGTGGGTAGTTATCGGTTGCGTTTTGCTCCGGTCCGGTTTGGGTTCTTTGTTTCTTGGTGCCTGTTTCTATGTACTTAAAAAGCTCTCTCTTTCGTTCGTAGGACTTTAAACTGCATCCGGTTGTGGAGTTTGTTTAAACGTGGGAGTAATGAGGTTACCCTTTGCCACAACTGCCTCCGGGGCACCCTTGGGCAAGGTGCACCTGTATTTGCCCAATGCTTTTTAAGTGTTGTTGCCTTTGGGCGTGGTGTTGCCTTTGGGCGTGGTGTTGCCTTTTGGGCGTGGTGTTGCCTTCGAGCGTGGTGTTGTCCTCGGGTGCGGTGGCCCTTGTGGGCCGGTTGGTTGACGTGTGGGACTTTGTTTTGGGGTGGTTTGTGGATGCTGGGCTAGGGTGTTTTTTGGAGGTTGGCTGCAGTGGCATTTTCTGAACCTCAGTAGTAAGAAAGACTCCTTTGTTCCCTGTTGCATGGTTTGTATAGTTTGTTTGGCATTGTGTTTGTGATCCGAAAGGGTTTTGTTTGGGTTTGGGGTGCTTTAGTTTCTCAGTGCCTGTTTCTACGTACTTAAAAAGCTCGCTTTCGTTCGTTGCGCCGGGAGCTTGAAAGAAAATTTTTGGCTTTACAAACCCTCCAGATACTTGGTGGGACCTGTTCTATTCAGCCAGTGTAGAACGGGACCACTGTCGGGTGGTGTCAGCTAAGTCAAAGTTTCATTGTCCCTTGGGGACGTTGTTACTCCTTCAGGGAGCAGAACTCCTCCGGGAGTATTGTTTGGTTTTCGCCCCCGGCTCTTCGCCAGAGAGTCAGGGGACTTTTGAAAAAAAAATCAGTGTCTCCTGGGTAGGACTTTAAACTGCATCCGGTTGTGGAGTTTGTTTAAACGTGGGAGTAATGAGGTTACCCTTTGTCACAACTGCCTCCGGGGCACCCTTGGGCAAGGTGCGCCTGTATTTGCCCAGTGCTTTTTAAGTGTTGTTGCCTTTGAGAGTAGTATTGCCATCGGGCGTGATGTTGCCTTTTGGGCGTGGTGTTGCCTTCGGGCGTGGTTTTGTCCTCGGGCGTGTGGTAGCCTTTGGGCGTGTGGTGTTGTCCTCGGGCGCGGTGGCCTTTGTGGGCCAGTCGGTTGACGGGTGTGACTTTGTTTTGGGGTGGTTTGTGGTTGTTGGGCTGGGGTGTTGTTTTGGGGTTGGCTGCAGTGGCAGTTTCTGAACCTCAGTAGTAACAGAGACTCTTTTGTTCCCTGTTGCATGGTGCGTATAGTTTGTTTGGCATTGTGTTTGTGATCCAACAGGGTTTTTGTTTGGGTTTGGGGTTCTTTTGTTTTTCAGTGCCTGTTTCCACGTTCTTAAAAAGCTCTCAGTGTCTCCATGAGGAGTGAGGGACTATAAGTCCTAACTATGATTCATAACTAAAGCAGATATGGTCCGGATACAATTTTATCTGTGCCATATACAGACTTGATTCAGGTAGAACTTTATCTGGCCATACATGGTTTAGATCTCGTTCTGGTTTAGATCTGTGTTATATCTGCCCAACTCTTCATCTGATCTGATATAAATTCCATATCTGGTGCAGATATGGGCCATATATAGAAATATATTCTGCTCATATAAGGACCATATCTGGTCCAGATAAAATTTTATCTGTTCCATATAAAGATTTGATCCAGATAAAACTTTATCTGGCCATATATGGCTTAGATCTGGTTCTGGCGTAGATCTGGGTTATGTCTGCCCTTTTTTGTCTGGCCCAGATATAAATCCCATATCTGCAGCAGATATGGGCCAGATATGTAATCCATATCTGGCCCATATATGGAATTGCATATCTGGCCCATATGTGGATTTCGAGTAAGGGCATTTGTAATGTTAAGTGAAGTACAATATCTCATCTCCTCACGCTTTGCATGTACGGAGATGAGATAATAATAAAGACAAATACGGCTATGTGGGTGGTACATACAAGCATACGCATGCGCAGATACTAACCTCTACCGCTGGTGCAGTTAATCGCATGTGAATCCAGCTGTTGACACCAAAATGCTTAATACGGGTGTAAAGCGATGATATAATTGCAGTTATAACGATCATATGGTAACAATATAGCCTACTGTATATCGAAGACCCATCACACTCCCTCCGAGAGTTAAATAATTGTCAATTTTAGGCCAAAAATTTAGCACCAGCTGATGTAAGGACTCTTTTGCTTTTTATAGGTACATATTTATTCAAATCAGATTTTCTGATAAAAACCCAAACCAGGTTGACATTAATTCTGGTGGTAACGATATCTGAGCCTTAGTTTCATTTTACACCATCTTCAAGGGTTTCGATAGATACTTGCCTTGCAAGTACAGACATGTCTACTTTTTAAGGTCTGGTAACAAGAAAATGTCATCGTTGGATATTTGATGTACAAAGCATAAGAAACCTAAAAATTTATAGCCACAATTCCCGTAAATATCCAACAAACATTGACCACTTTCCAGTGTAGTTTCTATTTTGCCCTTACATCATGAATAAACATGAGATGAATGTGCAAATTTTTGACGTCGAAAGAGGTACTCAAGATAATTTGGCTAATATTACCAACCTTAAAATACGGTGTTGCAGTCGAGGCCCCACCTTTCGAGTCCGAGCCTTCACCTGCCCAGTCGGAGTCCGAGTCACTGGCATTCGAGTCCGAGACCGAGTCACAAGCTCCAAGTCCGAGTCCTGAGTCCCCGCTATGGAAAAGTGTACACTAAGAAAAGGAATTCACAGATGATCAAATTTTGCACTGTTTTTTACGCAATGTTTTTATGTGTTATGATGTAGGCCCTGTTGTCTGAATGGCAACATTCGGCCCACAAGGTGTTCCAGTCCAGCCCGTCAAGCAAACATAGACTAAGAAGGAGGGTTGAAAATATGCGCCAACAATCGAGAATTATCAGTATTGAGGGCATTTTACTGAGAAAGGGGAAATTTTTGCAATGAAAAGGGAAGAAAAACTTTCCTACATCTATTGTAACTAGTCGTCATACTGTTACGTCATTTAGGACGGCCGTTCAGTTAATATTCCAACGCCTCATGCGGCCAAGAACGTTGCAAGAGGGGTTCCACACCCCTCCCATCTGAGTAGATCTTTCAGTAGGCCTTGCTACTAAATGAAAGTGTTTATCTGTTTATTGGTCATGTGTTATTACTGCATTTATGCCAAACATGGCACTGCTTTTGCTTCGTATAAGCGTATAGGCACGAACTGACGTATAGGTTTGTTGGGAAAATCGGTGTAGGCGTGAAAGCTGCTCCTAGAGGTAAGGTGGTTGTGTTTGAAATGATCGATCATTTAGTATTCTATTAAGACATGTTAAAAGCTGTCAAAATTTTCTCGCGTTTATTGGTCTGCTCATTAAATTTCTCATCGGAAAGGAAAGTCGCATCGGCCTTTTCTGTAAATGTTCCGGGAGCCCACTGGACCCTGCACGAGAAGACATACCTTTGGTACTCTTTACACAGACTTATTTCCAAATAGGAATTACAAAGCATTGTGGGTGTTGTTCGTCTTTTGTCACAGTAAAATGCCATTGACAACAAAGATACGTACCAAAACTCTACCCCGCAATCCTTTGAACTTGCTATGTGGAAATGGGTATATGAGAGCAGGGAGCTCTCACAGCCACCTGATGAGAGCGTCACTCTTCCTTACGAATGAGCCCCAATTCTGCAAACCGTTTCCGCTCCTGAGGATGACTAGTACCGAAGGCTTATGAAGAAGACGCATTGAGGATACACATTTGCCAACTGAACAAAACACATGGCATTACATCAGTTTTGGAACCAAAGTGGGTGCGCTAATAGAGTTGGCTACATCTTGGTTACAGTGAGTAAGATTGGCGGCAAACCCGTAGCCGGGGCGACGGGGGCGAAACCCCCGGAAATATTTTTGCCCCAAGAAGATAAAAAATTATCATTACCTTAATGCATTTTTATACGTCTCGCTTCCCGTCTGCAAGAACATTTCGCCCCCTTCAGTTCCTTGTCTGGCTACGGGCCTGATTGACGGGTATAGGCTTCAACAGTTGGAATTCTCAGGATTGAGACCCACCTTGAACTTTAGCTCCTACATTCACCAAGCCCTCTGCTTCACCCACCTTGCAAACCATATCATCATCAATAATCCCCCACCCACCCACTCAAATGCTCAATTTGTAGTCAAATCGACGGGCCATTATTCTGACATAAGTAATCCAGTGATGGTGAAGGTAGTTAGGCAGGCCAGTTGAAATGAACTTACGAGATTTGAAGAGACGATATGCTCTTTGATAGAAACATATGTAGGCCTTTTATTATTTACTGTAGGATTGCCAGTGATGATATTTCAGAGTAAAGAATATGGACGTATCAAGCTACAACTTACACAGCCTGGTAACATGTCACTCAAGGCAACACAGGAGGCAGTTTGACTAAAACAACATTCTTGTAACGCTATATGAGCCCACGGACAGTGATGCTCCGCTCAGATAAAGTCACGACAAACCACCTTCTCCCCAGCTAAACACTTTTCAACATAGAACTGCGCCAATTAATATGACATAATATTATTTGTTACCCGCTCTGTCAGTCTGGATTGAGGATATTACGAAATAATGTCAAATTGCGATACTTGTAACTCCCTGGTGTAATCATCTATTGAGTGAGCATTCAGGGTCATTTACATATAGATAAGTGTCTAGGTTTATGTCCACCATTTTGTAAATACCCCTAGAGCTTCCGGGGCTTCGCCCTTTTTATTCCATTCTGCTCTGCTCTACTCTGAACCCGAGCCCCTGGACTTCACACATTCAGGTGGAAAGCTAACTGTTTCAGAATGAAGGCCAAAGGCAAAATCATGGGTATGCGTCTGGCTGTGACCCGTGAGGTCTTCCCTATTATTACTGTCGGCTACCAGCGAAAATAATTAGCACCCCCTCCCCCAGATACGATATTACAGTAGAATTTTTTATGAATACCATCTATACAATACAACACATATTTCAAACAGGTAGATACCTTGTTGAGTTGTACAGAAACTGCAGAGGACAATGTAAATGCTATGTGACGATGGCTTAATTTCATAAAAGTGAATCCCAAATTCTGCCGTTCTCGGGAAATTTAGAACCGAGTCACGAGTCCGAACTGTACGAGACCGAGTCCGAGTCCTTGCCTTCCGAGTCCGAGTCCATAAAATCGTGGCTCCAGTCCGAGACCGGTCTCGAGCACTACAGCACTGTTAAAATACCTGATGAGTAATAAATAATTTTGTGAGTTACAAAAGAAACCCACTGTGCAATAGTCCACATCATTATTTTTGCGTAGGGCAGTGAGTAACTTATAACAGTCCTAGCGTCAAATTTGAAGGGTATGTGTTGAGAGCAGTAACGCATATTGAAATACCTTTAATGAAATCTCTCTTTGCATAATTTTCTTCTCTAAATACCATGGTAAAACATTTTCTGGTGTCATGTCACTGTAACTGTAAGAATTTTGGGCACTTTTTATGACGAGCGCCACCTTTCACTCGCGCGTAGCACAGCAATTACGACTAATCTCTTTGCAATCTTCACTGCATATGCGCGCATACTTGATATCTGAAGATAAATAAGGACACTCTCAACCTGTAATTAACGCCAAAAACTAAATTTTATTTAGGAGATATTTAAATCATCCCTCTTTTTTGATCAAACACAAAAGTAGGGCGGGTTCTTACCTGTAGTTTTATGTCTTGAACAGAATGTCGCCTCTTTGGTCTTAAAATAGTATAAGAACATCACAAATTATGTAGCCTATATTTTATCTTTGCAAGTACAGCAGGCATTTACCTACATGTTCATACGAGGAAAATGCCCTACTGAGTTCTAGCAAACACAATGGGGTGTGTGTGTGTGTGCGTGTGTGTGTGCTCAGTTTTATTTGCATACTGCATATTCAGGGTCCCTGAAGTTGACCTCGAGTCTGGTGAAGACGGGAACGAAACTTGCTGGTCAGACTTGGTTGGAATTTGTATTTGCAATAGCTGTAAAAATGACAAGCTTCATGATTCTTTTTTTTTTGGGGGGGGGGGTTCCTTTATTCTTTTTTTTTTTTTTGTTTTATTGGTAGATTATTTATTGAAGGGTAACGTCACATGGCTAACATTGCTATTAATGTTTAAGAAGAGTCCTATCGGAATATTTTCCCATGAAACAGGTGATTGTCTACATTCTCCTTGGTCTTGGGAGGGAGTAGAACTACCACCCCCTCCCACGTTGCTACGCGCCGGAGTTGAATGCACTAAAGCAAGTACACAACTGAGGACGAGTCTCCGTTGTCTTCAAGCGTACTATATCACCTAGAGGTGTTTAGGAAAAAGTTAAAAGTGTGTATACTGTATTTCCATTGTGTGTACGATCCAAAGGAAGAATGTGTCTTCTTAATTAATCCCAAAATTACTTCAAAATATCTCGGTTTGTGCTTTGAGAATTTAAAGAAAACCCCACAACAACCCTTATGGCGCTACATGCAGCCAATTTTTTCTTTGCCCTTTAGGAGCAAGTTTAAGCTATGTATGATGTAAGCAAAACTACCGAGCATTTCAATTGTAGTTGGTCTCAGAAACAACAGTTCCCTGACATCTTATGCCGTTAATGTTTTTGAAGTAGGCCTACTTTCTTTTGCTATGAGATTTTAACAGAGTTCCCCACAATTTTAGCATTTCCCTAGCGTGGTGGCTCTACAAGGGCATGACGGGGTATTCGCCAAAGAGATTCCCCTTGCCTTCCCTACATCCAACTAAATATGTGACGTATAAAAACTACAGAGCTAGGCAAATCGTTCTTTTTAGAAACAGCGTTGATAAAATGCATTTATTTATGCATTACTGAAATGTTATTGAAGGTTTCTTTTTCTCAGAAATGTCGTCAATTAATGGTTTGTGGTAAAAACGTGAAACCGAATTATCTGAAGATGGTCTGATCCTTCAGAGTAATGTTAACTGTGATGTAAATTACTACAGTTGAACCACTTGTATCCGAAGCCTCGCTTATCGACCGTACTTACCCTGGCTTAGCATTCAACGCTATTATTGTTAGTTTTCACCAAGTTTCAGTGAATGGAAAATAAAATTGAACGAAAATGAACTCAACGGAAATTGTAACGGGTATGGTAAGCTTGTCTGCAGAGCTATGACTACCATTCTTCACTAATATTGTGAAAAAACGGCACTACTTGCAAGTAGATACTCAATTGTAGGGACATTTGGGAGCCTTTGGGCATTAAACACTTTGGTGACTATAGCTCCTCGACGACCTTGCCCCACCATCGACCTGACCGCTGACCCTACAATAGTTTAACACAGCTTAAATAAAAACGCCCTTCACTGTAGACAATTCACTCGAAAGCAGTTAATCAGAGAATTCACTTTACTAAAAACAACCGAGGACCGCCGGGGATCGACCGCACTGGACCTTTAAAGACCACCGGGATAGGGTTAGATTCTTAACGGTCCTCTGCTGTTATCGGCGGTCACCGGTGGTCATTAGAAGTACCCAATCGTCACCTATAACGGTATGTTTGGGTTTCCAGTGTGAGAGAAAACTTTGCATCCCAAACACCCCATAAGTGCAAGAGATTGCACTCAACACACTGGACTTGTGGGTGATTCATTATAATTGGTACGACGTTGGGGTTGAAGGATGTCAAACTGAAATCAGGGCTCGTGGGGTTGGCTTGCCTGTCCCCCTTATTTGCCCACTTACCTAAAGTAAGGGGAGATACAGCTACGTCAGTAAAAATGCATCAGACAATACCAGACCGTCACAGAACGTGCTTAAAAGTCAGCAAATGTACAAACATCCTCGTTTAAACATCAAAGGAAATGAATTCGATAATATCGCACGCAAACAACTGAGGGGTTGGGGTTGAGTATGGTGTATGCGTATTCTGATATCCTTATACTAATATGGATATGGGCGTAGTCCTTAAAAATCTAATCTGGAGACTGCGATGCTACGGAGAGGGTGAGGATAAGTGATGAAAAAATACACATAGTTCGCACTGGGTTCCACGTACAGGGAAGGGGAAGGGTGGTTCGACTTCCGGGGGCAATCCATCCGACGAACCCCTTTGAACAGCCCTGCGCACGAGGCGGCGTTTGAACTGACCGGTCAAGCACTTCATATATTGCAATTTTAAAACTGACGAAATTATAATTTTTTGACAGACGATTGAATACGAGGTATTCTTTATCCGAATAGTTTGCGTTGATACGCTACCTGCGCTGTTTCTGACAGACGCCGTGATCTAGGAAATTGCGACTAACAGTTTTCTTATTTTCAGACTTAGTTGTCAAGGAGGACCTTCATATGGCTATTACTGAGCAGTGGCGTAGCTACGGGGGATTAGGGGGCACGTGCTTCCCCCATGACAAACCAGTGCCACCCCAAGTTCCCCCCGTGGAAAATTTTGGAATCCACAGTTCTGTATATAAGGCCTATAGAGAGGGAGAGAATTCTGCATATAACCTATAGAGAGGGAGAGAATTCAGAAACTGTGCCCCCTAGAAAAGGTTTGTGACCCCCAGTGCCCCTGCTCAAAAATCCTGGCCACTGTTACTGAGTACTACACTATCCAGAAATCGCAATGATAACACAGCAAAATAGGACAATTACTAGGCTGTTAAGGCGTACTTTAATTGGCATAAGCCACAAAATCGTTACTCGCATGTTTACTGTCAACATTTTCTAGGCTAGGCTAGACATAGGCTAGGTGAAGGAAAAGGAGGGGACAATGAGGTGCGATTGCCCCCACGCAGAATTGGGGAAACACTTTTCCACCCCTCTCTCTTAAGTACTGATACTGTAACTTTTGTTGTCTGCAACAAGCCAGCATGTTTCCTGTTTTTAATATATTCATAGTTTTTCTTTTGACATAAATATACATATCATACTTTATTGAAGACTTAAATTAACATAAAGGTTTTCGTGTGCTACGTGTGTAATATTGTTGCTGTAGGTCCCTTTATGTGCCAAAGAGAAGTATATGTAGCCTACATTTGCTAATATTGTGTACAAATATTTTCATCATTCTAATTCAGACTTGGTTTTGTCTAGAGAAACCTTTGATGAAAGAGTGTATGGGTTCATATTTCTCAGACAAATTCCTTTGCACACATTTCCCTGTTTATAAATTTCTTAACATTTCAACACCTATTCCCATGCAATTACACCTACGAGGTTTATGCAGCATATGTTGAGGAAGGGGCAAATTCGATATTTTTATTGAATAATGACATAACGACCATTTTTACACCACTATTCAACCATGGTTGGTACCAGCGGGGGATAGGGGGAAAATATGCCCTCACCTTCGTATTTTCCATTTTCTTCTGGTGCCTCCCATGAGTGGGAAAAATAGGCAAAAGTGTTACAATCTAATCTCCGCAAAGAACTATCGCCTCGTCGGCTTGACCTATTGTTGCTCTAAAGGAGGGCAAATCCTATAATGTGAAGACGACTTTGCTCGATTCGATTCGCGCGCTGCAGACTGTTTGCTTTTGTTTCATATTCTTGTCACTTGTCGTAAATTATATTTGTCCTTCCACCACATAGTAGTAAAATCAATCACGCTTAGCGGTCGCACACTTATGTTAAGGTTGAAAAATTCATCCTCGATAGCAAAGCCTAGTTTTTCTTTTGTATAAGGCAGAACATATTGCAATACAAGTTGTCCCCTGCTAGGAACAGATCTATATTTGCATTTTGCTCATCATACATACAGGCTCGGCTTATGGCGAAAAGGGGTTAACGATCCTGTCATTACAGAACATACTTTGCCTTCTTCCACAGAAAACGTTTTTTTTTTTCACACAATAAAAGTAATTTCTAGCAGGGATGGTATCAGAAGGAGAGAAGGGGGAGGAGGAAAGATGTCCAGTTTCTTTCTCCCAGTCTTAGAGGGTTAAGTATGTTCCTCTTTACCCCCAGGGCTCGTCTCAGTTATCCTTGCTTCCTTCCGTTCAGTCGTGGGAAACACATTCAGTTCTCTATTTTAATTATTGTTTTCTCATTTCCGTCGAGCACGACACCCGAGAAGTAATACGTATCTCCCTAGGACTAGTGACCCTGAATACCAGACATCAGGTGTGGTTAGTAAAAGGCTCTCTCTGATTTGTTGCTATTTTATTTGATGGTTAGGTCACCCAATCAAACAAGTTATGGGCGTGGCAAAGGAACACGTGCGCGAGCACTGCAGGACCATGCTCGCGGGAGAGCAAGGAAATCCAGAGACAGAGGAGGATAGACCACTGAAGAAAATAGACATCCCTTTCGTATTGTCTTAAGCTAATAATTGTTAAGAAACGTACTTTGTACCACTTATTCGTCAAGAAATCATGCCCAAATAAAATGGACAGAAACTAGAATCATGATTTTGGACTTCTATTATTTTTCTGGAGTGAATCGATCCCCGTAACCCAACAATAGTGGCAAAATTGATTTTGAAAGACACCCCTCCCCATTTTTGTAGTCATCCTTCATAAAATTCTCAATTTTTTTAAATTGTCTTCAATACAAAACCTTGAAATGTTCAGTGCCCCCTGAATTTTTTTCACCATCCTGTGTGCAATCTATCGGGGCTGCCGGTTGCTGGCCTTTCCGTCAGGGAGCTTGGCCCCTGTCGGGAAAGTCCTAAAGCTACCCTCGATTTCCACTAGTGCATGATTCACATGTGAGAAAATAAAATAGTAACCTCATTTTCCTTCTTAGCTCCTTCAAGGAGAGTAACAATCTTTATTGCAGACTTTTCAAGTGCCTTTAATCCCATTCAGCCGCACTTATTAAGAAACAAACTCTTTGTGTGTGGGTGTTAATTGTAGGTTGCTATTATGGAAGAGACAGGCTAAAGTTTAAGATGAAAGGCTAGCTTATGTTCTGATGTTCGGTCTGTAAGTAAATCTGCTCCGCAGGGATGCTGTTTGTCCCCTATCTTCTTCTTTTTATATACTAATGACTACGGGATTTTTGTTTCCGGATCCATCTGATAACACCGGAAAGACAATACAAACAACACAACTCCCGGATTCAACTATATGATTAATTTCGCCGTGAGGTTTCCTAAACAAATTACGTAGTTACGGTAACAGTTTCATTCCCAACTGGAATCTTTTTTTTTTTTTTCTTGTTTTTTTTTCCAACATTTCGATGCGGACCATATTCGTAGTACCACGTGAACTGATTAACATAGAACTCACTGGAAATTCCCATTACATCGCGGATATATAGAGATGGCAGCAGACAACTAAATAGTTCTGCAACAGGAGTAACCATGATGTTTGTTCAGTTATCAAATATGTTGATGATACCGTGATAACAGGATCCCAGTAAAACACGAAAATATTCTTGTCATATTTTAAAAATATTCGGTCGAATGTTTTTGTTATATTTTTAGGAAAAAATTCAGGAATATATTTTGTTGAGTTGCAGAAATATTTCCAGAACATTTTTAGAAATATTTCTGTTATATTTTACATCCTTTCCACAACATTTCTAAAATATTGTTATTGCGTTCCAATAGTGTCACAATAACATTTCCAGCTCATTTTTAAAAATGTTACAGAAACATTTTCACCACATTTTCTCGCTGTCACTAAAATATTTTTGGGATTTTTTGAAACGTCAGTGAAATATTTCTGTTATATTTTTAAAATAGGTTGTTGAATGTTTTCATTATATTATTAAAAAACAATTCGGAAATATATTTGTGGCGTTAAAGAAATATTTTTGTTATATTTTAAAACCTTTTCACAACATTTCTAAAATATTGTTATTGCGTTTCAAAAATGTCTCAACAGCATTTCCAGCTCTCTTTTAAAAATGTTACAGAAATATTTTCACATTTTTACGCTGTCACTAAAATACTTTCGGGATGTTTTTTAAACGTCAGTGAAATATCAGTTTGCTTTTGGCAGCTTTAATCGATCGGTTAATTCAATTTACGCTTTTTAGTTAGCGTAGGTTGAGATACAGAATTAGGCTTAGGCCTAGGATTTGACTTAGAAGAAAACCGAGAAGACACTTCAAGCACGTTTGCAGAGGACAGAAGCCTCTCTTTCGGAACCATTTGTCGCCCCTGAAAAGTTTTAATTGGTTTTAATCCGGATTCATTCAACGCCTGTAGGGGTGTTTTCTTAGGGCTTTTCGGTGCCGCAAACCGTCTTCCTCCTTCTTGGCCAATGACCTAAGAAGTTGGTCCTGCAGTCTCTTGGCCTCTTCACTTTCTGAAGTTGACTCTAAGTCCAACTTTGCCCTGCCTTCCTTTTCAAGGAAGCGTTGACGTTGCCTTTTCGCCTGACTGGGTAGTTCCTGCGGCCAGACTTTGCCAAGCTCCCTTCCCGCTCGAAGGATCGCCGACTTCGGAAGTCTGGGTGGGTTTCTGTGAACCCTCAGGTGTTGAGGTACCGTCTTCTTCTCGATGTGTTTATCCAGAGATTCAATCTCTTCAGTCAGGGCGGCCTGGATGGTGGTGGCCTGGATGGTGCTAAGAGTATCAGCGTGCTGTCTGACTTTTTTGAAGTTTTCTTCTTTTAGAAGAATTCTGTCCTTTTTAGGAGGGAGTAGTCACTGACCACAAGTTATTTTCTCTTCTTCAGAGTCTGTGGTGTCTTTAGGCGAGGCAGGTATATTCGGTATTACATCCGCAATATCCATAGGTTCCATGCGCTGATAATGCACCAGACGTCGTGAAGCTTTTGTTTATATTTGTCTATTTGGATGTGGAAGAGAATACCCCAAATACTGGGCGCTGATTGGACGAAAGTTTTAGCCTCAGATAGCCTTTTAGATCTCACACAAATTTGTGCGAGTTTGAAGTTCTTTTCGACTGTTTTTCGGTATTAAGAATCCCGCTCTTGGGATGAAAGGATGTACGAGTATTTTCTTTCGGTATACGTCAGAGATTCCGTCTGGAATTCTCAGTGCATCTAACCTACGTCTCATTTTCCGAAGAAACGAGAAGCAAAAACAAATGAAAGGGGAGGGTAGGCGGTTCACTATCTGACGTTACCAAGTCGGTGAACTGTTATTTTTAGGGAAAAGTGCCCGGTCATTTTTAATATTGTTCCACTCTTCTGGAAGAATGTGAGTCGTTCTGAGATTGACAAGTAAGAGGTTTTATGAAAACCAACTAGACCGGCTTCTGTTCTTCGCTCTATAGGCAGAACGTCATCAATAGTAGCCTTTGTGTAGTGTAGTGCTAAGGCAGGATTTACCATGTTTTATAATGCAGCTAAGATTTCGTCATAACTTTCTTCTGTTTCGTTCGACTCCTGGTCCGGGGAAAACGTTGATTTTACAAGAAAATCTTTGAGATTTGGTGCCCTGTTATAGGCTATAATAAGGCGGGCGGGAAACAGACGGGGTAGTTGCTGGTCACCTGCAATTATATTGTAGTGCTTTAATAAAGCTTGCTTTAGGTGCCTCGTTTTAATGTGTGGAGTGTAGGTTGTTTTGGAAACGAGTGCCGTCTGTGTTTTTGTTTACTTATAGTCGCAAAGAGATTTAATCCTTGTTTATAATCAATGCCGTTGGTGGCTGAAGCTATCTCTTCGGGAGAAGTTTCTTGTAAGAGGTTTCTCTGTAAAGGAGTTTTTTCTCTAGAAAACCGTTCTCATTACTGCAAATTCTAGCGTATCACAGTACTTCACCCTTTAAGAAGTCTTTAAAAGCCGATCTACTATTTTGCAGATTGCAGACTACGATCTTGCAGAATAGATGTTACAAACGGCATAACGTAGTAACAGATTAAATTGGAATGCAACTTCCTTCAAGGAACCCTTCTGAGTACGATACTTAAAAAAAGCTCATTACAAGGACGAGTTTGATGAGAGCGCGAAGGGAAGTAGGGGATATAGATTTTTTCCCGTACACGTTTTCAGGTGCTTTTTCAATAGTAAAAATACTGAAAAAAAAACGACTTATTGAAATGTTATCAGAATGTTTTATAAACATTATGAGAACCAGGGGCGGCGCCACGGGGGGGGGGGCAGGGCAGGCATTTCCCCCTATGGTTTTTGACCCCCAAATAAAATCGTTTAAATAACGTTTTAAGACACATAATTTTTGTTGGGGGTGGGGTGAGGTGTAACAGTACCATGGAATAAAGTATTGTGATACATTATCCGTCGCATATAGGACATTTTCGGTGTAAATCCTCGAAAATTTTTCGCGCTTCGCGCGCGTTCTCTTCTCTGTCTAACTCATTGTACATCCGCCCCAAACTGCAATAGTCCTTCGTGCAAATATTTGGAATGTTCGAGTACACACGCATTCATCATTTGCTATATAGCCTATCTTCATCCACCTCAGAGCTTACACTTAGGCCTCTTCTACATCCCAGAGGACCCATGATTGAATTTCTCTCTGATTTTTTTTTTGTTTTTTGTCGTTTAAGGGTTAATACCTAGTAGCGTAAACAATACGGGGGCCAAAATACAGTATATCCCCTGGCGAGATTCTGTGAAAATTGCTGTCTATTTGAAAACAAGCAAAACATAGTATTCAACACTAAAGTTACTGATTTGAGTGATTAAAGGTTAATTCAAATCCGTTTTCGACCGACGTATTTATCAATATTTTGTAAATTCTAGGACTACGCGCAATGTGGTATCTATTATGAATTCCATGGCTACCTTCACGACCGTGGCTCACGGAGAAGTAGGCCTACATCATATTTTAGTGTGTAAATCAAGTACGCATGGACCTACCAGCTCTGGTTGTACACTTGCCCTACACATGCAGTGACATGTCTGCAGTGCAGTATCGTATCCAACCAGGGGCGGAGTGGGTAGGATTTTCACTTCCGTGTACATTGTTCAATCATGTCACAACAATCACAAAATGGTTAAATTGGTACGCAGGGAAGGTTCCGTGAAAGTGGGAATATTATATATATAATATATATATATATATATATATATATATATATATAATATATATATATATATTATATATATAATATATATATATTTAAGGCGTGTAAAATATCTAGATGTCTTCAGTGCAATTTGGAAGACCTGGGACGGGCCATTTCTTGCAATCTGGGAGCTGTTTTGGCAAAAATTTTATCGGCGCAATCCGTGCCAGCCAATAGAAATCATGCAACATATCAAGATGGCTTCAGTGCAATTTGAAGGTTCTGAGAAGGACCATTTAATTGCGATATAGAAGCCATTTTGGCAACATTTTAAACGGTACGCTCCGTGCCAACCGTTAGTGGCGCTCCGCAACGCAACCAAACGCCGTTCACACGCTCATGCCTGTCAGTCGTCACGTATCAAGTATCGTACGGTTCAAAACTGCCTCAAAGATCCCGAGAAGTGCCATTTCATGCAGTCTGGGGGCCTGTAGGGCAAAAATTCTCTTGTACGCTTCGCACCAAACTATAATAGCGCTCCGCTTCGATGGCAACTTCCATTCTGCGCCCCTCCCCCAATAGCCAACACAAATCGCCGCCCTTGCCCGTTTGTTATGAAATCGTCAACAATAAGTGCAACAAAATTGGAAAACTGTAGTAGGCCAAAAGTAAAGAACGTTGGATTACTTACCTAGAAACTAGATTCCTCGAGAAAAAATATGACTTCAAAAGATGCAAAATATTGTACCAGATTGCGTCTAAGGCTGTCCGGTAGTCGAAAAATCTTTCACACCCCCTCCCCTTAACCCCTCCCTCAGAAACGCGATCAGTCATCTCATGCCTGGGGCGGATGCAGGGGGAAGGATGCAGTCGCACCCCAAAAATTCAAGAAAAAACGGCAAAAACGTTTGTTAAGCTATAGTATGAGGAGGGAACAGGATGCAAGTACGCTGCATCTTCGGTCTATGTCCGTCTCCTATACGTTTCTTTGCCTTTTTTTTTTTTTTTTTTTTTTTTCGTTTTTTTTTTTTTTTTTCGTTGTTTTTTTTTTCGTTTCTTCAGTTAAACGTACGTTACCTTTCCGTTCATTGTCAGTTCTATTCCTTTACGCTTCCGTTACTTATGCGTTAGTGTCCGTCGAACATTCGGTACGGGTACTGTACTTCTACGTTTCGTCCGTTTTTTGTCCGGGAATGATCCGGTGAGCAATTAGCAATCACCGGAGACAAACGGGTACTAACGGAGAAGTCCAGTATGAGAAACGCACGAGAAAATGATAAAACGAAAGCTTAACGGATAAGTAACGAATACGTAATGGGGACCTTTTTCGGTTGACGTCCGGTCCAAGTTTTGTGCATTTTCAAAATCTCTCGCCTTTCATACCGGACGTTCCCGGTCATGAAACGAAGTCGGCGGAGGAGAACAGGAGACTAAACGGATACTAACGTACATCGACGGAGTGCCATTTTGGGTCTTCGTTTCCTCCCCGTTATTGCAATCCTGTGAGGTGTGACAGGCGCTTAAAGACTGGCGTGTGTTATGTTACGGTATCTCCCTCCCTCCTCCCTCTCCCTCCCTGGTGACGCCATCCCAACCAATTATTTATACCTCTGCCTGTGAATCCATTCTTAAGGTTTAAGTCCAAATTTTACATAAATAATACTGCAATAAAATAAATTTCAATCAGCTTTGTCTCTTATCCCATACATGCACGTTTCATTTTAGGAGTTTAAAGTGGACCTTAAGTGTAGAATTATAAGAATATATATTTTAGACGTTGGAAACGAATTTCACTCATCCAACTCTCATTTTCATAGCTCACCCTGTTGCTGAGATATGAAAAGTTAAAATTTATTCACTTTATTTGAAATAGTCGATTGCGCAATAATTTGTGATGATCTTCTTGTAAAACTCACACTACTTGCTTTTGTTTCCTTTTGAAATTGAAATGTTTATATAACCTTGCAAAAATTACTGTTGTACGGAGAGGTTTTGTATAGTCAAGTCACCCTATGACAGTGAGAAAGTGATCATATTTTGGCACAAGGTGCACATGCTTTCGAAAAAAAAAAGAAAAGAAAGAATGTAATTTGAGTAGTACAAGAATGACATTACAAATTATTGCACCATCTACCATTTTAAATTGAATAAGCACCAACATTTTATATATCTCAGCTCAGGAATTCCTGTAAAGATGGCAGTTAGACCATTTAGATTCATTTTTCAAGCTTTGTAAGATATGTTTTTGAATTTTTAGTCTTGAGGTACACTTTAAATTTAGCTAAAATTTGGCCGTTCTTTGTGGACCAAAAAAAATGCATTTTCCATGCACGTTTCTTTCAATATAAAAAGTTGATTTAACTGTATTTTCAAAGCAAAGTGAACTTAAAGCAGGCTGGAGTGATTCCACATTCTCACATTCATGAGCAGTTCTCCCTTTTCTCTGCCTTCCAATCGTTTTGACTTACAGACCCTTAAGGGTGCAATTTTCAGAATTTCAATATCTCCTATGCATATTACGTAATTATACCATACGATTATGAAGGACACTAAACCGGATTTAAATTTAACGATATTAATGTCGTTCTATTAATGTAAGGAAATGACGTCACTCCTGTTTCCGTAAAGTTTACTTTAGCTTGCAAATTTGGTTACATCATTGGTTCAAAAACTCGAAAAACTATAGATAAAAATTTAATGTTATCTCATAAGAGTTATGATTCCTCTCCCTTTTATAAAATTTAATTTTGCGTATAACCCTTCCTCAATGATTCGGCTTTTCTATAAGCAAGAAAAGAAATCACATGATGAGGATTAATTTTTTCTCATTAATTCAGAAATTGCAGACATGAGATCCATATTTCAAGGATGAATACATACAGTTTAGAACACTCGGGAAGTGCCGTTTCCGGCCATCTGGAGGTTTGCAAAGTTTTCTTCAACGCTCCGCGCCAACCGATGGTGGCGCTCTGCTTAGAAATACATATTACCATTTTTCATAGATTTTTTTTCTCCTTAATTGAGAAATTGCAGACATATGATCCACATTTCAAGGCTGGGTACATGCAGCTTTGAACACTCGGGAAGTGCCATTTCCGGCCATCTGGAGGGTTTGTGAAGCCAAAAATTTTCTTGTACACTCCACGCCAACTGATGGTGGAGCTCCGCTTATATAGTCTTGCTGCACTCAGTCCCCCCCCCCCCCCCAATGTTTCGCCGCGCCTGCTGCATAGTTGAAGCGTCTCATTCCGGCAGTGAGGTGCCGATTTTCACTGACAGACAACAAACCCTTCTCACAGTTCGTATTTATTTTAGAAAAAAAAAGTTTTTGTTTTGAGAGAGAGAAAGATAAAGTCCAAGAAAAAGAAAAACGCCAAAAATACAGGTTCTGACACGGGGGCGGGGGGGGGGGGGGGTGAGGCTCGGAAGTCTTCAATGCCTGCACCCCCCAAACAATAAAGCTGGGTCCGACCAAGCATGCTTTGCCCCCCCCCCCCCTCGAAAAACCCTGGCGCCGCCCCTGATGAGAACACCATATGAAGTTGAAGTAACATTATTACAAGATCCAATGGGAAAATCATTTTTTCCTCTATAATATGCCATAGTATGATGGTCTAATTACTGTATAACACTTCCGGGCTATTTTCAATTCAGGTTTGGGTGTTATTATTCAACATTTTGTTCGTATTATTAAAATGTTTCAGTGTAATATATTAACAAAAATTCAAAATATATTAAAAACATTTCAACACAAAACATACATACTGAACATTTTGAAGTGTTTGTACAGTTTAGGCAAGCTTTCTACAAGCACTAAAAATCGTATTCATGGAAAAATCATTTTCTTTCGTTGTCAAGAAAATGGTTTGGTTATATTTTGAAAATATCAGAAAAATATGTTGCTGAAATATCTTTCTAACATTTCATAAATGTTTTGCTCTTAAGCTTAATTTTTTTTTTGTCACTTACATTATATCCGTCTGTTTGCACCAATCTACACACCTTTGTACCAACTGAATTGTTCACTTTTAGTGCTTTTTGGGTTATAGAATGACACCATGGAAATACTTCCGACATATTTACAAAAATATTTAGACAAATGTTACCAGAATGTTTTATAAGCAGTACGAAAACAAAGGAATATTTGTAGTATAACATCATTACAATATCTAGGATATCTGATCTGCCATAGTATGATAAACTAAGTAATGTATAACACTTCGGGAATATTTTCAAATCAAATTTAAGTGTTATTATGAAACACTTTACTCATATTATTAAGACGTTTCAGTGTAACATGCAAATAAAAATATCTTAAAAATATTTGTAAAAGCATACACAACGAGCATTTTGAGTTTTTTTTTTTTTTTTTAGTTTCGGCGTGCTTTCTACAAACACTAAAAAGCATATTCATGAAAAAAAGTTTTCTTTTGTTGACAAAGAAATGTTTTGTTAATATTTTGAAAAAATTAAAACAATATTTTTACGCCTTGAAAAATATTTCAAAAATGTTTCATGTTTACTTGGATACTTGCGAAATAATAATAGTGCTCCGTACGAGGATGAAGTTGGTGATTTTGTCACTTGTTGCAACCAAAACTATTTGAATTTTAAAGTCAGAAAAAAAAACAAAAACAAAAAGAAACAAGCAAATTGTATTTGACTTCAGACAGCATTCATGTAATGTTGCTCGCATCAGGGTTAACGGTGAGGTTGTTGATTTGGTGGGCCACTAGAGATATTTAGGTATACTTTCAATGACTAAACGTGCCTTCAAAGAACAGATTAATGCCAAGAGTTCAAAAGCTAACCAAAGAGTGTATTTTTAGGGAACTGAAATATTTTCACTATCCCTTGGTTTTTTACCAGTCAGTAATACAAAGCGTGCTGTCAGTATTACTGGTATTTAATGGCTGCTAACTAGACCCTTCAAGGAGAGTGGAAAAGACCGTTAAGGCTGCAAGCCGAGGAGTTGGCTATGAAATATGTCTAAAAATCGTCTCTGAACTTTGTATTGATATGGTAAACCAGAAAACAGACATTACTCACCCTCTCTTTCCAAATTCCTTCGTTCAGGCGACTCATGCTTCGTAACGGGTTCAGATTCTTCTTTATACCTAACTATGTCTCCCTTTTAACTTAAAGGTTGTTCGGTAGCTGGCGATTTTATATACTTTTATTGCTTTTTGATTCCTTGCTGAAGGCGGGCAAGGAACCTATGCGATTGTGATGTCGTGTGCGTGTATGCGTGTGTGTATATATGTGTGCACGCATATAAGTGACACCTAGCTTGTAAACACGTTATCTCAAGATAATGTTCTTCCAATGATACTCTAACGCGCAAATTAATGGGCACAGCACTAGGTATTTAGCGGTCGCAGTTAGAAGAGGTTTTACGGCTAAGTTTCTAACCAATTGATTTAAGTCGGGCCGGCCAGGGCGTTTTTCTTTTTTCCAATTGTGGCTCACTGGCTCGTTTTCCCCACTCCACTGCTTATGCTGAGCACCAAGCAAAATGGCAGTAGGTTCCATTTGTGACCCGGCCAGGAGTCGAAGCCCAGACCTTCCGGCTCCAAGTCGGATGCTCTAACTACTTGACCATGCAATCGGTCTGTGTAGCGGTCGCAGACCACAAGTCAAGGTTTAGGTTGCGCAACCGTTCCAGGCAAAGTCCCCTATCCCGCTTTTATAAAGTCTTAAACGTTCGCCTGGTTTAGATGAGTTTACTACACAGAAATCTAAATGATCATGAGAGAAAAATGATGAAAAGAAAATAGCCTAGAGCATTTATTTCACAAGCTGCTATCATTAAGTACAGTATGATAAGGGCAGGTTTTCTTCTGAAGGAAACGTAGCATCCGAAGAAAGTCGTATCAGGGAATTGTCAGGAAGGAGGCAAGAACGCCAAGAGGCGTAAATCTTCCTTGCAATCAATAAGGACATCATGGTAGACTTGCATAATTAATAAAGTAAATGTATGACATATTAAGTTTCTTTACAGCCTACACCCCTTATTAAGATAATGTGGTTACAAAAGATTTTATACTTTGCCAGCTGGTGACCATAAATGACCTCTGACCTCTCTTTAAAGCAATCTCAACTGAATTCTTGCACATTGAACTTACACATCAACTTGCGAAATTTGCCACTCCTATCTTTCACAAGAATAAAGACTGTATATTCAAATAAATCAGCAAGGGCGTAGCCAGTTTTTTGGTGGGGGCAAAGCCGACTCATCGTCCCCATTTTTGACCGCAGCCCTGGGGAAGGGTTATAAGGGGAGGGGTTTCTGAAGTTTTTTGTTGTCTCGAAGGGCTTAGATGCAAAATGGTGCTTCTTTTTATACTAGATCCCAGTCTTCTCCACAGGGGTTTTTAGAGTGGCTCAGGGGTGGCGCCAGGATTTGCCCGAAGGGAGCCAGGTTCCCCATCGGGGAGGTCAGCCGACCACAAACCCCGATGCCGTTGAGGGGTTGGTGAGCGGGGATTTGAAGAAAACCTGTGTGCTAAACAATGCCATTGAATATGTATTGCATAAAATATGCATATACTAGAGGAACATAGATTTACCGTTTTTATCCATAATCTTAACTGTGAAATTGCAAAGCGCGAGAAAATTTTTGGGTAAGCCTACACTGCAGAGAATCTGCACTTGTTTAAAACTTGTATAGGTCAATTGTTCGGGCAGGTGGGCCCTATCAGACATAACTTACATTTTATTTCCCTCCTCGGGTCACTAGCCGTACCTCACGGGAGACATAAGAGAACAGTCATTAACTAGTTTTACGGAAATGAGATGGCATTGTACTATATTTAGCGATAGGTAACGGAACCGAGGAAGAGTGGGCAAAGCCTACCAAAAATTGTCGGTTTTATCTCAGAAATGATCTTTTTGAAAGCCAAAATAAGTAAACCAACCATGGGTGGCCACAGAATTTTCCCGAAAGGGGGCCGGGCCACGCCAGCGACCCTAAGTTCCGAAAACCCACTATGTCGAGGGGGTGCAAGGTGAGAAAGGGATGTGAAGGAGCCTAACTATCCCATGCCATTGCAGGGCATATTTTGCATAATATCACTTAACACTTCAAGAGTCAAGTTGCGCACTGATATCGTTCTTTTGAATCTGAATCGTGAAACTGCAAAGCGCGCGAAAATTTTTGGTAGGCTTCCACAAAAAATGTGTTTATTAAGAATAAAAAGAAAGAGAGAAAACTGTATGAGGTTAAAGATCGTACCGGGGATAACATACATTGTATCGAAACCACCTGGACTCGCTCACCAACTGACCGTGCAGCATGACACATATTAGTGAACAGCAACTAGGCATTGCGATATGGGATGAAATTTACACCTCTACATAAGCTGTGAACTCTGCCTACATGTTACTTGGTAAGGTGGACAGGACTTGTGCTATCTAGCTATGTGGAATGGAAATATTGAAGATGCATTGACCCTACAGCGTGCGTAGCGCGCCGAAAATTTTGGGTTCGTATTAGGGAAGTTGTCCTCTTGAGAGCAAAAAACAGGTAAACCGGAGGGGCGAATGTCGCCTTCGGGGACTGCATACTTTATCGTAACGACTAAGACTCCCCGACAAAACTGCAAAAATTCCCCGACGGGGGGGGGGGCATGCCCCACCTGCTCCCTTTCCCCACCTGGCGCCACCCCTGGAAGGGCGGCCCGCCCTCCGAGTGAAAATGACATTGACAACCAATTAGTTTTCGGGATTTAATTAGGCTATTTTGTTTCAAAATCAGGATTAGGGTTCGAAAACCAAACCAGAAAGCCAAAAGGCTTCGTGATTCCTTGCCGAAGGGGGGGGGGGGGTGTGTGCTTTTTTACACTGAGGTTCATCCATCAAATTTATATTTCTCTACTTCATCAGTTTTGATTCCTTGCCGTAGGCAGGCAAGGAATCTATGCGATGGTGATGTCGTGTGTATGTATGCGTGTGTATGTATGCGTGTGCATGTGATGTCAAGCTTGTAAACACGATATTTCAAGGTAGCAATGACTGACACTTTTCATATTTGGCATATAGATCTGTCATGTTGAGAGGAAGAACCCTATTGTTTTTGGTAGCGGTCAAAGGTTATTGAGGTCACCAGAGGTAAAATACCGAAAACTTTGTAAACACGATATCTCAAGTTAGCAATGACCGACACTTTTCATATTTGGTATACAGATTTGTCATGTCAAGAGGAAGAAGTCTATTGTTTTTGGTAGTTCAAAGGTCAACTGAGGTCACCAGAGGTTAACCGTGAAAACCTTGTAAACACGATATCTCAAGATAGCAAAGGCCAACTCTTTTCATATTTGGTATACATATTTTGCATGTCAAGAGGAAGAACCTATTGTTTTTGGTAGAGGTCAAAGGTCATCTGAGTTCACCAGAGGTTAAACTGCAAACACCTCATAAACGGCTTGTAAACATGATATCTCACGACAGCAATGACCGACACTTTTCATATTTGGTATATAGATTTGTCATGTTGAGAGGAAGAACCCTATTGTTTTTGGTAGAGGTCAAAGGTCATCTGAGGTCACCGGAGGTGAATCTGCGAAAACCTCGTAAACGGCTTGTAAACATGATATCTCAAGATAGCAACGACCGAAACTTTTCATATTTGATGTATAGATTTGTCAAGTTGAGAGGAAGAACCGTATTGTTTTTGGTAGAGGTCAAAGGTCATCTGAGGTCACCAGAGGTTAAACTGCAAAAACCTCGCAAACACGATATCTCAAGATAGCAATGGCCGACACTTTTCATATTTGGTATACAGTTTTGTCTTGTCAAGAGGAAGAACCCTACTGTTTTCGGTAGAGGTCAAAGGTCATCTGAGGTCACTAGAGGTTAAACTGCGAAAACCTCGTAAATGGCTTGTACAAAACAGTATCTCAAGTTAGCAATGACCGACACTTATTATATTTGGTATACAGATTTGACATGTCGAGCAGAAAACCCTTTTGTTTTTGGTAGAGTTCAAAGGTCATCTGAGGTCACCGGAGGTTAAACTGCGAAAACCTTGTAAATGGCTTGTAAACAATATCTCAAGATAGCAATGACAGCCGCTTTTCATATTTGGTATATGGATTTGTCATGTTGAGAGGAAAAACCATATTTTTTTTGGTGAAAGTCAAAGGTCATTTGAGGTCACTGGAGCTAAAAGACCGAAAGCTTGTAACTACAATATCTCAAGATAGGAATGAATGACACTTTTCATATTTGGTGTATAGATTTGTTATGATGTAAGGAAGAACACTACTGTTTTTGGTAGAGGTCAAAGGTCATCTGGGGTTAACAGAGGTCAAAGGTCATCTGGGGTTACCAGAGGTCAAAAAGCAAAATTTCCCAAGAATTCCCAAGATCGTTATCTGGGGTTACAAGGGGTCAAAAAGCAAAATTTCCAAAAAATTCCCAAGATAGTCATCAGGGTCAACAAAGGACAAAAAGCAAATTTTCCCAAGAATTTTCAAGATCCAAGATCCGTTGGAGTTAAACCCCTTTCAAAACACTTCGGTATACTTTTTCTTTTATGTTTGGTGGGGTTCAAAGGTCATGTGATGTCGGCAGAGGTCAAATTGTTAAAGAATAAAATGATGTAAATTTGAGGAATAAACCTCAGTGCAACAAAGCATCCCCGTTCAGGAAGGAATCGCTAAGCCTTTGGGCTTTCTGGTTTATGATGTGGTCACAATTTCATCAGTGCTCACATCAGCTCATGCCACATGACCTTTCAACCAAAACAACTTGAATAACCCCAAAAAATGAAAAAAAAAAAACAAAGGTTTTTGGACTCCGACCTCTGGTGAACTTTGACCTCTGTCAAAAACAATAGGGTTCTCGACCTTGACATGGCAAATCTACATACCAACTATGACAAGTGTCGGTCATTCCTACTTCAAAATATCACGATTACAAGGTTTTTGGACTTTGACCTCAGGTGACCTCAAATGACCTCTGACCGCTGCCAAAACAATAGGGTTCTTTCTCTTGACATGACAAATCCACACACCCAACTATGAAAACTGTCTGTCATTCCTATCTCAAGGTATCACGATTACAAGGTTTTTGGACTTCAACCTCTGGTGACCTTGAATGACCTCTGACCTCTGCCAAAACAATAGGGTTCTTTCTCTTGACATGACAAATCCACACACCCAACTATAAAAACTGTCTGTCATTCCTATCTCAAGGTATCACGATTACAAGGTTTTTGGACTTCAACCTCTGGTGACCTTGAATGACCTTTGACCTCTGCCAAAAACAGTAGGGTTCTCCCCTTGACATGACAAATCTACATACCAATTATGAAGTGTCGGCCATTCCTATCTCGAGATATCACGATTACAAGGTTTTGGACTTTGACCTTTGGTGACCTCGAATGACCTTTGACCTCTGACAAAAACAAAAGGGGTTCTTCCTGTCAACATGATAAACCTGCATACCAACTATGAAAAGTATCGGTCATTTCTATCTTGAGATATCCCGATTACAAGGTTTTTGGACTTTGACCTCTGGTAACCTCAAATGACCTTTGACATCTGCCAAAAACAATAGGTCCTTCCTCTCGACATGCCAAATCTACATACCAACTATGAAAAGTGTCGGCCATTCCTATCTCGAGATATCACGATTACAAGGTTTTTGGACTTTGACCTCTGGTGACCTCAAATGATCTTTGACCTCTGTCAAAAATAATAGGTTTCTTCCTCTCAACATGACAAACCTACATACCAACTGTGAAAAGTATTGGTCATTCCTATCTTGAGATATTGCGATTACAACGAGTGTCACAAACACACATACACACACACACACACACACACACGACATCACCATCGCATAGATTCCTTGCCTGCCTACAGCAAGGAATCAAAAAGTGCTAGGATTCTGTCCCCAAGGCATGATCAGTTGAAAAAGGAGAAAAAATCCGGAACACTGTTTCCAGACGAGATGACATCATTAATATCCAAGGTTTTGATTGACTTTTCGGGGACTTATTGCCAATGCCTCCTGCATAAAATAAATATGCCGTCCGTTCTGCTGCAGATTCCATCCCCGAGACCTAAATCCCTACCCCCTCCCACTCGGCCAACTTCCCATCCCTCCCTCTCGCCCTTTTTTCGTTTGTTTTTTGCTTTCCTTCATTTTTTCAACATCGTCCATTGCGTCCCCGAAATTTCTGTGGGGGACACTCTACCCGCTGCCCCCCCCCCCCCCCCCGGCTATGCCACTGTGAATCAGGCAATTCCTTCCTGTGTGTAAATCCTTGCTGTTACCATGCCAGCACCAACTACATGGACACATCATTTCAAGGTGATCTGTGTACCTCTGCTGATGGTAATTATTCTTTGGGGACTTCAGTTCTCTCCACTTTCCTGTCACCTACCCACCTAAAATCATAGTGCTGTCAATCAATCATATCTTTGACAGTAGGAATTTTTGACTCTCCTCAGACAAAGGACAGCAAAGTGGGCTCTCTTTTGCCACTTGCAAAGGTCATTTGTAGCAAATTCTCCTAATCTGTTTAAATGATATAGTCTGTCTTTTAAAAAACACTAAACAGAGCCACATTGACGATACTTTGTAGAATATTACCATCGCATAACTTATACAGTTGTGTACAGTATCAATACAAGGGATGCTCTGCACCCATTAATTAAAAATATGTTATGCTTGGTCCACAGTAGCAATCACATATCAATCTGGTTTTGACTCAGAAAGACCACCAACAAGTTAGGTGTCAGAGGCCAGCAGTATCAGTCTACAGGTGACTTGTCTTTATGAGCTGTGACAGTTTTATCCTCAGTGGGCATACAGAGGGGAATTGTTATTACCTCTGGTTCTTATGGTAGAATATGTTGTATCAATCACAACATCTCACTATTCAAACCAAGTGTGAGGTACAGATAAATTAGAGCCTTAAAACCTGTGAAATCACCACATAACCCAAGTAACTGTAAATGGAACTGCTTAAAATGATTTTATCAAAAGCAATAAGACTATAGGGATTAGTGAAAGGCATAAAATATACAGTAAGTTTGGAGTAAACATAACACCTGTAACCAAGTATGTGCTGCAAATCCATCTTTGAACCACACAAAAAACCCCAGCTGAAGTGTATATCATTAAATTCTGTTCAAAAATTGGAGTGTGTAAACAATGTTTTTATGGTTTGATCCCCTGTGACCCCAGATGACCTTTGAACCCCACCAAAGACAATCAGGTTCTTTGTCTCACCATAATGTATCTAGACACTACGTATGGAATTTATCTAAGCTTCCTACCTTGAGATATCATGATAACAAGGTTTTCAGAGTTTGACCACTGGTGACCCCAAATGACCTTTGACCTCCACCAGGAACAACAGGGTTCTTTGTCTCACAATAATGCATCTTCATACCATGTATTAACTTTATGCAAGCTTCCTATCTTGAGATATTGTGTTAACAACGGTTTCAGAGTTTGACCCGTGGTGACCCCACATGACCTTTGACCTCCACAAAAAATGTTGTCTTTTCCTTACTGTAAGGCATCTACATACTAAGTGTGAAATTTATCCAAACTTTCTACCTTGAGATATCATGTTAACAAAGTTTTCAGAGTTTGATTCCCAGTGACATCAGATGACCTTTGAACCACACCAAAACCAATCCCAGCTGAGATCTTTACATGCTTTACCCACAAACCAACTTTGAAGTGTCTCTCCTTTTCCCTTCAAAAACTAGAGTGCTAACGAGATGTTGTTACACACATACACACATAAATAACGCACACACGTACACCGACATCACCATCACATAGCTTCCTTGCGTGCCTTCTGCAAGGAATCAATAAAACGACCAAATCTGTTAGACAATATGTACTTCACAAGAACGCCAAGAGGCGTACAGTAGTGATTCCTTCCAAGTTGAGAGATGGAGTAGGTATGAGAATATAAGTTTAAATCTTTCTTGCAAATCAATAAGGACATCATGGTAGGCTTGTGTTATCAATAGAAGTAAGTGTATGACAAAGTTTCTCTATGTATCCCTTATTGAGGTGTTTTTATAAAAGACAGCTGGTGACCGCAAATGACCTTTGACCACTGTTAAAAGCAATCTGAACTGAGGTCTTTACACATTGAACTTAAACAACTTTGAAGTGTGCCACTCTTATCCTTCACAAAAACCAGAATGCCAAAATATATTGAGGTTTCAATATATCAGGAGAGTCAAACAGCCCCACTGTCGAAGATACGATTGATTGACAGTAATATGATTTAAGGAGATTAGGTGTCAGGGAAATGGAATGTGTACTGTATTCCCTAAAAAAAAAACAATTACCATCCTTTAGCAGTTACAGTAAGGGAATTGTTTTTCCCTCTGGTTCTTACAGTGGAACATGTTTTATCAACATTTCCACAAGTTTCTCAAACCAAGTGGGAGGCACAAATAGAGAAGAGGTTAAAACCTGTAAAATCATAAGATAAACCAAGTAACTGAAAATGAATCTGTTCAAAATGATTATATTAAAAGCAATAAAATCAGAAGGATAAGTGAAAGGCAGAAAATATAGTGTTTGAATTAAACATAACACCTGTAACCTAATATGTCCAAATCATCATTGACCTACACAAAAAGAAAACAACTCCAGCTTCAGAGAATCTCATATATACCATGTAAAAAATTAGCGTTACCAAGCTTTTCACTCTCTGACCATACATGGCCCTATGTGACCGCTAGTAAAAATAAAAAAAAATTACTTAACATTAAAACAGTAACTATCAACCAATTTTGCAAGAGTTTACCAAACTTTTCTATCTATGACCGCTCCTGACCCCATGTGACCTCCAAGAAATAATGAAAACATTAGTAAACTTTAATGCAGTAACTTCCAATCAAGACTGAATTTCATTCAACATATAGTGCCTGAGATAAATGCAGCACTTTGCTTTTCTAGTTCATGCTTCACAGTAACGTCAAATGACCTTTGACCCACACCAACAACAATCCTAAAGAAGATCTTTGCATAATACATCAATGTGCAAAGTTTGAAGTATCCTGCTTTTTACTTAAAAATTAGAGTGCTAACATGACACGACATGACCTTTGACCTTTGACCTCCAATAAATCTCTGGATAATTTTCATAACTCAAGAGGTACTACTCTAACCAGCATGTCTAAAGTTCGGGCAACATACAGCTGATGACATACTGCAAACATGATTTGTCCATATTTCACCTGCTGATGACCTCAGTCAGTTAGATGAAATTTAACAACACACCAACACAAATGTGTTATACAGTGACAAGTAAAGTTACATTACGGTGGAAGTCCTTCCCTTTAGTCGCCTCTTACGACAGGTGGGAAACACTGTGGGCACATTCTACAACCCCCGGCCCACAGGGGGCTGGTGATGACTTCAGTTGACCTTTGATGATCTTTATATGCTTTACCCACAAACCAACTTTAAAGTGTCTCACCCTTTCTCTTCAAAAACTAGAGTGCTAACAAAATTGTTACACACACCCATCCTTACACATATCATGACAGTACACATCATGGGTGCACCCATACGCACACTGGATGCCATACGGGGTACTGGCAAAGGACCCGGGTGGGAATGCAAGGGAATTTCCCAGCAACAAAGCTGCCCACAAAGGAGTCGAGTAGACGGACATGTTGAGGGCGGGCTGCGCTCCAAGGCAGACACGTGCAGTTTAGTTAGTTCAGTTAAGAGAGATTTAACGACACACCAACACGAATGTGTTATATAGTGTCAACTAGATAAGCTCAAGTTCGGTTTCAAATATAGTTCAAATACAGTGCAAGTCCTCCCCTTTAGTCGCCTCTTACGACAAGCGGGGAATACCGTGGGCATATTCTACAATCCCCAGCCCACAGGGGGTCGGCAGACACATGCAGTCATGCATGATTTCTCTTTGCAGTGACCAAATTTTCGGGCTGCTACGCCAGTTTCGAGCCGCGCGTGAGCTAGGAAGGACGTGCGAGAGCGGAGCCCCCGTCAGCTGCCCCGGTACCCGCTAAGGCCACGTTGGTGAGTGCACACATACACATATCATGACAGTACAAACCATGGGCGCACCCATACGCACACACACCGACATCATCGCATAGATTCCTTGCCTGCCTTCGGCAAGGAATCAAAACTGATTTAATTCATTTCAGGCACTGTCGTCTGATTGACAGGTCCCTTTGTTGCTACTTTAAGTCCCTCTTGACTAAAAAATTTTGATGATGTAATCCCGAAACAATGGTCATTGTCCATACATGTTTTGAGGTAAGGTTTGATTCCGCCAATGAACAAACTTTAATCAGCATTTACAGTAAAACAACTGGCAGCAAACGTTTAACTAATGTACTCCAATTGTGCCACTACGATTTTAATACATTACCTGCTGAAAACATTGTTCAAGCCTATACACATATCTCCTAGTTTAAGCAAATTTTTCCATCATTAGGAAAACTATTTGAAAAGCACGTTGTAAAAAAATCCCAGCTGACTTCAATGAAATGATATTTAATGCGACGAATAACGATGAAGGGTAAAAAAATTACATTTTTGCATGGCTGCTGGCAACAATAAGTTAACGCGTCCAACGTTAGGGGTGTTTCTTCTCATTGTCGTTTTGACAATGCATCACTGATCCTAGTTGATCTAGCTATTGCGATAAGAATTTTGAGAAGAAAGGCAAGATAACTGTAAATGCAAGATAACTGTCGGGAACGAACATTGCTTCAAAGAGTCTACAGAACGTTGTACTTCCTTCCTAACAATCTCCCTGGTGGGATAATCGCTCCCCCCCCCCCCATATAACAACAACAATAATCAGCATGTAGTATACCTTAAGGCGACAGATCATGCTAATACATTGACATCAAAGCGACACCTGACATTAAGGCGACAGTTGTGTGTCTCTTACAGGAGGAGGAGGAGGATGAGGATGAGGATGAGGAGGAGGAGGAGGAGGAGGAGGAGGAGGAGGAGGAGGAGGAGGAGGACAATAATAATCCCACAAAGAACCACAATTTAAAGGTTTGAGATACAAAGAATGTCAACGTTGTGTAGGTACATTTCATGAATGTGAGAAGCTTGCAATATTTACACCTATCTGATACAAAACTATCAAACACCAACATTCACAAATACAACGAAACAAACATTTAAGACATTCAATATAATGAAACATACATTTAAGATGATTAACATAGCCAGCACGCAAACCTTATCTTCATACTAACATTGCTGAGATCTTTGGTGACTTTACATGAGCTATGGCTTACAATGAGAGCATTGGGAATCTTCAGTACAAAAAGATATTCAAATTACAATTGTATGATAATTCCTGAGATTATGTGCTATAAAATTTTCAGATTTTCAGAGTGAAGCCTCTTGCATCCGCAGGAAACTTTTAGCCTGCTGTAATAAAAAAATATGATAGTTTTACTCAGTATGCTGTATCCACAACACAGGGAAGTGACACGTGTCTCTGATTACCATTATCAAACATCAAGCTGACAAGTTTCTATGGGTTTGAACTCCAGAGGCTTTCCAAGAAATTTGAACTTTATCAAACTGATAGCATAAATCTTTCAATACAAGACACCTTACTGCCAAAATCTCACGATCTCTTTATATCCAAGGTTATGCCTCTTTTCGCTCTGTGTTTAGATCCTAGAGAGCTCACAAAAGTGCACTTGAAAACCGGTTATCCCGACATTCTTTCACCCCCACTCACTGTGAATTATATATTCTATACGTCATATATTACAGTCTTTACATGAGAAAGGCCTTTCCCACCTGTGTGGGTTCTTTCATGTTGCCTTAGATTTTCTCTCCGACTAAACTTCTTATCACAGAGTTTACATGAGAAAGGTCTCTCACAAGTCTTTCATGTTTCACTAGCATTGCTCTCCAGCCAAACTTCTTAACCTGCATTGTTTGTATGAGAAAGGCCTTTCCCACCTGTGTGGGTTCTTTTATGTTGCCTTAGATTTCCTATTTGACTAAAATTCTTATCACAGAGTTTTACTGAGAAAGGTCTCTCACCAGTGTGAATTCTTTCATGTTGCTACTGCCCCTTTCTCCTTGAAATTTCCATCACAGTATTAACATGTGAACAGCTTTCACCAGTGTGAATTCTTTCATGCCGGGTTAGATCAGGGAGTTGTCAGGAAGGAGATACAACGGCCAAATCTGCCAGACAATACGTACTTGAAAGTGATTTAATTCTTTTCAGGCACTGCCCTTTGATTGACAGGTCCTTTTGTTGTTATTATCAAGTCTCCGTTGACTAAACCCTTTTAATGATGATCTCTTCCTTTCTTTTCCAACTAATCTCGAGACAATGGCCATTGTCTACACATGCTTTGAAGTAGGGTTTGTTTCCGCCAATGAACAAACTTTATTCAGGATTTTCAGTTAAACGACTGGTAACAAGCGTTTAAATAATTTACTTCAATTATGCCCCCACGATTTTAATACGTCACCTGCTGGAAATATTGTTCAAGCCTATACATTTTGCTTAGTTTTTAGCAAATTTTCCCATCATTAAGAAACATATTCGAAAAGTAAGTCGTAAAGAAATTTTTGGCTGACTTTAAATGAAATGGTATTTAGTGTGACGAATAACGACGAAAGGTTAAAATTTTACATTTTTGCATGACGGCTGGCAACGCAAAGTTTATGACTTCAACGTAAAGAGTGTGTGGTGTCAAGTTCATTTTGGCAATGCCTCACTAATCCTTGTTGGTCTAGGTATTGAGATAAGAATTTTGAGAAGCAAGATTACTGTCGGAACCAAACATTGCTTCAAAGAGTCTAAAGAACGTTGTATCTCCTTCCTAACAACTCCCTGGTTAGGTTCTATTTCTGTGTAAACTTCTTATCACAGAACTTACATGGGAATGGCCTTTCACTTCTTTCATGTGTCTTGAGAGTCTCTTTCAGTCCAAACTTCTGATCACAGTGCTTACATGAGAAAGTCTTTCACCAGAGTGAATTCTTTCATGCTGGGTAAGGTTTTGTTTCCGTCTAAACTTCTTATCATAGAGTTTACATGTGATTGGTCTCTCACCAGTGTGAATTCTTTCATGTGTCTTGAGAGTCTCTTTCAGTCCAAACTTCTTATCTCAGTGCTTACATGAAAAAGGCCTTTCACCTGTGTGAGTTCTTTCATGTTGCTTTAGATTTCCTTTCTTAATAAACTTCTTGTCACAGAATTTACATGGGAAAGGCCTTTCACCAGTATGTATTCTTTCATGTGTCTTGAGAGTCTCTTTCAGTCCAAACTTTTTATCACAGTGCTTACATGAAAAAGGCTTTCACCAGTGTGAATTCTTTTATGCTGGGTAAGGTTCTGTTTCCATCTAAACTTCTTGTCACAGAGTTTACATGTGAATGGTCTCTCACCAGTGTGAATTATTTCATGTGTGTTTAGAGTCTCTTTCTGTCTAAACTTCTTATCACAGTGGTTACATGAAAAAGGCTTTTCCCCAGTATGTATTCTTTCATGCACCCTGAGAGTCTCTTTCAGTCCAAACTTCTTATCACAGTGCTTACATGAAAAAGGCCTTTCACCTGTGTGAGTTCTTTCATGTTTGTTTAGATTTCCTTTTTTAATAAACTTCTTGTCACAGAATTTACATGGGAAAGGCTTTTCACCAGTGTGAATTCTTTCATGTATCTTGAGAGTGTTTTTTAGTTTAAACTTCCTATCACAGTGCTTACATGAAAAAGGTCTTTCACCAGTGTGAATTCTTTCATGTATCTTGAGAGTTTCTTTTAGTCCAAACTTCCTATCACAGTGCTTACATGAAAAAGGCCTTTCACCAGTGTGAGTTCTTTCATGCCGGGTTAGATTCTGTTTCCGTGTAAACTTCTTATCACAGAGTTTACATGTGAATGGTCTCTCACCAGTGTGAATTCTTTCATGTGTCTTGAGAGTCTCTTTCAGTCTAAACTTCTTGTCACAGTGCTTACATGAAAAAGGCCTTTCACCAGTATGTATTCTTTCATGTGCCTTGAGAGTCTCTTTCAGTCCAAACTTCTTGTCACAGTGCTTACATGAAAAAGGCCTTTCACCTGTGTGAGTTCTTTCATGTTGCTTTAGTTTTCCTTTCTTAATAAACCTCTTATCACAGAATTTACAATCTGTTAAATGATTATGAAGAGATATATTACTAGTAGTAAGAACTAATTGATCTGAATGCAAAAATGCATTGTGGATGATTTACTGGTCTAGACTTGTTTCTTCACAACAAGCACCTCTTACAACATTCATATAAGTTGGGTTACTGTTTTGATAAATGTGACATATGATTCACATATCAAATATGATAAGTATCTGTGATCTCCTCCTTGAAAAATCATGCCATACAAGCTAGGTTATCCAAGTTTGGCCCACAAAGGCAGTCCTGTTCTGTGCCAAATTGTAACTGATGACTTTCACATTGTGCCCTTTAACCATGCTACAGTGCTTTGGGATGTCCACTATTGATTAAAGCACATTTTATTTGCACTGCAAGCAGGCCTAGCTGCACTGTAGCGTATGATGTAATCTGTGAAGAATCATGCACACTAGTCAAGGTAACCCGATATAATGGCCTGAGCAGCCTCCTAATCTTTCACTTACTATACACTCCATTGAGGGGAATCAGGGGTCGAAATTCCCACTGTTCTGCTGTTCCGAGAACAGTGCTTTTATGCCGGAACAGTAACTTTTCAAAAGCTACTGTTCAGTGGAACAGTGTTTTTCCACAAGAAGCAAAGTGCATGTAAATATACGAACATGCTAATCTCTGATAAAGTAATCCCGTAAATTTTGCTTAAGTATGAAATTCAATCTCGTTTCACCGTTATCAATTAAAGTCGGTTACACTTGCACGTGCTATTCCCTATGCTGCATGGTACAGTACTGTGTAAACGCACATACTGGAGTTTAACTACCAAACGCAGAAAAACTTTTAGTACAGTATGTCATTATTGCCCTGCAAGCGATGGTCATCCTGCATCACCCTTTGTATTGCGTGGTTTGTTCCAAATGACCTCTTAACTATTCATTATTTCATATTCCCTCCACTTTATCGTGTTTTTAGGAGGTTTTGTATTAATATTCCTCCCAAGTTAGCAACTAAGCACCGAAACTTGAAACGACTAAAAGCAATTCTGACTGCTGGCATCAAAGTCAATGGTCCTAAGTGTTTGCTTTTCCGAGCAAGATCTTCCCATTGACTTACTGTGTGGAATGATACTTGAATCAAGGTTATGGCGAAGGATACGACTAGAACGATTTCACGTAAATTTTCTGCGAGAAAATAACATCAGTATGTGCACTCATATGTTGGGGAACCCACTCATTGCTTTGCGATAGCACTAAACTGCAATGCAAAGGATGAATCAAGCAAAAATATTCCTTTATGGTGGAACTTTTTTGCTCTCACTCAAATCCCACTTGCCTTGCTTGCTATGCCTTCTGCATCAATTTTGAGTGTATTCCATCCTACAGCAGGTCTTGGGACACTGCAATGCTAGGTCTCGGGACAATGCAAGATTTTAGGCGATAAAGTTGTGCTTAAAAAATAACAACCAAAAGAAAATCAGGATATCACACTGGCTAATCCCCGCTGCAGGCGAAAAATACACCCTCCCCAAGTTACGGTCAAGTCATGCAGTCATACCATCAAATACAGTACCAGGGTTTTCATTAGGCTTCCCATCTCAAGAGTCCCGAAACTCTCAGCTTTCTTTTTCGGGTGTCCCCAAAAATTTTCAAGGGTTTCCAAAATTTTCCAAGAGTGCCATACTTGTACTGTAACCTATACGATACGTACGTGTGTACAAGATATGGAGCTATACCCTAACCCTTCAGACAGGCATATGTATCGAGCTTCCCTGTAAACGGAGCATATCCCAGTACGCATGCGTTTACACAAGAATCCATCATAACTACTGCAAAGTGTGAGGTGGAAATGACAGGTGTTTTAGTCCGAACGTGAACTGTGTACCGCGTGACCGGAGTATGTCGAGCTAGCTCTGCATGTCTGGATTGTCACAATTAGGGCTCGGAAAATATTTTTCAAAGAGGTAGCCCGTCGTGCTTTTTGGTAATAGACTGTAGTAGCCCGGCAAGATTTTGTTTGAGCTCGACAAACATGAAATTAGCATCGAGCAGGCGTGGTTCCGTCATGTTTGTAGCACGAATTATCTATGCAAATTATCCCACAAGGTGCTTCGATTTTTCAACGAAATAAAGATAAAACATTTCAGATTTTGTTGAGTTACAACTGTTTACTCTAGTTTTGTTCTAATTTGAAGCAATTCAGACCACTTTCGTGCCGTTCGCGTAGCGCGTAAGTTTGGGTGATAAATCGAAAATTATGGCAATAACTTTTCCGTGATACTACACGATAATAAGAAATCAAAAAAGGACTAGGCTATGTCTTGTGAAACAAAATGTGAAATACTGTGGCTTGTATTCATTCCTTTCTTCTTTTTTGCTGTCCTGAACAATATATTTTCTTCATTTATGGCATTCTTTTTCACATTGAACTGATGTAAAATCAATCAATGTTCGTCCTTTTCTCCACATTTTTCCATTCGAAGAGAGCAAAAACATTCGCAGTCAAAAACCTTACATATGTTTGGTATAGGAATTGTGTACGCTAACACTGATACCTTAGGCCAGGTTCAAGTGAAACGCATGGCGAAGCACGGCAAAGTTTGTGCATGTGCAGTTCCATAATTGAATTCAAACACCCACACCTTAGGCTAGACACGAGCTCTGTAGAGAAGTTGACGTGCGTACGTGCGTAAATACATATGTGGGTAAGACCATGAAATTTAGAGCTACAATTTTTGTGCGTATAAGGCTGAACATCATGCGTTCATGGGACGCACAAGAAGATTTTCTTCCAAGCGTCTAGGCGGCTTATCGTGAGAGCGTGGTGGCCTATTGGTTAAGGCGTTGGACTTGTGATCTAAGGATTGCCGGTTCAATTCCCACCTGGGTCATTATGTTGTGTCCTTGAGCAAGATGCCTTATCTCGATTGCTTCTCTCCACCCAGGGGTTAAATGGGTACCTGTGAGGTAACTTGTATAGTGATGCGCTGTTTGTGGCTGCTCCTATGGGAAGTCCCCCAGGGGACACGATGAAGTGGCATTACTGTTCAGTGTGCCGGGTACGAACAGCAAGGGATGTGCACTATATAGTGTGGGTTTGACAAGTTACCAATGACCAGGGGTAATGATTGTGAAGCGCTTTGAGATGTTACATATAAAGGCGCTATATAAATCCAAATCATTATTATTATCGTGCGTCTGAGACCCTGGAACCCGGGTAAGCCAAAACCCTGCAGTACGGACGGCAATTTGCACCTTTGCAGTTTGCATGTGTGCACGAACTGTACGTATGCCGAGGTACTGTGCTCCGGAACAGTAACATCTGATCCGGAGCAGTAATTTTGGAAAAAGCGCTGTTCCGTGGAACAGCAGCAAAAAAATTACATTTCGACCCCTGGGAATGTGACCAGACAAGATGAAAACACACTAGAACCCCTCTTTGAAGGACTACCCAAACTACATGCAAATGGCTCGTTTCAGACTGTATCAAACAGAAGCCCTTTGTCCAGGATACTGTGTGTCCTGCGAGATACTTTTGAACATAATTTTGGGTCAGCATCACAAAACCTTGGAATTTTTCAGCAAACCTTGGGAATTTCATATTTGGCTCAAGAACTTGACTTTCTTACTCATACATTTACCTATAATCCCAACAGACTTACAGCTGTACTGTACGTCAAAATGCCTCACTGCTTTCAGGCAATGGCTGAGTATGGCCTTAATGTATTGGGAAAATACAGTTACAGTGAAGGTCTTCATATTTGACCCTGGAAATTCCGGAGAGGTTGGTGTAGATATTGAGTATTTCAAATTAAGTGAATAAATTTAAACATTTTATATCTCAGCAACAGACCCAGCTATTACAAAGGGAGATGGATGAGTAAGATTAATTTTCCAACTTTTCATAAATAAAAATTCTTGTTATTCTAGACTTGAGGTAAAGTTTTATTTTTCAAAAGCTTCCAGCAAAACAGCAGGTTGTGAATAATTATTCACAGTGTCATTCAGAGTAAGTTCCCAGATGTTCATACACAAGAAGGGTTTTATTAGTCACATTTGTGAACAAAAAGGTTTTAATGCAATTGCAAGTTCATATATACAAAACACAATGTAAATACACTGTAAGTAATGAGTCCACTGTAAAAAACATTTACTTTAGCCCTTAATTCAAAGACAAACATACAAGGATACAAAACACACAGCACCTTCTTTATGCTAAATATATCTGTAATATTGCTGTATGTCTACAGCAAAATAGAAAACATTTTTAGTGTTGCTTTCAAAGTAACTGTTGTTTTCTGGGACTAATTCCCTGTGTTTCAGTCTTATTATGTTCTTATCATTATATTGTTCTGGCAAATGAACAATTAGTCAAGGAGATCAGAGTTAGGTTTAGGACCGTCAGAGAATACTGTAGGTGAGGGACACAATAAAGGTTAGGGTAAATAATGGAAGCCATTTATCTCAATTTATCTGTGGAATGAAAATAATTTGAACACATAATTCAAAAGTCAAATCTACTTTACACATATTTATTGTGCCAGATTTATACAGTCCATGTGTTGGAATGCAGAGGTTCAACCATTTTTTTTTTTGGTTACACTGTATATCCTTGCATCCAGATTGCAGTTAATACTTTGTGAAGGTCACTGAACTTGCTACAAGAGACTAATAAATGTTTACTAAAATTGTGAAAATGAAGTAATCAGGAGTCATTAATCCTATAGAAATGTTAATTCTATAATCAGTCGTACTCTGCAAAGTGCAGTACACACAATAATGAGTCAAGGGGTGAGTAAGTCTGGAAGATTTGATTTAATAGCATAAAGGGCTTCATTTTATGTAAGTAGTATAGAATGCATTAGTGTACAGAACAGAAGAAAATGATTTTAAGTTTGATACTTTTGGGTACTGTACTCTTTCATATAATATCATGATGTGAATCTCCTCTTCATGTAAGTTATAAAGTATTGTATTAAAGGTTATATATATTAGCATGTAAATATCCTCTTCACATAAGCAAAATATTTTAAGATTTTTACCTCTTTTCATCTGTGGTCTGCAGTCCAAGGATGCCAGTGTTAGATATTCCTGTCTCATTATCTCTCTAGTATACTCCACACCTGGATGTAATGTCATTCCTGAAATCATTAAACCAGACAATGAATGAGACAACATGCCTGTGATGTCATTAAACTTGTACAGTGATTTTGAGACATACAGTGTACTGTTCAAACTACTGTATACAAATATTGCACTACCATTATAACACACAATGACTCAACATTGTTTATATAGTATGCAGTATATATCAGTTCTGTTATTTCAGTATTCACAAAATGCCAAATGTTCATACTGTATTCACATACAGCCTACAGGTACTACCTATGTAATTCAAATATCTGTTGGGCACAAGTAAACCACATACACAGTCCCTGCAGACCAATAAGCTCTATGGAGGTCTTTAAAATTTTAAAAATGCCTAAACCTTAATAACAACATAGCATTACTTCATATAATATTTAATGAAAACAAAATATTTACCCACCCCACATCATGGCTCCAAAGGTGTGGACACATCAAGAAGAATACAAGGCTGTCTACAATGGTGTACTCTTGAACTATAAATCTGAAATTTCAGGAAGTTAAAAAAAATATTTGCATTTAATATTCATTCTAATGCAGCATGCAGAGAGGCATTTAAGGTCATACTGTATGGTTACAGCTGTCAGCAGTCTACATGCTCATACGTAGAAAAATACAAAGCTGTAGAAAATCACACATATGATACGGTAGTACAGACCTTCCACAAGAGTTTTTGTCCTCAAACTGCAGTGGGAGGGGTTACTGTGTCCTCAAACTGTAGTGGGAAGGGTTCTGTGTCCTCAAACTGTAGTGGGTGGGGCACTGTGTCCTCAAACTGCAGTGGGAGGGGTATGCTCTCCTCAAACTGTAGTACTGTATGAGGGGGTACTGTGTCCTCTGAGGGAGGGAGAGGCTTGAAACATTCATCACCTACCCACTGCTATCAGAGCATTGGGTATAGTTTTCAATGAATAGCAAAACAAAAACTAGTGCCTTAGTTCTTTAACCTCCCACTGTGACCCAATTTTCTCTCCTACAATAATGTGATTATCATCAAAACTGAACCAACAGGGGAACCAGCCACCAATTCGAGAAAAGGATGGGGGTGGAGGCAAGAATTTGACGTTCTAAAGTAGAGTACACCAACTTTTTTCAATAACTATGGCATAGCTGTTATGAATAACCATTCGGGGAGACAGAGTCTAAAGGGTAGGGGTAATATATTGAGTTCACATGATTTCAACAAACATTACATGCACATGACATGTATATTATTTTTATTAAGAGGTTGCATGGAATGAAAATCATGCTCTTAATTCCTTAAAAACAGTCAACCAGACCTTGTACATACTGTACTGTATGTACTGTGCAGTATCACATACAGTATTCCCTTACGTATTCTGCGCACCCCTAGGAATGGTACGTAGCCTAATTACAAATGACTTAATGCCACAGTGGCAAAGCAAAAGCCTTGCCATGCGACTGTCGAAGCGGACTGGGAGACATTTTTCATCAAAATGAATCCATTCGATTTTTTTTTTTGGTTTTTGTTTTTTTGTTTTTGTTTTTGAGACGAAAACTGAAGGAAGAGTGTCAGAAATCCACAATTTTCATGTCCAGACAAAATTGTCAACACCTACAGTACCAGGCCTTGAGTTTTAGATTTTCCAGGTGTGCTACAAATCACACTCCTCTGGAAATTAAGAATTGTGGTAGGAGTGCTGTTTTAGTAAACTTTAATAGGTTTACCTGAGTTCCCATTCTTTATCTAGGTGTGCAAAAAATCACACTCCTCACAGTGATTTGAGGCGAGTGGTGGTGTGCGATCTCACTCACATGCCTAAAAAATTCAAGGCCTGACTTACAGTATCAGTTTTGCTGACTGTTTACTAACATGTTTGTGCTTGTGTCACTGAATGAATTAGCCTCAAATTTTCTTTACCAATGTACGCCAACACCATAGCAATTCACGTAAAGGAAAATGCTGACAAGTCTGGCATAGTGCATTGCTGCGTGTTTTACCAGTGAAGCCACAAAAATTGTGAGGGAGCATCCACTGTACAGTAAAAAGCTGGTTGATTGGCGTGTCTTCATACGTACAGTGTGCATTCAACTTCAGAAGTTAAATGTCATTTTATCCATTTTCTCAAAAGATCTGGAGTAAATTTTACAACAGAGATAGGCATGGTGCCTTCTAGCTGTTTTGTTACATAACCTGAAAACTTCTAGTTTCTCCACCAATACCAAAGCAAAAGAAACTCTGCATATTCAAGTGGGGTGAAAAACCAGAATGCAAAAATGCATTAAATGTTTCAATGATTTATGTTTTATTCCAAATAATGCCATGTTGTCCCATTTCTTTCAGTCACTGTTCAAATGCTATCTTAACATACTTGAAAGATAGGTTTGTGTCCACATCTGATCTTGGGAATTCTTGGGAAATTTTGCATTTTGACCTCTGGTGACCCCAGATGACAGTTTAAGGAATTCTTGGGAAATTTTACTTTTTGACCTTTGGTGACCCAGATTAAGATCTTGGAATTTTTGTTTTTGACCTCTGGTGACCCCAGATGACCTTTGACCTCCACCAAAAACAACAGGGTTCTTCCTCTCACCTTAAGGCATCTACACATTACAGTAAGTATGAGATTTGTTCAAGCTTCCTACCTCGAGATATCATGTTTACAAGGTTTTCAAGATTTGAGCCCAGGTAACCTCAGATGACTTTTGACCTCCGCCAAAAAACAAGAGGGTTCTTCCTCTTACCATAATGTATCTTCATACTAAGTATGAATTTATCCAAGCTTCCTACTGTACCTTGAGATAACATGTTAACATGGTTTCCAGAGTTTCATCCCTGGTGAACCCAGATGACCTTTGACCCCCACCAAAAACAACAGGGTTCTTCCTCTCTATATGGGGCATCTACAGTATGTACCAAGTTTGAAAACTGTCAGTTTCCCTTCTTGAGATATCGTGTTAACAAGCAAAGTGTCACAAACACACACACATACATACTGTACATACACATGCCAGGTTTCTCTTATCAATCATCGAAACCAAAAATCTGTGGCCAAGAGAGATCAAATTTTAATGACTGTGTAATGAATTTTGAAATCACATGTCTCTGCCTTGCTACAGTATGACATGGGCCTAATTTGTAGACTTGTACATTTTCTCAATCAAACTCGCCCTTCATTTGAAAAGCAAAAAAATGGATACAGATATATTCCTATGACAAATGAAAAGTCACTTCTCAAATACTGGCAGCTAGGCCTCTTAAAAGAGCACACCAGCCAGGGGTATACAGGATGAGGTGATAATCAAAACATAAATTTGTTTTACTGAAAGTGTATTGCTGGCATTGACAGTCCCTTCAGGGAAATTGTTCCACACACAAAGCTTCTAAAGATTTCCACAAAGCTTTCCCATGCCTAATGGGTCTGGGTAACTATGCACATGTACAGTACAGCTATTACAGTAACTTAAGTGAGACACAATTGTCTTTTGCATGAGCCTAATTACGTTTTACACTCAGGTACTGTACTGACTTTTATCATTTTTAATGAAATTTTCCCTGGGGGTGACTTTGTTGAACTGAGAGACGACTTTGTGGAGGGGCAACTTTGTTGGGGTGTGGGTGCATGAGGTAAAATTTTCCGCATAGAGAGACTGTCCAAGCTCTTATCTGATGCTGCTTGCTTGATTAAACATAGCCCAGGCTAAATCTGATATCAGACACTATAGATGCTCTTGTGACTAATGGAGCAGAAACCACTAGACCGTTAATTAACTCTATTGACACTCTCTGTCCAGCACAATTTAGACCTTTAAAGATGGTCAGCTCAGTCTGGTCACGACATGGTGTAAGGAGGAGATAAACAAAGCATGCATGAAATGCAAATATCAACAGACTACTGAGCCAAAAAGTGGAAGATTTTGCAAAGAAGCAACCAAGCGCACTAGCATGCGAGAGGGGAGGGTGTGGGAGGAGGTCCCCCTAGACACCCCCTCCTCCCATGGTATGAAGCTCTTTTGTCTTTTAATGTGAAAATATGTGATTTGCTGCATACTTTATATGGTATTTTGGAGACAATATTATGTATTTTATGAACTAGTTTGTAGGAATAACCATATGGAAATCAAAGACACACATACAAAGACTGTATAGTGGTGGCAATACTGTAACTGCTGCACTGCCTCCACATCAATATTTGTATGGAAGTCTATGTGTCCCTGTAGGTGATGGGATTATTGTCAGGCTATGAGCTCCCCCCCCCATGCTCTAATCGCAAAAGATATAAACAATTGAGTACAGTACAGTCTGATTATCTACAGCATGTGTACTTGTGCTGTACTTACATTATCATGTACGTACGTACATACATACTGTACACACGCGCGTGAGTTTTGATCGATCCATATCTCCCAGCTCAAACTTAATCGATGAATCAAATTTTTATCAACATTTTCTGAGCTGGTTTAGGGTAAATTATGTGCAACACACATGCTTAAACAGCAAAGGGTAACTTAAAATCATACTTTCAATCAATTCTATGGCAGACTTGCCAACATGATGAAAAAATTACCTCCACAAAATACAGTCAGACTGTCAACACTCCCAATTAAAGAAGTGTTTTCCTACCATTCTCAATTGGCCTCATGAGATGGGTAGGCCTTGAAATCCCCTTGTTTATTTTCAGGGTTGGCATTTTCCCAGGAAAAACCTGTTTTTCCCGCTAAGTGGTAAATCCAGGTAAAAACTGGGAAAAACTGGTACAGTAAATACCCGTAAAAACTGCTTCCGTCTTGAAAACTGTTGTTACATGCCTGTTATATGCAGGGTTTACAGAAGGCATAATGCATGTACATCAATTGAATGACATACCCCACTACCCCCTGGCATTGTCAGTCAAATGTGGGTCATTGACCAATGACAGTGTGCCTCACATGTCCATCATTGAACCACAACTGTCAGCCACCAGCATGACTGAGGGGTGAGTCACATTTACCTCAATTGTCAGTCACTGTTGTGACCAAGGGGTGGATCATTATGAGTCAATTGTTACACTTTGTACTGGGATAGATACCAACTGGCATTCTCAATTTTTCAGTCAATATACAGTGACCCACATGCCAGTCAAAATTGCAAATTGTGCATCAATTTTGTGACTGAGATGTGAGTCATTTAACATTAAGTTGTCAGTCACAGAAGTGACTGAGGGGTACTGTACATCATTGTACAAGTTTGTCAGCACTGTTGTGGACAATGACTGACCATATCCGGGTAGTGGGGTGCGTCATTCAGTTGGTAAGTGCATAATACTGGTCATGACAGGCATATATGAAGATAATCTCTCAGCTTCATTTTAAGCTATTTTATCACAACCTAATTTTACTTGTTGTTATCTATGGGTATTTTTCATTTCTAGCACTTATTTTGTCACTATCTCCTTCCCTGCAATAGGTATTGCCTGTTGCCCCTACCCCCACCCCTCCAAAATTCTTTAGGCTTACTGTATTGCTCATACACTTCTTTTCACAGAGACAGTCTATTGAGCTAAACTTTAATGCAGGTGGCTCTATGGATTGGAAACTGCTTCAAACTGTATAAGGCACATACTGTATGGGCCCAATGAAATGTCCACTGTATTGAGCCACACACATAACACACAGCCCGATTGTTCACCTTGATACACACCAGGAATGTCACTACGCCGAGCGGCGCTGGACAGCTCCACCTGGTACTAGTGAATTGCACCCACCACTCATGTTAAAAAAAAAAAAAACATTTCGCCCAGCACTTTTTCCCAATAATGGTACAGTATTATAATTTTATGATTTTTGAAAGAAGTTTGGATGTAGGCTAACATCCATCTCAGAATGAGACAGCCAACTGGAACATTAGAGTGTAAAAAAATATTCACATCTTCTCTAAATCTGAGTACAGTGATCACTAAAGGGTCACAGTTAAGAATTACCCAGCACTAAGTTTGGCCTGGTGACAACCCTGATGCACACATAGTCCAATTATTATAACCTCATGCACGAGTGATTTGGACTTGTAAGTGAGGTGAATATAGATTGCTCTTTCCAAGTTTTTGTGATGTGTTGCATTATAAAGGCCAATGAACCGTCCATGTAACAAAACCTAAATATGTGACATACAGTAAGATGACAAAGCATACAGTACAGCCCAAAAGTAATCAGGAACCTGCGTGTATTTTACCATGCCGAATTTGCGGGAGAGCGCAGGGAAAAGAGCACTTTCTTTTACCTAAAAGAGTGCATTCCACGCGGATGTCGCAGGGAAGTACCCTTGCGCCCTTGTGGTTCATCCACCTCCGCTGTTATTGTCACCTGTATAATCCCATTGTAAGACTGCTTACCGACACACAATGGGAATCAAAAGCTTGGAGTTTTCATACCAAGCTGTCAACAGTAAACTTTTCATTGCAACGTAAATTTTCAAAGTGGATACTTGATAATATTCGTTGTCTTTTTTCAGTCCGATCTTCCGATCGCGAGAGTATCCAGCGAAATGCTGCCCTTGAGAACTTTGGTCTGTCTTACTTAGGAAATAAGGCGCCTTTAACTGAACGATATTTGAAGGTGTCAATGGGAGAGTCAAAATCCGACGAACGGAAAATTAAGAAATATAGCTAGCCCTATTCACCGCACGGGAAACACTCCATTCAATACCCAGCTTACATGCAATATCTTGTTCAAAAACTTGCGGCGCAACGATTATGAATTACCGTGAGCCATGTGGAACTTGTGCAATCGAACCACGCCGGCCTGTAACTTCACGCCCGTTGTTTAACAAAATGGAAGTTCTATTTTACAAACTTACAACTTTACTGTAGGTTGTAGTGGTATAAAAGCACGCACATCCGTTTATTTATGCAAGATATGAATGACAAATATACGGTTTCACAAGCAGATTACAATTCTGGAAGGACATGGTTTTTATCTTGGAAATATTTCCGTAAGAATTTTCTCCCAATACTGTAACTGCGACGTTGCACGGCCTTAATTTTATCAATACACAATCAATGAACTCATCACTCCTGTGAACTCCAACTCCTGTGAATCAAGTTACTTAAGTTAGGCCCCCCTCCCTAAAACTTTTAGAGGCCGGAAGCACCATCTTTTAGGGGCAGGAAGTTCTTGACTTTTTCAATTTTGTTGTCCGGGCAGTGGGTACCGTTCATGTTGAAGTACGCATTTGTTTATAAGGAATTTACGTTGAGTTTATTCACCCACACAGATAGGTGCCCTCGCACTCGGAGTATTATGTTTTAGAAGTACAGTATAGTACGGTACTCTGCAGGCGCAGTCTGTTTGTAAAAACAACACCGACAGATCCAGGTCTCGGAAAATAAAAAAAAAAAAAAACTTGAACACATTCCAATCTTTCCATGTGAATTACTCCCGTCCGATCGCAGGTGTACGCTAACCGGAAAAGAGGTCAGGTCACAATGAAACCGTCTGAATGACCTAGGGGTGTACAGGATTCCAAATCCTGCCGGAATTCCGGCCGGATTTGAGGATTTTTCCAAATCCGGCATCCGGCCGGATTTTTTGTTAAATCCGGCCGGATTTGCCGGATTTGTAGGTAAGTTATGCAATACAACTTACAACTTAATTTCCAGCAAGTCTTAACTAGATATAATACAATGTATAGACCAGGATTGCAGGGTGCTTTAAATAATATTATTTAATGATAGGGTTTATTAACTTTACAACCTTTCAACATGCTCAAGGGCTTTGTCACCCCCAACTCAGTAAAGAGAAGTAGGCATGCTGCATAGATATAAAGTTACAAGTAGGAGTGATGTATTTTGCTAAACAGTTGAAAGTGTCAATGAATCAACCCAAAGCATATCAAATTGAAATGTTTACCTAACAGAAGTACTGAAATCCTATGTGTTTTTATATTACTGGGTCAAACAGTCCTTGAATAATACAATAGTGAGTACATATCTTGAAAGTCCAGAAATGTAGCATCACGCAAAGTATAGCAAATTGAAGTGGTACTTTATCAAGCTTCAATGCATAAAGTATGTCTAACATATGGATACACATAAAATGATGTGAATATCTAAAACACCTGTACATGTCTGTGTAACTGAATTAACAAATGTAAGTTATCAAACCACATTACATTACTGTAGTACCGCTTCTTGTAAACAAAAAGCAGTAAAAAATTAACCAGAAAGCCAAGAGACTTACTGTATTGATTCCTTGACTATTAAAAGCAGTTTTACAAATCAAGGATTCAAACTGATGAAATACAGTGCAAATGATTGATACAGTGAGAATATTTGACATTTACACAGCATACAGTAGTCCTATATTGTATGGTTCTTGGACAACTGTATAACTTCCTGAGATAATTCCTACCATAGCAAATTTCTGACCCCCACACTGTTACATGTATTAGCATGGTTACCCCCACTTTGCATACCATAAATTTTGTAATGAAAATCTTCCTAACCAAAGTTTAAAACTTGCACTGAATGTCACCTTAAGAATTGCACGTACAGGGAAATAAGGTGTGCCTATCCCCCCTCCCCCTGGAGATGTTGAATCCTAACTCAGCAGATCTGCCCAGAATTAAAGGAAACAAATAAAAGCATGGGGAAGTAAAGTGTGCCTATCCCTCCACCCACCCCCCAGTAATATTGACACCTAGCTTAGCAGGTCTGTACTAGAAGAAAAAATAAGTACAGTCTCAGTTTTTGTAAGGTGTAACAGGAATGAAGTTTAATGTCAATATAGCCCTGTAATAGAGTTGAAGAGTTGTACTGTTGAAGGCTTAATTGGTTCCATATTTTCAATTTCTAGCCCCCTTAGAATTTAGAGAATATATCAAGGTAAACATAAGAAAGGTATTATTCATTAATGAACAATTTGTAACCCCCCCCCCCCCCTAAAAAAACAATGCCTCATCTATACTAGTAATAGCATTGGTATAAACATTTTGTGATTTTGTTAATTAACCATGTAGACATGCCACCTTTCAATCACAGAATTCAAGAATTGAATTCCAGTTTCTGTGTGGGAAATTACCAATAAAGCCTAATAATAGTAAAGATTTATAGGCTGCACCTGGTTCTATTACCAATAAAAATGCCAAAATTCTAGTCACATAGAAACAAAAATAGACATAACCCCACCTAGTAGGTTCTGGTTCTTTCATTTGACTAAATCCGGCCGGAATTTCGGCCGGAATTTTTGAATAAATCCGGCAAATCCGGTTCCGGCCGGATTTTAAAATTCCAAATCCGGTGCACCCCTAGAATGATCCCCCAAAGAATCCAATGTCAACCCATTCCACTCCCTTAAATCCAATAACATGAAGATGATAATTTTAAGAACGGGCTTCAATACTGCATTGTAAATTGTGAAATTCAATCTTTTCTGAAGGGCAGTCCCCACAAGAAATTAGCTATTTGAACGTGCTAACAAGCACTTGGTCACTGGTCAGACAGGGTACTGAAGAAGGCGAGATAGCAAGACAGGCGAAATGCATTCATGCAACGGTAATTTTCTGTATTATTTGGGGCACTGTGGCTCGGAGTTTCTCCAAGGGCAGTGTGCCCAGTCTCCCCTCCCTTGGCTAGGGCTTGGACGTTACCAGAAAACTTACATATATTGTGGCTCGTCAGTGGTCTCAGCCTTCATATATATCTGGTAATATTGGAAGAATCTTTCGTCAACAGCAGAAAGTATTTTCACAACAGACTTGACTCTAAAGAGAAAAGGGTACTTTATGGTTAACTGTATCCATGTACAATTTGGAGGAGAGGGGGTCTAAAGTTTTTGCAATTTCGACTGCACGTGTGAGCAGACAAGCTGAAAATCTGGGGATGCCCATGCATTCCACAATTCACTGCTCACACGAGATCGCTCACAGCAGGTTATTGCAGTACTTATATATTAATGTAGATCTTACCAGTTTTGAAGATACTGACAAAGTCCAAGTCCACACAACAAAAGTGTAATCCAATTATAATCCAGTGAATTGATGAAAAAGACGGTAAACTTCTTTGAGCCCCATCCCCAAGTTCCCCCAACTTGAAGCCTTTGCAGTGTCCAGTTCCACAGGTGCTATCTCTACATGTATAGCTGGTAGGGCTATTTTTGCTGGAGCGGAGCCATCTGGCCTTAGAAATACATGTATATAATACACGTCTGGCGCAGTTACTATATGATTGACAGTTCCCAGGTCTGAAAACGTCCCTGGGAGTTTTGCACCTGTTAATTAGCCAGAGGAAGTATGTAAACAGACGAACAGCAAACCGTGGCCTGACCAATCAGGTTCTTCTAGTTCGACCAATCGGGGAGTTGCTCTGCTAAACAGCCAAAGAAGGTACTACATTTAGATAAGTTTCCGGGGATTTCCACTGGCTTCATAAACTCGTCAACTTCGCCCATGCGTTATTGGACCTCCCTCCTTTTTCACATACTTGAAGGGTGTAAAATTTCCACTGGCTGCTACTAATCACCGTAAACAACCCGCTGTTAAATCCCATCCTACTAGGCTAGACCCACCCAGAGTTTCCACTCTTCCCGAAATTCGGGAAATCTGGGTGCTCTCCAGGAAATTTTCGGGAAGTGGGATTATTTCAGAAAATTTCGGGAAATCTGGAAATGGCATGTAGAATATGGAAATGATCTATGGTTTGACAGGGTGAAATCCTGGATCAGCCATTAAAATTAACAAAAAACAAGCGTTATAGAAAATTTCAGGAAATACCAATCCGATTTCAGGAAATTTTAGACTTCACTTCAGGAAAAATGAATTTAGAGTGTGGAAACACTGCACCCACCTCTTGTACTGTAAACATACTGTAACAGCACTGCATGTCTGACTTACTATACTGTCTATAATTTACGATCGAACTGTCACTTCAGCGTTTAGGCCTGATATAGTGGTACGTACGTACAGTAACCTAACAAAGTAAATTTCATATCCTTGGTAACGTGCCACTCTACGCACGTTATGAACCAACTGCCATGGGCCAAAATTCAGCATGCAGATTTTCAGCAAAATCAACCATTACGAGCTAAATTTTGTACCTTATCTTTTCATGGGTGTAGAATAAGTCTGCTCGAGAAAAGTATTCGGTAAGAGTTTGGTATCGGACGAAATACTGTATCCCATATGTGTAAATGCTAAGATGGTGCTGGCTGTCGAAGGTTGAAAAAAATCTGAGGTGTTATGTGTGACGTCACGTAAACTTACAGGGTACGGTGACTAATTGGGCATACTGTACGACTTCCAAAAAAGGTTACGCAAAAATGGGCGCTGGCTGCTTATGAATGAATGAGTATTAAATCCTTAGCTGCGATTGGATATTTCACATAAAAGGAGCTGTACATATTTCCCAGGAATTTGCAGCTGCCCTCATAATAATAGCATGCAGCATACGGTCAGTATGTGCACATAACGCAGTACAGTATGAGGCTCATGTGTGAATGAATGGAATTATACGTGACTAGACCTGCAGGCTGGCGCCTTTAGTGTATGTATACAGCGTGTGGCAGAAAATGACAATGCAGATACGGTTTCCCAAGGGCCGGGTTAATCGAATCATGTTTAGCACAGTACGACGCGGGTGAAGTTTAGGGGGATCCCGGCAATATTGTATTGCACTCCCTGTAGCCTACTGTAAGCATAGCCTATGAAGGCACCAACAGTTTAATACTTGTCAATTCTCTTGGTTCTAGAATTATGCATAAGTCACTTATGGAAAATGATGTTGGTTGATGTGAGCATCCAGTTTATGTTTGATTTACAATACTCCCTAGGCCTAATTAGCAAACCCGCAAAGTTATTAATCATGGCTACACTTTGGATTAACCCTCCCCCTACCCTAAGAAGTCTATTTCTTGTAGCCTAGCTTTTCCACAAGTTCCACATGATTTTTTTTAGAATTCTATATAATTTCAGGTTTTTCCCACTTATAGGTGGGAAAAAACGGTAAAAACCCGTTTATTTTATAGACTGGATCTTACAGTTTCGCAAATGTTACTAGGCCCTAGGCCTAGTTAAATAGCGTAGCCTAACTATTGTACGTAACACCCGACGTACCATTTTTTAGGAATACATCTGACTAATGTTAGAAGTGATTTTATGACCCGAGTTGTGTCAGAAGGGTTGTTAGCCTAGCCTAGATGTTCTTACCCATCCAACGACGTGATTGAAAGAAATTAGCCTAGTGAGTTTTGCAGTGTGCGTAATAATGTAAAAATAGGCCAAGCTTTGAGTCTCGTCCTGAAAGGTGACTTATATAGTGTATATATGTATGTATAATGCTCGGAACGCCTGTGGTTAGGAATAGGCCTAACTTAGGCCCATGGCTACACATACTATTACTATATTCGTTAGCCTTCTATACATGGAACTAGCCAAGCTTTGATAGTTTAATATTTAGCACAACCACTTCGAGACTTGCCTACAAACAAAGGATGACGATTTAGAGATGCAGCAAATTGCACGTAACAAACATGAAGTGACTGTTGCCCCCGTGCAGTAAGTTGTTACGGTTTTGAAACATGCCCACCTGGAAAGGCTGACTGGCTGGCTGAAGATAGCAGAATATTCTGCTCACAGTTGCCACATCAAAAGAAAGCTATGGCGCCAAAAAAGTTCAAAAAGTGCCATACAGAACCAGACAAAATTTTTTAGCCGCCGAAAAACCGCCAAACAAAATTGTCGAAAAATTAATGCTCATGTAACAAAAAATGGTACTTTTGCTCACTGTCATATGAAGTTTTCTATTTCTTTAGCGACAAGGCCGCAGTTAATAGATAGATTTGTGACAAAATGTACCTCAACCCCCAGTCCCCCTACCCCAAAAATTCCTACAAGTGAGATTTAAGTGGTTTTTCGTAGATTTGGATGTGGGCCGGGGAACAACATATCAAAAATCCACCCAAATCGGTTCACAATATATTTATTTAAATGGGTCATTTCCAAAATGGCCGTTTTTACGTCATTGAAAAGGTAAATCCATAAAAAATAACACTTTACATAATGCAGTCATTTAGGATCTACAATCGCAGTTACCTGCCATCTAGAGCTTTCTAAGATGGACTGGACCATTCAGCTCCAGAGTTTTGACCAGGGCCGGACTGATGAGCCGGGCAACCGGGGCCCACACAGATAGGGGCCCAATTGTCATTCGGAAATTTTAATGAAAATCGGAAAATTCGGAAATCCAGGGAAATAACAAATCGGAGAAAATAGGAAATAAGCTGAAGCTAGGAAGTTTCTGACTATTTAAATCATATTATTTAAATCATCATTTTTATAATTATTGTATTTAAACATAACATGATCTGTTTACTTAATTAAACATTATACTTTCTTTGAAAAGTTAGCTTTGTTACACTTAGCAACAAATGAGCACTATATAGGTTTCAAAAATTATTTTATCAGTCCCTAGCATATCATGTGGATTATTATTACCCTTTTCAACATACTGATGGGCAAATAAGAACCCATTTTTAGCAAATTTGATCTTTGACCTTTAACCTATGATGTCATCAATAACGCATGCACGAGATTTCATGGTCAGGTACCTCCCACCAAGTTTGAACTTCATCGGAGTTACGGTTAAGGAATTCGCGACACACCTTTTTTGTTTTCAAACACACATACTCACATACTACGGCATGCACTCACACCCTTACTCCAAATCCAGATATGGATTGATATCTGGATATATCTGGTTAAATACAGCCTTTATCTGGCCATATCAAGCCAGATGCACGGCCAGATTTAGATGCCTTGATACATTATATCAAGTTTTATATGGTAATATCCAGTGGCGTGTGCAGGATTTCGAAGGTGGGGGGGGGGGGGGGCACAACCTGTGATTCCCCCGACTGACATGGAGGAGTGTGACAAGTGCACCGAAGGTGCACCACGAGCGCGAAGCGCGAGTTTGCACGCGTGGGGTCCAGGCGCCAGCGCCAGGGCCCCTGGCGGGGTCCGGGGCAGAGCCCCGGTGGGGGTCCAGGGGGAGAAGCCCCCGGAAGCTCCTGCAATATAAGGTAATAAGACCGCCGTAAATTGGTTCTACAGGCCTTATTGATCAGGTTTCGTTTGTTTCAGATTTTGTTCAATTCGATGTCAATGTCGGAGAGTTCAGGTCATCCAGGCTATGCGTCGTAAACTGCAGTGTGCTACAGTATGTGTCATATGCATTGACAGAACTGTACGTTAAAGATCACTAGGCCAGTCAAGAAGGCTGCTTGAGATGATCGCAAAAGTTAACAGCACTGTTTCATCCTTAAACCTATATTATTTACCATTACAGATGGTTAAAGTGACTAGCGTGAAGGGCGAAGGGAACTTAATGATAGTAGGCCTACCTGCACCATGGGTCAGATATTGATACTGGTAGCATCCTGTCTGATTATTCACTGGAGGGCGATTGGAAGAGCCTTATCCTTTGGTAAACGACTAAAAAATGAAAAATTCTAGACCATATCGGGGATAACATACATTTTATCGAATCACTTGGACTACCCTATGAAATAGCCAAACTTTGGTCCGTGAGTCGCTCACAAACTGACCCTACCGCATGACACACAAAAGAGAAGAACAACAACTAGCTTAGCAACTAAGCGACATGGGATGAAACTTTCGACCTCCACATGAACAATGTTCTCTGCCTACATGCTTCGTAGTAAGGTTGGCAGGACCTGTGCTTTCTAGCAATGTGGGATGGAACTGCTGCAGATCCTGGAGTGACTGTACAGCGCGCGTAGCGCGCCGAAAAATTTGGGTTCTTTTTAGAGAAATTGTCCTCTTTCAGGCGCCGTCGGGGACTGCATACTCTATCGTATCGATTAAGACTCCCCGATGGGGCTCCCTGCCCCCACCTGGCGCAATCCTTGTTGAGTGTTCAGTGTCTCTTCAATCTTTTTCCTTTACCCTAACCCTTAAATCCCCCGACTAAGGGTTTTCCCCCGACTGACTTCGGAAGTGGGGGGGGGCCAGTGCCCCCCTGCCCCCCCCCTTTGAACACGCTACTGGTAATATCAAGCCAGATATAACTTGATACAATGCAATTCCAGATATGCAAATAGAGTTTTATATGGCCATATCAAGCCGGATATAACTTGATAAAATGCCAGTCCAGATATGTAAATACAGTTTTATATGGCCATATCAAGCCAGATATAACTTGATTCAATGCCAGCCCAGATATGCAAGTAAAGTTGTATATGGCCATACCAAGGCGGATATAAATTAATGAAATGTCTTTCCAGATATGCAAATAAAGTTTTACATGGCCATATTAAGCCAGATATAAATTGATACAATGCAATTCCAGATATGCAAATAAAGTTTTATATGGCCATATCAAACAAGATATAACATGATAAAAATCCATGCCAGATATGCAAATAAAGTTTTATATGGCCATATCAGGCCAGATATAACTTGATATGCTAGATATGCAAATGAGCATTTTGTTAGTTTGTTTTATTTTTTATTTGATTTGATTCTTAAATTATGCTTGTTAGAAATTAAGATATGTTTTGGATACAGCATCACCTTCCCAGACATTGCAGTTATTTAGTGGCTGCACTTTTGTTAATACCGCAGTATACTAAGTGAACTTACGCAAATGATTTGCATATTTGGGCTGAGCTTGTATCTAAACCTAAATTTTTCATGATTTAGGAAGTTGGAAGTAAAATATGCACTACGCAGTAAACAAAATTTAGAGTCAAATAATTAAGTTTAAAATAAGAAGCCCATATCACTGTGATTACATAAAATAGGAAATTTCAAGGCATTTTTTCTGGTCACTGTTATGAAATAAGTTAAATTTATGTACTTAAGTCAATTCAACCCGATACTTTAAATTCTTCATGGAGCTCCAAACATTTTCTGCTGGTGTTCAGCGCTTACCTGGCGCAGGAGTGTCCGTGATCACGATGGCGGAGCTCCCAGGTGGGACCTATTCTATTCAGCCAGTCTAGAACGGGACCACTGTCAGGTGGTGTCAGTTAAGTCAAAGTTTGTCCCTTGGGGACGTTGTTACTCCTTCGGGGAGCAGAACTCTTTCGGGAATATTGTTTGGTTTTCGCCCCTGGCTCTTCGCCAGAGAGTCAGGGGGCTTTTGGAAAAAAAAGCGCTTTCGTTGGCGATTCTGTGGGTAGTTACTGGTTGCGTTTTGCTCCGGTCCGGTTTGGGTTCTTTGTTTCTCGGTGCCTGTTTCTATGTACTTAAAAAGCTCTCTCTTTCGTTCGTAGGACTTTAAACTGCATCCGGTTGTGGAGTTTGTTTAAACGAGGGAGTAATGAGGTTACCCTTTGCCACAACTGCCTCCGGGGCACCCTTGGGCAAGGTGCACCTGTATCTGCCCAATGCTTTTTAAGTGTTGTTGCCTTTGGGCGTGGTGTTGCCTTTGGGCGTGGTGTTGCCTTTGGGCGTGGTGTTGCCTTTGGGCGTGGTGTTTCCTTTGGGCCGTGGTGTTGCCTTTGGGCGTGGTGTTGCCTTTGGGCTTGGTGTTGCCTTTGGGCGTGGTGTTGCCTTCGGGCGTGGTGTTGCCTTTGGGCGTGGTGTTGCCTTTGGGCGTGGTGTTGCCTTCGGGCGTGGTGTTGTCCTCGGGTGCGGTGGCCTTTGTGGGCCGGTTGGTTGACGTGTGGGACTTTGTTTTGGGGTGGCTTGTGGATGCTGGGCTAGGGTGTTTTTGGGGGGTTGGCTGCAGTGGCAGTTTCTGAACCTCAGTAGTAAGAAAGACTCCTTTGTTCCCTGTTGCATGGTTTGTATAGTTTGTTTGGCATTGTGTTTGTGATCCAACAGGGTTTTTGTTTGGGTTTGAGGTTCTTTTGTTTTTCAGTGCCTGTTTCCACGTACTTAAAAAGCTCTCAGTGTCTCCATGAGGGGTGTGGGACTATAATTCCTGACTATGATTCATAACTAAAGCAGATATGGTCCGGATACAATTTTATCTGTGCCATATACAGACTTGATTCAGGTAGAACTTTATCTGGCCATACATGGTTTAAATCTCGTTCTGGTTTAGATCTGTGTTATATCTGCCCAACCTTTCATCTGATCTGATATAAATTCCTTATCTGGTGCAGATATGGGCCATATATAGAAATATATTCTGCTCATATAAGGACCATATCTGGTCCAGATAAAATTTTATCTGTTCCATATAAAGACTTGATCCAGATAAAACTTTATCTGGCCATATATGGCTTAGATCTGGTTCTGGCGTAGATCTGGGTTATATCTGCCCTTTTTTATCTGGCCCAGATATAAATCCCATATCTGCAGCAGATATGGGCCAGATATGAAATCCCATATATGGAATTGCATATCCCATATCTGGATTTCGAGTAAGGGCATTTGTAATGTTAAGTGAAGCACAATATCTCATCTCCTCACACATTGCATGTACGGAGATGAGATAATAATAATAAAGACAAATATGGCTATGTGGGTGGTGCATACAAGCATAGGCATGCGCAGATACTAACCTCTACCGCTGGTGCAGTTAATCGCATGTGAATCCAGCTGTTGACACCAAAATGCTTAATACAGGTGTAAAGCGATGATATAATTGCAGTTATAACGATCATATGGTAACAATATAGCCTACTGTATATCGCAGCCCCATCACACTCCCCCCGAGAGTTAAATAATTGTCAATTTTGGGCCAAAAATTTAGCAGCAGCTGATGTAAGGACAGTTGATCTCTTTTGCTTTTTATCGGTACCTATTTATTCAAATCAGATTTTCTGATAAAAACCCAAACCAGGTTGACATTAATTCTGGTGGTAACGATATCTGAGCCTTAGTTTCATTTAACACCACCTTTCGAGTCCGAGCCTTCACCTGCCCAGTCCGAGTCCGAGTCACTGGCATTCGAGTCCGAGACCGAGTCACAAGCTCCAAGTCCGAGTCCCGAGTCGCCGCTATGGAAAAGTGTACACTAAGAAAAGGAATTCACAGATGATCAAATTTTTGCACTGTTTTTTACGCAATGTTATTATGTGTTATGATGTAGGCCCTGTTGTCTGAATGGCAACACGTGGGCCACATTCGGCCCACAAGATGTTCCAGTCCAGCCCGTCAAGCAAACTGAGACTAAGAAGGAGGGTTGAAAATATGCGCCAACAATCGAGAATTATCAGTATTGAGGGCATTTTACTGAGATAGGGGAAATTGTTGCAATGAAAAGGGAAGAAAAACTTTCCTACATCTATTGTAACTAGTCGTCATACTGTTACGTCATTTAGGACGGCCGTTCAGTTAATATTCCAACGCCTCATGCGGCCAAAAACGTTGCAAGAGGGGTTCCACACCCACCCATCTGAGTAGATCTTTCAGTAGGCCTTGCTACTAAATGAAAGTGTGAAGGCTGAATTTTTGACAGCCGAACTCCCAATTTTCAACTTCAAGTCTGTGACAGAAAAATTTCGGTTCACTGGCAAGGAAATGAACATTTTGCCTGCCAAAATCATAAAACATCACACCCTTTGCTGGAGATGGTTCTCTTTTTATCTGTTTATTGGTCATGTGTTATTACTGCATTTATGCCAAACATGGCACTGCTTTTGTTTCGTATACGCGTATAGGCACGAACTGACGTATAGGTTTGTTGGGAAAATCGGTGTAGGCGTGAAAGCTGCTCCTAGAGGTAAGGTGGTTGTGTTTTAAATGATCGATCATTTAGTATTTCTATTAAGACATGTTAAAAGCTGTCAAAATTTTCTCGCGTTTATTGGTCTGCTCATTAAATTTCTTATCAGAAAGGAAAATCGCATCGGCCTTTTCTGTAAATGTTCCGGAAGCCCACTGGACCCTGAACGAAAAGACATACCTTTGGTACTCTTCACACAGACTTATTTCCAAATAGCAATTACAAAGCATTGCGGGTGTTGGTCGTCTTTTGTCGCAGTAAAATGCCATTGACAACAAAGATGCGTACCAAAACTCTGCCCCGCAATCCTTTGAAATTGCTATGTGGAAATGGGTCTATGAGAGCAGGGAGCTCTCACAGCCACCTGATGAGAGCGTCACTCTTCCTTACGAATGAGCCCCAATTTTGCAAACCGTTTTCGCTCCTGAGGATGACTAGTACCGAAGGCTTATGAAGAAGACGCATTGAGGATACACATTTGCCAACTGAACAAAACACAAGACATTACATCAGTTTTGGAACCAAAGTGGGTGCGCTTATAGAGTTAGCTACATCTTGGTTACAGTGAGTAAGATTGACGGCAAACCCGTAGCCAGGGCGACGGGGGGGGGGAAACCCCCGGAAATATTTTTGCCCCAAGAAGATAAAAAATTATCATTACCTTAAAGCATTTTTATACGTCTCGCTTCCCGTCTGCAAGAATATTTCGCCCCTTCAGTTCCTTGTCTGCCTACGGGCCTGATTGACGGGTATAGGCTTCAACAGTTGGAATTCTCAGGATTCAGACCCACCTTGAATTTTAGCTCCTACATTGACCAAGCCCTCTGCTTCACCCTCCGTGCAAACCATATCATCATCAATAATCCCCCACCCACCCACTCAAATGCTCAATTTGTAGTCAAATCGACGGGCCATTGTTCTGACATAAGTAATCCAGTGATGGTGAAGGTAGTTAGGCAGGCCAGTTGAAATGAACTTACGAAATTTGAAGAGAGGATATGCCCTTTGATAGAAACATATGTAGGCCTTTTATTATTTACTGTACGATTGCCAATGATGATATTTCAGAGTAAAGAATATGGACGTACCGAGCTACAACTTACACAGCCTGGTAACCTGTCACTCAAGGCAACACAGGAGGCAGTTTGACTAAAACAACATTCTTGCAACGCTATATGAGCCCACGGATAGTGACACTCTGCTCAGATAAAGTCACGACAAACCACCTTCTACCCAGCTAAACACTTTTCAACATAGAACTGCGCCAATTAATATGACATAATATTATTTGTTACCCGCTCTGTCAGTCTCGATTGAGGATATTACGAAATAATGTCAAATTGCGATACTTGTAACTCCCTGGTGTAATTATCTATTGAGTGAGCATTCAGTGTCATTTACACATAGATAAGTGTCTAGGTTTATGTCCACTATTTTGTAAATACCCCTAGAGCTTACGGGGCTACGCCCTTTTTATTTCATTCTGCTCTGCTCTACTCTGAACCCGAGCCCTGGACTTCACACATTCAGGTGGAAAGCTAACTGTTTCAGAATGAAGGCCAAAGGCAAAATCATGGGTATGCGTTGAGTTGTACACAAACTGCAGAGGACAATGTAAATGCTATGTGACGATGGCTTAATTTCATAAAAGTAAATCCCAAAATCTGCCGGTCTCGAGCTCGGTCTCGGGAAATTTAAAACAGAGTCACGAGTCCGGACTGTACGAGACCGAGTCCGAGTCCTTGCCTTCCGAGTCCGAGTCCATAAAATCGTGGCTCGAGTTCGAGACCGGTCTCGAGTACTACAGCACTTTTAAAATACCTGATGAGTAATAAATAATTTTGTGAGTTAAAAAAGAAACCCACTGTGCAATAGTCCACATCATTATTTTTGCGTAGGGCAGTGGGTAACTTATAACAGTCCTAGCGTCAAATTTGAAGGGTATGTCTTGAGAGTAGTAACGCATATTGAAATACCTTCAATGAAATCTCTCTTTGCATAATTTTCTTCTCTTAATACCATTATAAAACATTTCCTGGTGTCATGTCACTGTAACTGTAAGAATTTTGGGCACTTTTTTATGACGAGCGCCACCTTTCACTCGCGCGTAGCACAGCAATTAAGACTAATCTCTTTGAAATCTTCACTGCATATGCGCGCATACTTGATATTTGAAGATAAATAAGGACACTCTCAACCTGTAATTAACGCCAAAAGCTAAATTTTATTTAGGAGATATTTAAATCATCTCTCTTTTTTGATCAAACACAAAAGTAGGGCGGGTTCTTATCTGTAGTTTTGTGTCTTGAACGGAATGTATATCGCCTCTTTGGTCTTAAAATAGTATAACAACATATCACAAATTATGTAGCCTATATTTTATCTTTGCAAGTACAGCAAGCATTTACCTACATGTTCATACGAGGAAAATGCCCTACTGAGTTCTAGCAAACACAATGGGGTTTTTGTGTGTGTGTGTGTGGGTGTGTGTGTGTCCTCAGTTTTATTTGCATACTGCATATTCAGGGTCCCTAAAGTTGACATCGAGAATGATGAAGACGGGAACGAAACTTGCTGGTCAGATTTGGTTGGAATTAGTATTTGCAATAGCTGTAAGAATGGCAAGCTTCATGATTCTTTTTTTTGGGGGGGGGGGTCCTTTATTCTTTTTTTTTTTTTTTTTTTTTATTGGTAGATTATTTATTGAAGGGTAACGTCACATGGCTAACATTGCTATTAATTTTTAAGAAGAGTCATATCGGAATATTTTCCCATGAAACAGGTGATTGTCTGCATTCTCCTTGGTCTTGGGAGGGAGTAGAACTACCACCCCCTCCCACGTTGCTACGCGCCGGAGTTGAATGCACTAAAACAAGTGCACAACTGAGGACGAATCTCTGTTGTCTTCAAGCGTACTATATCACCTAGAGGTGTTTAGGAAAAAGTTAAAAGTGTGCATATTTCCATTGTGTGTACGTTCCAAAGGAAGAATGTGTCTTCTCAATTAATCCCCAAATTAATTCAAAATATCTCGGTTTGTGCTTTGAGAATTTAAAGAAAACCCCACAACAACCCTTATGGCACTACATGCAGCCAATTTTTTCTTTGCCCTTTATAAGCAAGTTTAAGCTATGTATGATGTAAGCAAAACTACCGAGCATTTCAATAGTAGTTGGTCTCAGAAACAACAGTTCCCTGACATCTTATGCCGTTAATGTTTTTGAAGTACTTTCTTTTGCTATGAGATTTTAACAGAGTTCCCCACAATTTTAGCATTTCCCTAGCGTGGTGGCTCTACAAGGGCATGACGGGGTATTCGCCAAAGAGATTCCCCTTGCCTTCCCTACATCCAACTAAATATGTGACGTATAAAAACTACAGAGCTAGGCAAATCGTTCTTTTTAGAAACAGCGTTGATAAAATGCATTTATTTATGCATTACTGAAATGTTATTGAAGGTTTCTTTTTCTCAGAAATGTCGTGAATTAATGGTTTGTGGTAAAAACGTGAAACCGAATTATCTGAAGATGGTCTGATCCTTCATAGTAATGTTAACTGTGATGTAAATTACTACAGTTAAACCACGTGTATCCGAAGCCTCGCTTATCGACCGTAGTTACCCTGGCTTAGCATTCAACGCTATTAGTGTTAGTTTTCACCAAGTTTCAGTGAATGGAAAATAAAATTGAACGAAAATGAACTCAACGGAAATTGTAACGGGTATGGTAAGCTTGTCTGCAGAGCTATGACTACCATTCTTCACTAATATTGTGAAAAAACGGCACTTCTTGCAAGTAGATACTCAATTGTAAGGACATTTGGGAGTATTGGGCATTAAACACTTTGGTGAGTATAGCTCCTCGACGACCTTGCCCCCCATCGACCTGGCCGCTGACCCTACAATAGTTTAACACAGCTTAAAATAAAAACGCCCTTCACTGTAGAGAATTCACTCGAAAGCAGTTAATCAGAGAATTCACTTTACTAAAAACAACCGAGGACCGCCGGGGATCGACCGTACTGGACCTTGAAAGACCACCGGGATAGGGTTAGATTCTTAACGATCCTCTGCTGTTATCGGCGGTCACCGGTGGTCATTAGAAGTACCCAATCCTCACCTATAACGGTATGTTTGGGTTTCCAGTGTGAGAGAAAACTTTGCATCCCAAACACCCCATAAGTGCTAGAGATTGCACTCAACACACTAGACTTGTGGGTGATTCATTATAATTGGTACGACCTTGGGGTTGAAGGATGTCAAACTGAAATCAGTGCTCGTGGGGTTGGCTTGCCTGTCCCCCTTATTTGCCCACTTACCTAAAGTAAGGGGAGATACAGCTACGTCAGTAAAAATGCATCAGACAATACCAGACCGTCACAGAACGTGCTTAAAAGTCAGCAAATGTACAAACATCCTCGTTTAAACATCAAAGGAAATGAATTCGATAATATCGCACGCAAACAACTGAGGGGTTGGGGTTGAGTATGGTGTATGCGTATTCTGATATCCTTATACTAATATGGATATGGGCGTAGTCCTTAAAAATCTAATCTGGAGACTGCGATGCTACGGAGAGGGTGAGGATAAGTGATGAAAAAATACACATAGTTCGCACTGGGTTCCACGTACAGGGAAGGGGAAGGGTGGTTCGACTTCCGGGGGCAATCCATCCGACGAACCCCTTTGAACAGCCCTGCGCACGAGGCGGCGTTTGAACTGACCGGTCAAGCACTTCATATATTGCAATTTTAAAACTGACGAAATTATAATTTTTTGACAGACGATTGAATACGAGGTATTCTTTATCCGAATAGTTTGCGTTGATACGCTACCTGCGCTGTTTCTGACAGACGCCGTGATCTAGGAAATTGCGACTAACAGTTTTCTTATTTTCAGACTTAGTTGTCAAGGAGGACCTTCTTTGATGGCTATTACTGAGCAGTGGCGTAGCTACGGGGGGATGAGGGGGCACGTGCTCCCCCATGACAAACCAGTGCCACCCCAGGTTCCCCCCCCCCCCCGTGGAAAATTTTGGAATCCACAGTTTTGTATATAAGGCCTATAGAGAGGGAGAGAATTCTGCATATAAACCCTATAGAGAGGGAGAGAATTCAGAAATTGTGCCCCCTAGAAAAGGTTTGTGACCCCCAGTGCCCCCTGCTCAAAAAATCCTGGCTATGCCACTGTTACTGAGTACTACACTATCCAGAAATCGCAATGATAACACAGCAAAATAGGACAATTACTAGGCTGTTAAGGCGTACTTTAATTGGCATAAGCTACGAAATCGTTACTAGCATGTTTACTGTCAACATTTTCCTTAGTCTTGGTCAAGACGTTAGTGAATGTACAGCACTTACTTTATACACACTAGTTCCTATAGTGGGGGCGCTTGTCAACCAGACTGTACGTACTCTAATATCTCTTTCATTACTATAGAAATGAAATTTGAAGGCCAATAGAGGGCGTGTTCACAATTGCTCTTGTACAGACGTTCGTTAGTGTGTACAACTACTGTAATACTAATAATACCGGCTTGAGCAAGACTACATTTTCCTAGGACATAGGCTA